>OY754971.1:26251395-26851395 GCA_963576475.1 Molanna angustata
ATAAATAGTAATACTTTAACTTCACACGACTTAAATCGCCGGCTTTCGTGACTCAGTAGGTTGGGTATCTGACTGCAGTTCCAATGGTCCCGGGTTCGATTCCCGTTGGAGGCACAGTTTCAATTGTGTTTTCAGTCTGGATCTGTGAGACGATTAATATCGTTAGTCTCCAGAATATGGCAACTTGGGTGCGAGATAAATTAATATTTGACATAGTAGGTATCTTTAATTTGCCCGAGAATCAATTTTAAATAAATAAATATAAATAAGAAGATATTTAATTGTTTTTTTTAACTTCAAACCTCAGATTTAACACGTTTTCAAGAGCAACTAACAAGGTCTGTTAATATGCATGTTTGTGACCATTAACTAACAAACTCAGAACTCAGGTTTTATCATGTCTGCCTCACAAACTCCTATAATTTAAAAGCTATATTGAATTACTTTAAATAAGTAAAACTATAATTTTTAACTTTTTTCCACTATTAAATATGTTTGACCACTGACGCGTTTCGCTCAAAGAACATCTACAGAATGGTCTCTTTATAATTTAGCTGGAACACCAGCGCAAACTGAATCCTTAAAAACCGACAAAGAATTGTCAGACGATTTACCGAGTGAGTCACGAAGCTTGAGGGATTTATTCTAAAATTGCAATAACGCTCGTAAAGAAATGCGGCCACTTCGCTTAACTTAGCTTTTACTTTGGCAATAGAAGAGCCCTTCGTAAAAATAAATTATATCAGACATCATAATCAAGTTGTCAGTGGCTGGTGTATTTGAATATAAATTATTTTATAGGAAGGTTTCTGTGCCTACATTTTACGGGTGGGCAATATTATTCCTTAACCCTTTGCCTAGGGACGGGAATGGGGTGAGCTGTGAAAACTCTTCCTTCGGGGGGGGACGAGGAGTAGGTATACGCGTTAAAAGTTCCCGTGTGTCTAAATACTCCCGAACTTTGTAAGCCGCTTAGTTTGTTATCTAAATATAAGTTCAAGGTTTTTACAACCACCGGCTGATAGAAAATCGATGCAAATCTTTCCTGCTTTGGCCAATGAACTTTAAAATAAGTACACAACTGTTACATATCAATTCTATTTCTTTTGCAGTCGCTTTAGAAATCAATTAATTTATTACTATCTACCTAGAACATCTTGGCATCAGTTTTGTAAATAACAAATAAAGTACTTTCCTTTTTGGGTCGTTTTCAAATTTAGTGCAGCTAATTTTGTCCCCCAAGAAAAAATATCCTTTTTCTCATTTTTTTAACACAATTACAAAATACAAAGCAGCAGGGGCATGCCTAGAACCTTCGGACTACGCGAACCCCGAAAAAAATGGAAAATATCGAAACATCAACGTTTTTTTATCATCGTTGTTCATAGTTAGTGGCTACGATAAATATTTTTAAAATCACATGCCATAATTCCTTGTAACAGAGTTGTTTTCCACACTAACTAAACAAAATTTAACTTGATATTCTCTTATAAATCAATATAAATTAGAGGGTAAACTTAGTATGTATACTACAAATTTCACGATAACGTGTTTAAAAAAAATATGTTAATAATTAATTTGTTATATTTTTATAAACTTTGTTGAGCTTGTAGGAAAAAGAACTACGAAGTAACCACATTGTTACTTTTAAAAAAGTGGAAAAATAAATACCAGATTTTTGTATTTATGTTAAAACAATAAGTTTTTGACGTAATTAATTATAAAGGATTTTAAGGGACAAAATTAGCGGCACTTAATTAGAATACGACCCACTTAGTATTTTTTTTATTGATTAATCTGTTTTTTTCAAAAAAATACAATTAAACTGATATGAAGTTGTAGAAACTAATTCATGTTTATCAACGTATACATAGTCCTAACAATAATCTTTTAGGTGTTCGATCTTCTTATAATTTCACTTGAAATAGGACATATAAAGATTAGATGTTCAAATTCATTCAAATTGGAAAAAAATCGAATTATTGTTCTTTTATTTGTTTTCAGTAAATATGAAGGAGCTAAATTTACATCATCTTGTTGATCTAAATGTCATTGAACTTAGATTCTTAATCGACGTAACATTTTGATAATACATACGATGTTTAGATTTAGGTAATAGCGTAATAGTTATTGCATCCGCTGACGGCAAAGTGCGTCGTGATCAATTTGCGATAAATATAATCATCGTATTATCGACCCAAGATCTCATTATCACGTCGTACTTATTTCAAACCATTAAAGTGAGAATACTAGTGTTGATGAAGATGTAAACTTTTTTATCTTATTTTTCATAATAACAATGTTTCATTTCAACGGATTTCGATAAATTTTATAATATGGCAAAAATATCCACTATATTTCAACTAGTATTAAAGTTATTTATCATTTATTTTGACATTCAATACATAGGTAATTTATTATGAAGGGAATAGTCGTAAAAGGGACAGATGAAAGTTTTAAAATGACGTAGGCACATTATCCAAAACACATAAAAGTGTCTATTCCACGATATTTGAATCATTTAAGTCTCTCCATCTTTCGACAGCCCTCCTTTTGGCCTTTCCTTGATTCCTTCATAGTTCCCTGTCCTGGACAGATTGCATCCAACAGCCTCCAGCCACTCGTATAATATCGTCAGACCACCTTGTGTGAGGTCTTCCAACACTTCTTCTACCCGATGACCTAGGCTGGGTATAAGATAGTTGGATACAATAAATCTCCCCAAAATATCCCATTCCGAACCAGCATTAACAGTTCTTTGATCAAAGAACACAAAAATCAAGGTGGTTATTTTTGATAGGTTAATTGAGGTAGCTACTTTAAATATTCGGGTTCAATAGAGAGACAGCCAGCATTTATACCTTCCAAATATCAACTACTTCAAATTACAACGATCGACAAAGATAGTAGTCTAACAAATACACGTGTCGCTTACATGCTCTCAGATTTGAAAGAATAAGATGGTTTTAAAAATGAATGGGAATTTATCATCGGAAGATAGGTATTCTAACAGTTAGACTAAAAGCATTTAGTCGTTAAAAATTACAGACTAGTAATCATAACAGGATTTATCTAATGGCTTTGTGAATACTGAGGGAAGAGTGGTTGAATCTGGGGGTTGGAGTGGAGGCGATATAAGACATAGTTGTGCACAATCAACACCCCCTACATCCTCTAGAAATATTTTTACTAACGAATAAAAAAATAATCTTTATATTAGTTACTTTATCAAATTTCTAAATTTCTAAAAATTTAGATGGGTGGTGGCAGAGCGGTTATTAATCCAGTGGTCGCCAGTTCGAATCTTGCCACGATCGATTTCGTTCACATATAGCACAAACCTTTTTTGCTTAGTTTTGGAAATTTACGAAGAGATATATGTAATTGTTACAAAATCATTGGAATTCATTCTTTTAATAAACAAAAATTCAATCCAGTAAAATAATTCAGAGGAAAAAATAAAAGCATGAATTTGATTATTTTATATAAGAATAATTTCTCAAATTTATTGTCATCAATATAAATTTGCAATATTTTAATATAAACTAAAAATAATTCCATAATAACGATGCTATCTTACGAATATACTGAACTTAATTTAAGGGCTTACGAATTTAATTATTTTGTTTCAAATTGGTATTGTATTTTAACTCTTCAGCGTTCATTTTTATCTCTTACTTAGGTAAACTATCAGTTCTGTTTTATTCTATTACAAGCATTTACGCTTTAGTTAAGGCAATCTATATGTACTTGTTACAAGGACATATTATTCAATCTTTAAAAAGAAAAAAACAAATTCAATCTTTAAGTAGAAAAAGGCAACATTTTACAAATCGAAAAAAAATCTTTTTCAAAGCTGCACTTAGTGGATTTTGAAAATGGTTGAAACTGTGAAATAGTAAGACGGGGGGCAGCTTTTTCTAGCGCACTTTAGAATTCAAAGACTGAATTTTCCATTGAACACAGCTGCTCCCTATTCCCGATCATATCTCTTCATTATCATAACATTTCTTAGTCTCTTTCTCTCTTCTTTTTCTTTACCCATTTCGATCTTATTTAACATTAGCTACTCAAATTATCTAATACAATAATTGCTTAAAATAATTCCGCAATATGTATTACTTCAGTTTTGTGCGTTGTATTAATTTTAAATAAAATGGTGAGTATGCAAATAATGTTGAACCGTTGTTCCTTTTTACTTTATTTATATATTTTTTACTATTGTTTCAGAATGCGAGATGAAAGAGGGGATATAGACAGAGCACTAGCACTTGACAATAAGACTAGAGAAGGATCACAAAACGGTAAGTGGAAAAAGTATAAATAATTTAAATAAAAATATAATAATATTATTACAAATAATAAATAAATAAAATAAAAACACAAGTTCAATTAAAAACGGAATTAAAAAATGGATGAAAGTAACAGAAAAAATATTAATCAATAAATTACTCAACGAAAACTTACAATTACATACACACGCTTTAAAATCATACACATCTTAACATCATAATATATGAAATCATAAAATGCTTAAGAACAAGTTTTCTAACCTAGTGATGCAGTTTACGTTCGCATAAATTTTTATGTGTATTTTTTTTTTTTTTTTAAAGAATGAATATGGCCTTGTAGTAACAAGTACATATACATCCTCATTCATTCCCTAAATAAAGCACAAATGCTTGTGGTATAGGTGAACGAAATCGGTCGAGGCAGGATTCGCACTCGGGACCACTGGATTACAAACCCAGCGCGCTAACCACTGCCACCACCCATCTAAAAAATATCTTGTATTATATTGTATCTGGATGTATAAATACTGTAATATATAGAATTATATAATACAAAAAAGGGCTTTAAGGAACGTGAAACAAAGAAAAATCACTCTGCTGAGTGATTTTTGATTTTTAAATATTTTTACACCTTTTTTTTAACATCACGTGTCTTTCTATACTGGAATTATTCTATCGATTTTTAACTAAATCAGCTCTAGAACTTTTTACCAATAATTTTTAAACGACGTTCCTTTAGTTTCTTATTAAATCAATAAATTGTTCACAGAGTATGAGAATGTTAAAATATGTGATTGTTCTATGAGATTGCTCCTATTACATATCTTAAGGGATACGACATGATGGTTTGAATTAATACATGAACGTACTTTTCAGAAAAAACAGCTCAATTTATTTTATACGCAGTATCTTTTTATTTCCTTTACAATTTCATTAATTCACAAAAACGAAATGAACTCGCAAAAGTCAATTTGTCTTCAAAAATCCACCACATTAATTACACAGCGATCTCTTCTATACTAGATACAAAGAACGCAAAAACAACCATTACCCGTAGCTACTTACATATTATTATTTAACAATTGTTATTATTATTTTATATCCAAAAAGAAATTTTCGCCGTCCATATTATATAATATAGGTAGGTACTCTCGTGGAATTAATTGGCTTATCTTTAATCAAGGCCCAAGAAGGCCTATATAATTAATTAGATTGTGGCCGAAACAAAACAGCAACCACACAGAATAAAATATTATTCGCAATGTGAAATGAATTTGAACTCGGAACCTCTGTTGTTAGTGACGTATGTGACGTCATTAATAACTGACCGCAGTGGTCGAGCCTTTAGATCTCTCAATTGATTAGCGCGGTTCACATCCCGAATGGGATAGAACCTACACACATGCCTACACACATTGAATATTGGGTACATACTTTTGCGTCCATTTCTATGCCCGATCTATGTACTGGTAGCTAAATAGAATAAAGAAGGCATCAGCAAAACCAGGAAAAGCTTCAAACACAACAAAATACAACGAAACAGTACGTAAACTGTCCGATGATGTAGTGTAGAGAACTCGTATTTTGAAACTTGCAGACATTTTTGTATGACAGACGTAACAAACAATTGACTTGATTCGTCACATTTTTTATTCTCATTTTCGGGCTACGAACTAATAAGTTGTTTTTTTTATAAAAATCACACTGAGCGTAGTAGAAAAATGTTTCATTTATCGAGAATCGAACTCAGAAGTCAGTTGTTTGACATACTAAGCAACAAAGATCAACATTGTTTAAAGTGCAAAATTGGAAAGCTGGTACGCTGGACCATTTATTGAAAGACGAACACGGATTTTCGTTCATAGCTCAAAAGTATTCGCTAATAACTATCTGCTTGTCCCAATATAAAAGAGTACTTTAAAAATACATGTTTCATTGTACCTATAGATACATTTAGAACTAGAATACAACTGGTAAAAAAATATGTTTATTATTGTTGATATGTGCCTTTATGTTGTAAATATGCGTAAAAAGTTCAAAGTATTGAATACAAAGTACATAAAGGCAAACCCATTAAAACACCAATTACGTTTTGTATATTTAATTAAATATTCATCATTTGGGCAGAGAATATTTTCGATTCGTTGTAATTTAAATATTCATATTCTGTTTGTGTTGACATGAATCAGAGTTCATATTGTCCATTAATGGATATTATCTGACCATTTGTTGATATTTCATGTACTGATATACCATATGTATGTTCATCATTTGTAAATGGTAAGCTCAATACAGCGTTTCTCTAGCTTTCACATTAAACATAAATGCAAAACACCGTTTTTTCTTAAGAAACAAAGGAAAATTTAAAAAAAAATCTTCCATATAAATAAATTAGTATAAATCAATTTGAATAAGATAAGAAAAGGTGCTTATATGCCGCATTTAACCACATCCACAAGCTACTAAAATTTTGGATAATTTAAGTTAAAAAAATAAATGGTAACGCAAGAGGCCCTTATTTACTGAAAAGGGGCAATAAAATCGTCCTCTAATAATTTTTTTTTAAAGAATCCTAAATCGGTGATTTTATGTGAGCAGACCACATTGATAATATAACAAACAGTAAATGAATGTGTGGAATCTTCTAGTTTTAGAAGAAATATTAAACACGAAGAAAGATAGGTATGCCAACAGTACCTATTAGTAATACGAGCAAGCCTCAAATCAATCAGTTTAATTTCAGTGCTTTGATACATAGTTTGATAACGATGAATAGCAAGATTGTGACATAAATATTTCGTAAAGAACCCAGGTGTCACATAACAAAATAATTGCGCTAAAAATAATACTGCGAACAAAATTCATGCAATTAAAACGATTTGACGTGTAACAGCAGTTAGCATGGTCCATGGCAAGATGTACCCTCAGCTCCCCATACCTACTCGCATTTCAAACGGAGATATAACCCCATTATTCTTTCAGACCACGCTTTAACCCCTGCACGGCCGCAATGAATATATTATGCAGAGAATGCCCACACTACTCTATGCTATGCTCACTCGGAGGACGGTCCAATTAGTTAATTAACAAAAAAAAACACACACTCACACTCACATACATAATACTGTCTAACATAGGGATGTTACATTCGATAAAAAGAAAGAAATGTGTTATTTTTTTGGAGCCATTATGGTTCGCACATTCAATCTTTTGATTGCGACGGCTTCTTATTTGTAGAACTCCATCATTTTAATGATAAATATGACCACATATTATACTCTACAATGATTTATTTCACTCCCGACGACCGTTTTGGCTTACAAGGCCAGTTGATCATGGCCTTGTAAGCCGAAATGGTCATCGGGAGTGAAATAAATCGATTGTAGAAATATATGTGTTCATATTTATCATTGCCATTATTGTTTATCATATTTTGAGAATAGGTTTTTTTACAAAATTTATATGTTCAATAAAACAAATAGCTATATTTTCATGAATCACCAATAACAGTTTCTATTTCCAGTAGATTTGTTTTTTCGCTGACGAGAAAATTTTGAGTAAGCAAATTTCACTATTTTGTAAGTAAGTTTTCGGAGATTTCGTTTCGTAAGAGTGGTTTTATAATTGATGAATAAATGAAGTATAGGATATTAATAAAAATATAAATTCTTGGGTCACTCAAAAAAATGTATATTAAAGATTTTAAAATGTATATACGTTTAGAAAAATAAAACGATATCCTATGCTGAATTTAACTTTTTATTTTTTTTTATTTTGTATTGTCTTTCGGGCAACTAACAGGTCAAATATTAATTAAACACGCACCCAATAAAAAGTTGCCACATTCTGGAGACCTAAGATATTTATCGTCTCACAGATCCAGACTGAAAACATAATTAAAAACTGTGTATCCACCGGGAATCGAACCCGGGACCCTTGGCTCAGCAGTCATATATCTAAACAAATTAGCCACTAAGGCCGACGGCCAAAAACCAACTTTATATAGAAGTGTAGCATTTAATGAAATTTATAAATGTATTAACGATGCAACCAAAATTTTCAAATCTAAAATATTACAATATCATAGATTTTTAAATCACAGATAGGTAATATCAATATGTAACAACCCTGTCTGTGGCGGGTCATGCTTTACTTTCGGCCAGAGTAAATTCTACCACCTTAATTAACGCATTATACTATACATGGTGATTTTTATCATTCACATACAGACGTATTAAAAAAAAGTGAATAATTTTTTTAGACATTTAACTTCAAGTCGGTGGATAAAAGCGACGTAACTTGCAGTTTTTTTTTGTGCCCCTTTGTAATACGCGGCCACGTTCAATGTTTTCAGTTTTTCGCACTATTTTCATAACTTGTTATTTTTAGAGTCATTACACACTGATGAGATGAGCTTAGTTTGTGAACGGGACTTAATTGGAATGTATAAAAAAGGAGGCGGTTCTCTGTAAGGAGCGGTCACACATATTTTAGAGGTCTCAAGGTCAAACTTGTGATAGAATAACATTATTAAATTCTATGAAAATAAAAGTAAATTTATCTAAATATTTCCATATCTTAAAAATGCTTCTGTCCCTCACAAATAAGGACATTCATCCTCATACTATCTCATATTTTTCGGATTCTACCCTCATAGATATTTGTAGTTCTACAGTCATTTTTTTTTAACTAGTTGCATGTAACACATGAGATCCAACTGTCGATAGTGATAGTATGTACATTTGAAGAATAAGTACCAAACTATAAACCCATAAATACAAATTATTTAATATTTTAAGATATTTGGTTTTCTATACAACACATGTACCTAGGTATGTATGTCAAGATAGGATAGTATGGAGGTCAGTCCTTTGATCCTACCCAGAATGTGAAAACAGCATGATGGTATATATGTATGTTTGGAGATTAGTATCAAATTATTAAGTCTTCTTAGATATTGTGAGTAGGCTACTTCCATACAAATTGTATGAAGCAATGTCGTCACTAAATTCAATTTTTATAAAAATTGTTAAAAAAAAATTGAGATGTGCTAATACAATGTTAATATGTTTATAGAAAATTAAATTATCTAGTTAGGGTGTTTCGGCTTTTTTCGATATTTAAAAAAAAATGGAAATATAGGGAGTTAAACTCACAAATTTATCATAAAAAAAAATTTTTTCTTAATAAAAAATGTTTGAGAAACTCAGGAATTTTTTAAAAAAAAAATTGAGATTTTGTATTTTTCTATGTTCATACCAATTCTCAGCATTCTAGCTTTTACGGTTTCTGAGATATATGGAAAAATAAACCAAAAATTTAAAAGTTGATAACCCCTGACTGAAACAAAAATTCACAATTCTGAGTATAAAAGTTTTGTAGGCCTATAACTGTTTATATATTCTGAAAATTTGAGCTCTGTAAATTGAGCGGATCAAAAGTTATAAGGGGGGGGACATACAGACACACAGACACACACACACACACACACACACACACACACACACACACACACACACACACACACACACACACACACACACACACACACAGGCACACACACACACAAAACTCACATAAAATGTTCTACTCCGAATTCTGAGTAAATCCATGTATGGGAACATATCTGCTGCGAGTCCTCTAGTTGGTATTATTAGCATGTAAAAAGTCCACTACACCATACAAAATTTTCCTTCGTACACGCATCTTGGCTTAATAATGTCGATTCATTAAGAGAATTGAATTCTCATGAACGAATCGACAGTTGGAAAACATCCTTAAACAACTGAATTCAACTATCTTTCACGAGTCACCTTTTGACTCCCTTGGTGAAAAATATAGAAATAAATTTCGGGTTTTTTTATATCGATCTGCTTACGAAACCATTGATTTTCGTCTCAAATCGCAAACAGTCTACAATTATTATCAACTATATACTAATTAACAAGAACTTTTTCATGCGTTTTGAGCATGTCATAAAATCGAATCTTCAAGATTTATTTTCTTCTTTTGTATAATTTATCCTTAATATTCTATTTTGATTTATTTTGGTAGAGATAACAACGCTATGTTTCATTATTTTTAACATGATTGATCACGTGTCAAAATTTATGTATATTTTCTCGCAATTAAACGCTAATTTGTAACAAACAAACCGAGACGTGAACATGCGTATGCAGATTTTAAGATAATGTTAATTCACATATTTGTAAAAGTATTGTAATACCTACTTACTTATTGCTTTAATTTATCTTATCAACTCGATGTTATTTATTGCAAAATCTTGCATATTATATTCAAATGATTTTTTTATAATGAATCCTGGTAGCAAGAATGTATAGGTACATCCTCTTTCAGCCTTTACACAAATCAATTGCTTAAATCTAAACGAAATCGGTCGAGGCAGGATTTCAACTGTCAACTGAATATCCAGCTCACTAATCGCTCGACCATCGATCCATATTAGTAAAAGTACTTACATATTTCGAAATAAGTAGATACTCATTAAAAATATTTATAAACTGTAATAAAAAATAGAGAAAATATGATAAATCCCAAATTAGTAATTCTGTTAAACATCACCAAATTTGGTAAGTTTAATTTCAAGTATGTAGGTACCTATGTATCGAATTAATATAATACTAAATTAGTTATTAAATTAAATTCAACTGAGAGATGATTTTACTCCTATTTCACAAATATAAAATCAATGTTAGCGTAATTAATAACTTTTTGCTAATTTCATAATATCAAGAATCTTCATAAACTTTTTTATTTAATATCCAAATTATTTATTATTTTCAAAGTATTACATTTAAATAAAATATTTGTGTATGAAATATTATGTGAATCTTAAACGAATATCAATATGGTTCCAAAAAAATAATCTTTGTTTTATTAAAAATGCGCCTGATTATTGGCAATATATATAGCGTCATACGAAAGAATTTTACATTTTCTGAAAACAAAGGAAAAATAAGACATATAATGCAGATTCGGCTATACTACGCACAAAGGTCTTTATTTTAATTTAGTTATATTACATTTCTTCTAATCTTGCATCGTTGGTCCTTCTTCCACTCATTTGCGATAGTCACTCACTTTTAATCAGTTGCCACAGCCATTCACGGTATACCTTCAACATACACGAACCATTTGCTTCTCGAAATCCTTTATTGACACAGCAGACCGACTGTGGAACGAGCTTCAGAATTCTCCGTTTCCACCTTCTTACAATCCGGGTTTTCTTATGATCGGAATAAATATATACTTTAGCCGATTGTAAACCCTTCCTATCACTACAAAGTGCGTAATAGCTGGTATCCCCTACATACGTCGGCCTTCGTGGCTCAGTTGGTTAGGTATCTGACTGCTGATCCAAGGGTCCCGGGTTCGATTCACGGTGGAGACACATTTTTTAATTGTGTTTTCAGTCTGGATCTGTGAGACGATAAATATCGTAAGTCTCCAGTATGTGGCAAATTGTTATTGGGTGCGTGTTAAATAATTATTTGATATAGCACCTGTTAGTTGCCCGAAAAGTAACATTAAAATAAAATAAATACGTAGACATGTTAAAAAATCCCTCTTTCCTACCAATCTTCATTTATGTATGTATGTCTGTGCGTTTGTGTGAATTTATTGATATTGCTGGTTTGGTCTGTTATAATTTATGGAATATCTAAATTATATTATATGTATCTGTAAATAAGTTGTTAGCTTTCCCTCAACAAAATAAATAAACATTGTTAATTTTATTTCTTTAGGATCATCTACCGGTCACAGTCCCGTCCTCAACTTGTCCAAATCTGGAGGAACCGGAAGTGTAGGTGGTAATGGAGCGACGCCAAGCGGCGCCGTCCCGCATTCCCCCACCCGCAGCGACGCCTCCACCCCTCCCCCCAGTGCACCGGACGCCAGGGATCTAGACGAAAGAGACAACCTCAGCGAAGACAACGCCAGCGAATTGGACGAACACGAAGACAAAATGGACGACCACGATGGTCGGTATCACGGTAAAATAATTTATATTATATTAATCGATATATTATTGATAAATTCTTTTAATGTTTCAATTAGAACACAAATACTGCATTCACACTAAACTACATATTATTCCATCCATCATTGGCGATTTAGTGTGCTACGGACCCTGGCTTCTTCCAGAAATCGTCTCCATTCCTCCCAATCGTTCGCTAGTCTTTTCCAATTGGTCGGTTCTGATTTCTCGGCTGACGAAAATGAAATGGCAGACAGAAAGCATGATACATACAGTTTTGGTCCATAATAGTACATAGCCAAGTTTCAAGATCTTGTTTAGTTTATTTTTATAATCTTGACATTTAATACTTTATAAATATAATCACATAATCCCGTACCTCACTAGGACTATGCTTGTTTTGAAGTTGGCGATTTCACACAATTAGTGCTACATTATTCACAAATATACATGTTGCGAGTTGGAAGTAAACACAACCAGGTACCACACACCTATTAGGAGAGGTAAAAATAAAAAGAAAATTATGGGAGGTTAAAAAAAGAATTCAATGTCAAAACTCACCGAAAAATTTGGAATTTTTTTGCTCGTTTGATTTTTTAAGTAGTGAATTACCTACCTACATTGATGGGTAAAGTTTAGCCAATTTTTTTATTCTTTACTATCGAAACCAGATAAATTTTCATGGAGATCCATTTACAACTTGTGAACCCCCATTTTTATTTCATGCCAACGTAGACCCCCGTCAAGTCTCCCGTGGACCCCTGGGGGTCCACCTGGACCACTTTGGGAATCCTTGTTCTAAGTGAACCGTATTTGTGACAAGGCGCTGTGTTTGATCATTGTACACAAAGCCACAAATTGACTCGTAACAAAAGTCGTAATGATTTAAGTTTACGATGTTTAAATACTTTAGATAGACTCTCTTATTTTAAGGTAAGAATTTTTCATTACTATAAGTAGCAATGGAGGCGTTCCACTTTATTAATCAACCAATTTGCACACCTCAGACGTTTATCTGTATACGATTATACCACGATTATAATAATAAAATCGTTTACACATGAAACAATAATTCCTGTGTTGTAATCTTCTTAAACGTTTCGAATAGAAGATACTTGTAATATGCATTCTCTGCTATCACAGCATCACATCATGTTGTTCTGTCAAGAGTAGAGACCTTCAAATGAAGTCACGTATTGGCGAGATTCTCCTGAGATTATACTAGGGAACACCGCCGCTTCTACACTTCCATTCAAAGGGTGAAATTGCTATCCAATATGATACCGAAGCAATCATTATACCTATCATATGTGATATCCTACAAGTAGTACCAATCAATACTTATCTCTTTACATATTGTATAATACATACTTGACTATAAACATCTATTTATTTAAGTGTCGATTCTATGCACCTACTCTAATTATTACTCACAACTTTCCTTTTATGAATATGATTTATACATATTTGGAATAAATATTAAATAACTTATATTTACGTTTTAAGGGAACTCCATTGTTTTCAATATTTACAATTATTTTCTTTTGAAGCAAAAACCAAACACAAAACTGACTTGTTTTAATGAGATATTTTTTGAATATTTTTCATGAAAATTTTACTTGATTATACATTTCTTGCTTTGGATATACCTAAAATATTAACAAAACCAAAAAAAATATAAATATAGGATTAATATACCTACTAATGAATATGATAATAATATCTGTCAATTATTTCATATTAATATAATTTAAAAAACTGTATTAAGTTTCGGTAATTTGGAACCAGGCAATATAAAAAGATATCCATTGAATTTTCTGAATATCAGTTGAAAACATACATATTCATTCGTAAATGTGTTCGGAAAATTGTTAATGTATATCAACACCAATCTAATTTGACTAAAAATTATCAATGTGAAGGGCTATCAATTAGCCAAAATCTATTATATCACAAATACCATATTCCTACCCGTTCATTATTTGTGATCTTGTCCTCTGAGTTTTAAGCCATCAATTATGATTGCCCATGTTAGTTATGGAATGTACCCATACTTATACGTCTCCGCTATAAACTTACTGATTGGCTATTTCATACGTTCGCTATTGAGATCAAAATGTACCTACATACTAAGAAGCACATCTCATCGCCTAATACACTCACTGTCATAATAATCGTTCATAATGTATAAACACATATTCCATCTTGCAGCCGTTGTCGTATCCAGATAATTACATTCAACCATTAGCGGAAGCATTATGGGTGAAATTGCAAAGGAATATTGTTGATAGGTGGTGGTACATACACTATGTGTTGAACGACATTATTTCGCAGTGATTTTTCTTCATATCCAGAGTTTACAACATGATTTGCTATCGCCATAATATTGTTGAAATAATTTCATCGCAATTAAAAACTTGATGGCTTAACGGGCATTTTGCAAAGTCATTACATTGTTTATGATAACATAAAACATTTAAAGTACACATAACAATACAATAATATATTGACAAGTCAAAAAGTATTTTTTTGTTAAAAGTTTGTATCGGTTGATTTAATTAGAATTTTATGTCAAATTATTATAAAATATATGTTCATGAAGCAATACATTTTGCAATGATGCAGTACACTTATTATCCAACGTAATCTCAAAAAAGTTTAGGTTTGTATGGCCTTGTTTTATGATACAAGATCCATGGGCGCGTTTATTTTATTGTTGGGTCAACGAAACCAAATTGATTTAATTTATTTACTGAATATAACAAAATATTTTAACTGAATAATACAGAATATTTTTTGAGTTCGTATATCAGAAAAAAACATATTTCACTTATATGACCCTTTCAAATGATTTTTTGACTCAAAATATATTCTAATTATTCCATAGTAGGTAGTGAAACGTCAGATGTAAAGTAAATGAAATAGTGGAGCTAAATAATTGTGGAAATTAAAAAAATATATTTAAGCTGGGTTGTTTTAGCAAAAGTATCAGAAATAGTATAGTTAAAATACTTTGATTTCATGAAATTATTCAAAATGCGTCGTTCTACAGCATTAGATTTCAATGAAACAACCAAGAACTTTGAAAATTTTTATGAAATTTAAGTATTTTAACTATATTTGACAATTAGTTGGCAAAATGTAAAATTCAAAACCTTAAATTAAAGTTTAAAACAGTATCATTATTATTTAATATTTAATAAAAGTACCTATCTTCCATGCGCATAAATAATTTGTACCTATATTTGAGGCATTTAATGAATAAGTAATTCGAAATACCTTACTACATTATAAGATATGCATTGTTCTTGTAATTATTGCAGTCTTTGTGTTTAACTGCAACTAAAGTTTTTAATTGAAAATATCCTTCATATCTCAATATATCAAAAACAATACGACCTCGCAGTATCAAGATGTTAATGAATGTAGGGACGTCACTAGGAATATCAATACCAAAATTATTAATTTGATTTTGTTAAATCGTTTTAGATGTACCTAACTATAATATTTTTCATGTACGAATGAGCTCATTCAGTTTTGAATTGAAGCATTTCTAGTTACGACTCGAAATATTCTATTTTTTTTCTTAAAAAATCTATCAGTGCTCAACCAGTGCTTTTGTATCACTTTTGAGTCACTTTCATGGATTATTAATAAAAAAATAGAATTTTAAATTAAATTAGATTAATAAATTAGATTTAAATAAAAAATAACCTGATTTCTGTTTTAGTTAACAGTAAATAATAAGTATATAAACATACAAAAAAATATTAAAATTTAATCTGAAATTAGATCAAAATATATCCTATAATCAATTACTTGTGTATCTTTATACCTAAAACGAGTACCTACGACTAGTAAGAAAATGAAATTTGCGGTAGTAAATTAAATTTATAAAATTTTGTTTTAAAACTCAGTTAAAGCCGGCTCTGTGCAACTCCACAGGTACAAAAGAACAGAATGCATTCGCATTTGAGTCATAGATGTGAGTGTTTTGTGTCTGAATGACTCGAGAGTCAAGTCAAGAGTCAGGATATGATGCATGGACATGAACCCTTTAGAGACAAGAAGACTGATGTCCTGTGATATATGCTTACCTACATACACATCACTAGCATTACTTACTTTTCATTTCCATCTGCGTCCACGAAACATACTATTTGTACATATCTGATTGCAAACGCTACGTAATGCGCTTCTTCGGAATAGTTCAATGGACCCAATTCTTAATAGCCGATGTCACCTACGTAAACAACATGTAAAAATCACTTATAAATATTGGTGTATCATGTAGGTACAATTTTTTAATAACTTTTGATTACTTTTTTTGTGAAAAAATACATGAATAATGAGTGATAAACATATCTTGTGACACAATAAATACGTAAGATAAATTCATTGAGCATTTATAAAACTACGATTAAAAAAAATTGGTATTAAAAAAACCTATTTTATTTTATTTTTTGTTCGATAGAGAGTTATACAGTCTACACAATATATGAAACAGAAAATGAGCATTGCGCTATTAGTGGACCAGTGAAAACTCCATGCATTATTCATAAGGATAATTATTATTGATACAAAAAATTACAATTAATAATATATAATTGATTTACCAGTACATATAAAAAACACCAAAATAAGACAACTGATTAAATCATAGTACTAGGAAAGATATGAGGAGACACCTGACCTAAACGCACTAACAGAGCGATTATGTTTAAATATCTATGTAGTTTTTTGGTATGAGGTCAACACATATTATACCTATACTTTTATTTCACAATAATTTCATGCTCACATAAACAAAATTTAAATTATTACATTTGAATTATTCTTTGAATAACTAAAAATGAATCTGGTGTAGAGTATAAAGTAACTAGTTAAAGTATCTAACTACAATCGTTTTACGTCATCGTGTATCTTAGACGATAAATTATATCAACATTGTATTATTTCGATCATAAATAATAATTATTATTTACCCTATAAAGAATGCCAATATTGAAGTAAAATTGATGTCTGTCACGAGTTTTAATGCAGTTTAACTTCAAGTTGATAAAATGTATTCATCTTTGTCATCGTGATTCATAAGAATCATTAAGTCCTATAAATGGTTATCTCTTTTACCTCATTCCATCGCCATGATACTTTGAAACCGCAATATTTTTCAGGACTTCGCTCATACCCAATACATACGTATGATTTACTCACTACGGGTATTTAAGCGCACGTTAGTGAGGTGCGCACCTCTGGAGCTATACATAATGCCCCTGATATATAGCCCTTGAGTTCAAAGCTCAAGTCTTGGGAAGAAATAACTACAACGCTGAAAAATATACATAAACATAATATTATATAAAGACATTAATATCGATCGTGTATAAAATTATATTCTAGGGAATTAATGAGTTGAATCAAATTGCCTTTATGCACATGTTGGTACCATTATTCGAATGAATCCACCTATCATTTCAATCATTAATGATGATCTCCACTTTGATGACTTCTTAATCATTCTCAAGTCGTTAAAACGTCACATTTCTTTGCCGATTCAATTTATTAAAATGAATATCATTAACAGTTGCTTCAGTGGATCTGTGGATGAGTAGTGAACAATACCGTTGTTGAACTTCAGTTTTGTAGAAATATTAATTATTTCATATCTTCCATACTAAGTAAATAATAATAAACACAGTATTGTGGTTTTCCAGCCAACTAGTGTTTTCAGCCCATAGAAGAAATATTAGCGTGCTGGGGATCGAACCTAGGATGCCTGCACAAAAATCAAACTTCTTACCAACTGTGCAACGGCAGTCGGTTATAAAATACATATATAAAAATTATATATAAAAGTTTTAAAGGTAATGGCAATGAGATATAGTATTTCATTTAATTGTTTGTTTCGTCATTGATTTAGCGTTGTTTTATTAATAAATATACACGAATGAAACTTTTGTATATACGTTTACCAACCTACCGATTTAAAAACCAGAATTTCGTTTAAAAAAAAAGTATTCTGGTATATTTTTTTTCTAACCAGTATAACATTTGAATATATTCTAAGTTTATTATGGATAAATCTGTATTACAACAATGCTTATTTTTATCGGCAAATATCTTGACAATTATCGGCGGAGTAGGGGACGTTTTTCGCTTGTAAAAACCAAGCATAAAAACAAAAATTTTGTTTAACGCAACCCACGTGATTTACAAGATGTTTTCCGATAATTAGGTTTGTGGTATGAAATTGAAACTCATGAATACTCGATACTTTTTGTATTTATACCAACAATAAATAGATGCACTATATTTAGCTGCTCGACAAATTAATATACTCTTGTGAAGAAATCGATTAAAATGACTGTGTAACGGCGTGATGAGGATGAATAAAATTATTGGATCTTAAACCATTCAACAAACATCAGCTAGAGTTGTAAATAAAATATTTTCATTTCAACAACAAATTGTTAATGTATAACACGTAATCGAACATAACAAATTGAATGTATATAAATCGAGGTCCATTGGGAGGATGCAAGTACATATATACAGAGGATTACCATTTTATTAGGATCACTGAAAAATTAGTACAGATCTTTATATTGGTACTTTTTAAAAAAAATTAGTTCAAGTGATGAACACACATTTATTTATAGCAGCGATTTTTTTATTAATTATGACTTTGTCATAGAATTATAATTATAATTCTATGGACTTTGTATGGCATTTGAAAAAAAATGAATTCAATTTTATTTATATATTTGTATCGAAAATAGTCTCGTTATTAAATTATAATATTGACACGCATATTATTATTTTACGTGTCTTAAAATTAATTTTTTCTAGGATTTTTTTCGATGAAATCATTATATCAAACACAAAACCGAATTTCTCAATAGATGGCGTTAAAAAATAGTTTATTTGTCACTTCATAGATGGCGATGATGTTTAAGCTTATTCACAAGTGAAAAGATTTTGATGAATAATCATGTAGAAAATTTCATAAATTACTTTGATAGAAAACTCATTAAAAGGCATAATAGGTGAACATTGCGCAAGCGCATAAAGTGATAACGTAAACCAGCCGATGATAGGTCGTAAGCCCTGTAGGTGCCTTGATTTCACGGTTCTCCTATAGTATTCTAACTTCGTCAGATGTCAAAAAATTGTAATAAAAACATTGACTTCGACAGGGAAAAAAATCCGAAATTTGCGTTACACAAACGCACACGAATTATTTATAATTTGTTTAAAAAATGTATGATAATGTGACTATTGTTATTAAAAAAAAAGTCGTAGAAAAACCAGAAAAAATCAGTGTTGATATCAAATATTTATATTTATACGTTCTTCACTTAAGAATAAATAGATACTTATATTGATATACATCTGGCACTCCCAGGAATGTGTTTCAAAGATAATCTCGAAACTAGCTTCCAAAATTCAACCTAAGCTTCATTCTTGTTACTATTACGTTCAGAACACACCTACTTACTGAATTATTTTCAAAGATTTTTAGCAAATGTTCGAAGATGGGACCGGATTTTAAGTCGGCTGTACTTATTTTTCAGTCAGTCTAACAATATGGTTAGTCTTGGTATATCGATAGTCTGATATATCGTTCGTTGCCTTGTTGATATAAGATGTTTAATGTTTTTAGATATTTTTTCCCTTGTATTTTGGCAATAAATAATATTGGTATCCTGTTAGTGTTGCGGATTGGAACCGATAAAAGGATACCTTTATAATGCAACACCACGCGATATCCATGTAATGCACAATTGTGGGAATGATAGGTATAACAAACATTTATTGATTTTAATCAACGATAATAAATCTGATATCTTGTCTGTCACATAAGAAGGTAATTCATACTTTTTATGTCTAAATATACATATACCATCACGGAATATACCACAATGTGGGTAAACAGCGACAGGTTTGCGGGTGTGAATAACCTTAAAAAAGGAAGCACGACTTGCGTGTATGCCCACACACAAGTCTCGTTTCACCAAAAATGGTAACATTCAGAATGGATGGTGAACCTGATTGCTGAACTTTTTGAGATGATTGCTAAACGGTGATAATTGAAAAAAGTGAAAGCAATATTCTAAACCGGTGCCCGGTGTAACTCTAAACATATGTAAAAAAATGTATTTTTTTAAATCAATATATTTTTGAAAGTTATTTAACTTTATTATCTTCTATTGTTCGTAGAACTCCATAAATGATATATAAATATAAATAAAAATCTTGGTTTTAGTTCTATTATCCTGACATTACGCCTTGCACGAATCGTGTCGATAATCAAATTTAATTATTAGTTAAAACCAAAATTTATTGTATACTCAATCATCACCTGAATACGGAAAAAAAATACAGATGTATTAAATGTAATTTCAATGTACCATGCATTTAAACTTAAAAAAATCAACATTCATAAATATGTGTAGTGTAGACTGAAATAAGTATGTGAATTAACAAAATAAAAGATGAGAATCGAAATGAATTTGTGGAAAAACAATACTTTTCGCGAGTAATTATATTTCGTAAAATAAAAAAAAATCAATGAATTTTAGAAATCATTATATTTTTTTAATTATTTATTTAATGTGTGTTTATCTCATGACATAAAGAGCACGTGATCAAATAAATTTGGTTGAATAATAGGTATGAGTATGCTCATTTTTAAAATAACAGTGAGACAAAAAATACTACAGCAAAAAAGCTCTGTAGTTCAGCTTAAGCAATATCGTTCTTATAACAAAATATTTACTTAGTTATTTATTAATTTGGTTTCGTGTAATTAACGGGTATTTTTTTGGAGATTGTTTAATAAATCTCTGGTCAGTTCGTGTTTTCATTAAATGTGGTGGTCAGTTAAGATTGGTCTTGTTGTTATGCTGTAATATTGCACACGGAAATTCAGTGGCGTATTGTTTATAGAAATTATATTTCAATGGCGAAACACATTTTTTTATCATTCTGAGTGTTCTTATGTAGTCAATTTGAAGAATGTAGGTAATAAAAATATAACTGGAATTCAATCAAGTTCGGTAATAAAAAAAAAATTTAAATGTAAATAATTAACTTAGATTTTCTTATTATTTTTTTTTTTTTGTTAAAGGCGAGTTCACATACTACATTACATAAAATAAAACAATTTAAATAATTAAATATTTCCTATATTCTCAATTTGGTAGTGTATCTCTCTATTATGATGCCAATCAGGGAGCACATATTATTAATAAAAAAACACCCTGTCTATCTTTGTATATGTTCACATATATCAACATTTGCCATGAACATGATACATGAGTCAGGAAGCCTGGAAACTAACATTCAGCACCGTATTGCCGCAGCCTGGCTTAAATGGAGAGAAGTGACTGGAGTAATCTGTGACAAGCGAATGCCAGTGAAGATGAAAGGCCATGTATACAAGACAATGATCAGACCAGTGTTGACATATGGTAGTGAGACCTGGACCGTCACTCGAAGACAAGTTCAGTCAGTGCAAACAGCCGAGATGAAGATGCTTAGGTGGATGTGCGGCGTCACGAGAAGAGATAAAATACGAAATGAATATAAAAGAGATAGCCTGAGTGTACGCGATGTATCCTATAAGCTGATGGAGAATAGGCTTAGGTGGTTCGGGCATATCCTTAGAAAACAGCCAGAATATATAGGAAACACTGCACTGGACCATCGAGTGTCTGGCAAAAGATCCAGAGGGCGTCCCAAAAAACGATGAGGACATGCAGGAATGTGATGCCTCTGAGGACGATGCTCAGGATAGGGCAAAGTGGAAGAGCGCAGTGAGAAGAGCGGACACCACCACCATGTGGGATGCAAGCTAAGGAAGAGAGAGAGAGATAGATATACACAATGATTCGAAAGCAATATACAATTATACAATGTAGGTGAACTCACAGACTTCATCATAACATGCTGCCTCTCATGCTGTCCCGCTCGCACTCACACTATCAAATATCTCACAATTTAATGGTTTATACGTTTTCAAAAGTATATTAGTAGGTGAACACATAAATAAAGATATTTTTTTTCATTCTTTCAGACCTTAGTGACGGTGAACGCGAATTAAACAGTCCATCACCATCGCAAGCCCTAAACTATTCCTCACTGAGTGGCGGAGGGGCTCTTGTCGGAACCGGTCCAGTGACGCTTCCAGGAGCGGGTGCAGGGCAATTAGCGCCTGACGCAGTCGCCTGCTCCACGGAGACGCTCCTGAGGAACATTCAGGGCCTCCTGAAGGTTGCAGCCGACAATGCCAGACAGCAGGAACGCCAAATAAGCTACGAAAAAGGTAAGGTCAATTTTTCATACCTGAAGGTGAACTTTTATAAATATTCTGTGGAACTGCATTTACAATAATTACAATCTACATCATAAAGAAACGCAAATATTTTATTGTCTTGGATAAACAATCTATGCCATTCTTTATTTATGTCCAGAAAAATCGGGGTTATTTAACATAAGTATTATCATAGGCTTTCTAGTCGAGAAGAATCAAATTCCTTGGCCAATCTTATTTATATGTACAGCTAGATATTTCATGCAGAATAAAATTCCCAACGTAAAATGCATCAGCGAATCATTTTATATCTTGTCTAGGAGGCCAACAGTAAAAAGTTTATATTCAGCATCTTTTACTGATAAATGACTTGATTATTATTGTAATTATGCTTGTCTTCAGGAAAAGAACGCAGAGGATTGAAAATATGAAAAAATTAATTGTAAGAGTCAAGTAGAATATGAATTTTAACAAGTTCAACTTTGTTTTTACTATTATGTAGCAAAATCTATAAACTCGTCCTGTCTTCCTGGCTGTTACTTTCGCGAAGTATATTTATCTGCTAGTTAGATGGTTTTATGATCAAGACAATACCAAGCAATATCACTATGTGTTAACCTTTGCGGCCCATTGAACAACTCACGTGTAATAAAAAGGCAATTGAAAAAATAAACGAGTCAGAAGTATTCATACATAAATATAGGAGCTGGCCGATGTAACAAAGTATTTAATATCGAAAAGCCATAACGTAGGGCTGGATCAATTAAGACAAACAGAAGATACCACAGTTTATGGCTTGGGTTCGTACAAATTTATAACTGCAGTAGTTGGTAGATGGATATAGAATGTATGAAGCTCCTCGCCCTCTGTTTCAACAGCTCGTTTCATCTGGAGAATTATTTACCAATATGCATTTATTAGTTGATTGTGTTTCAAAGTATGAATTTTTAGTTCAGTGTGTAATTTTATCAAACTTAATACATCAATGAAGAATTACTCATTCCTATAATTTATTATGTACGCCTTGTTTAAATTTATATAAAAGATGGATATCAAAGCGACAAAACTATTATTATTAATTTTCTTTTTTTTAAGAGACATATTTACTGCATGTCAAAAGTTCAATTATTCGTGTAATTTTCATGGTTCATGCTAACTTGATTGAAAGACCATTTTTTAAGAAGAAGAATTGCAATTCAGTAACTGATAAAGTCAGTTTCAGTGAGTATATTATAAGACCTTGAAATAAGACTAAAATATTGAATTTATTGACCACCATATTTTAAGGTAATGCACACCCGCAAACCTGTCGACGGTAACCCCACATTGAGAGATATGCCGTGATGAATGAACTAACGAAAATGCCTAAAATCCAACATGGATAACATAATATTTTCTGAATTATTAACAACATTTATCTCAGATCAAATAACATATTAGTTTTTTTATATATGTATATGAGCATATCGAGAGTTTGACAATGTATCAAAACAGATCAAAAACGAATAAATGTTAAGTCATGAACTAAATAAATTACATTAAAAATAAATTCAACAATGGATTTCACCAACACGACAGCGCTCAGTAGAATCGTAAAACAGGTTAGAATTGTTTAAATTGTTGCATTTTAGTGTCCCGTTTATCAATATTGACCAGATAAGAAGTAAAAGATATTGAGGCGAAATAAAACATTAAATTTACAACTTGAATAAATATTTTTACTGCCTAAGACGTTATTATTTGCATAAGACGGAATGTGCCAACCATTGATATGTTTCATCGTTTCAATTTATTATTAATAATATTCGACAAAAAAGAGTAAGAAATTTAAGCACCTATAAGAGTTCTTTGAATCGTTCTCATTGATGGTTAGCTGAATCATGATACGAATTGAATGAGTATATTATAAATATTGGAATGAAATTGTTTACTTGAAATAATAAATATATTAAATTAATTAGTTTCAGATAACAACTTTACTATCTGGAATTGATATAATATATTATAAATATAGGGTTTAATTAAAATATAAATCGGCAATAAAAATAATTCATTTTATAATATAATCCATTTTATAATATACACTAGGATATTCTTTTATCATTTTAATTTACTTAATTTTATTTAATCTTCAAAAAAGTAAATAAAGTACATAGTTATATTACAAAATATGAATATATTTTAAATTTCATTAATAATTCCATACTAAAATATAGTTTTTTAGTCTCGCTTTCCTAATGCTTCATCAGTATATAATAATGTATAAGAAAAGTCATACAACATCAACAAAATGTCAGTATCAGGCAGCTGCTTCAAAACCAAAGTGGTGGTGATTTGAGAAGTGATTATTTTTTAAGGACTACCTATTTTGAGAAAAAAATATTTTGGTGTTATTGCTCTGAATTTTTTTAAGCGAATAAATTTACTCGTATGAGCGAGTTGCATAGTAAATTGAGTAAAAATACATTTCAATTAATTCATGTTAAATACCACCATTTCGGTACGCCTTCATAAGCAATGAATTATTTGAAAACAGAATATAACCTATTGGCTGCTTTACGTTATCACTTTATGCGCTTGCGCAACGTTATCGTTTGAAAATAGGACATTTTTACTATTGCCATCTATGAAGAAACGAACGCACCTTTTTGTTGTAACGCCATCTATTGAGAAGTTGGTTTATTTGTTTACAATGAAAGCAACAGTTCTTATACATGAGGTGACAATGCTCTCAACAATTTAATGAGAATTGCAACAAATAAACTTAGAAAGTAATAAACAAGTAATAAACTCGAGAAGTAAAATAAAGAAATAAATTATGTGCTGTAGTTGAAGAAATCTTTACTAAAAAAATCGTTATTCAAATATTCATGCGGTATAAATTATTATTCCATGATTTTCATATAGCTATATTACTAATTATTTGATATTTGTCAGATTAAATAATATCAAAACGATCTTGACATTATAAAATTTTATAAAGTTGGACTAGGTTCGATGTCTAGATGACCCCACTGCTTGAAAGATATCGTAATGTTCGTATAAATAAACACAAAGGTAGATACATATCCGAAATAATCTTGTATATTAGGTACATACCTAATACAATGTTTACTTAATAAAAACACATCATACAATGAAAGATGGCTGGCAACATTATGATAGCAATAACATAACAAGTGAATAAATAATATTATGGCGGGCATTTATTGAGATGAGAAGACAAGAAATTATAATTCGCCGTGTATAAAATGGCATCGTACCGTAGAATAAATACTGAGTAAGTGACTGAGGGTTTTTAGTAATTTGTAGATCGATGCATATTCCTCAAGTCATCAGGGCAGGAACAACGTCTTTGAACGCCCTGTACACTAAATGCAAAAGCCCCCCTTCCCTTGTAGTGATGATCAAATGCACTGAAAAAAAATTGTGACCACCGAACTGGCTACCTGTGTTTTTAGCCAAACCTTTGTTATCAGTAATAAAAGTTGATCCATTTACGACTGTACTGTTTGGTTAAGCGCACAACTTGTTTTGTAGTCACTATAGCTCGGTTAATTTTAACATTTTTTTTCAGTATGCCAGACCAAGATCAATGTGGTCTTAGTCTTGGTCTTGGTCTGGCACTCTTGGTCTGGCATTAACAGATGGATCTAAGTCTTGTTTACTCAATCATGTCTTGCACCTTCAAAAAAATTGATTTTCCAGATGAAATTCAGTAATTACAATGAAATATGAAAAAAAACACCAATTTATAAAATTTTGCCGATAGTACCAACGTAGTTAATTACTTAATTTTTAAATATAAATTAATAAGTTTGTTGAAGACTGCATTAAATATTGCAAGACACTTGTTATTTCAAACCATGGTCTTGGTTTTGGTCTAGCAAGTCTTGCAAGACCAAGACTGTAAGACTTGGAACTTTTGTTCATCACTATTTCCTTGAAAATCATATATTATTGTTTGTCTTGAAAACGAATATGTACTATTGCAAAATTTGCTTTTAAGAATAAAAACATGTCTTGAATCAAGAGCATAATATTACTTTACACCTTCATACATTCACTTATCTAAAAAAATGCTTGTACAATAGGTGATTCAAACCCGCGTCTATCTTGTGATTTCAATTCGCTTGTTTTCGTTGAAAAAGATATCTTAATGGCAATGCATCCGTCTTTGTTAACTTATTTGTAAATAAATTGATTAAACTAATCACTCAGTCTTTATATGAGTGCGTTAATGTTTGTTATATTGTTTTTTTTTTGTTATTCACTAGGATTCTTATCCTAACCTATATTCCCTATATTTACAGTCGCCCATCGTGGCGTATGTGGAAAACCGTTTAACGTTTACCCCAGCGTATAAGTTTTGCTTCTTCGGACTACTTGAAAGATAAACCATTAGGCGAAAAATCGCTTCTTGTATATGGCGCAAGAAATTAATTGTTTATATTTGGCGCGTCATATTTTATTAACGCCTGGCGCAACTGCACCATTTAAGATTATGGTGAATCCGGTCCTAGTCGTCGTCGTGAAAATATAATATGATCCGCTGGGAACTAATGTAAGTAAAATATACGAACAATGGGAAATTTAGTTAGTGATCTTGGTGTATATTTTCTCTACAACATTTTATTGCTAATATAACTATGTAAGATGTGATAAATAAATGACTATAACGTTGTTTTGTTTGCAATATATGTTTATATTAAATAACAAAACACTATAGTTTCTGTTTTAAAATATGTAAATATTGAAAAATATCTTCTCTTATCGTATGCGACTTCAAATATTTTTTTATTTATTTAACACTACATCCTGTACAAGTGGCTAGTTCATTGCCAAAATGAAATTTCACTTATCAGTATGTAGGTATGGCAGTATTTTTGTGTATAAAATTTTTTATATTTTTTTTATAAACTCAAATATAGCAATTGCTACCTCAGATAACATGTACATTTTTTAGCGTTGAAAATTCATTAGTTATCTTTTAAATTGATGTAAAAATATTTAAAAGTACGATTCATTCGTTTAAGTGATTTCCCGCCAATCGTTTACAGAATCGTTCCACATTCGAAATAATAACGCGCGCAAAACGTCTACACCACACAACGTTGGAGAATGGAGGAACTATGTATATAGCTCGTGCAAATATCGTGGAAATGATGAAAATAAATAACATCGCGATATCAATTAAACAATTATCCTGTCCCGTACAAATCGCGCGTAATCACAGGTTACCATGGGTCATAATTCAAACAGGCGAATCGTCCGTCTCCAACATGGAACGTCACTCTACAGAACCACAGTGATGGCGCATCCGACATTTTGTTACCGGCGACTGTCTCATTTCAATGACATGTTTCCCCAGACATACTGATTCTTATAAAGAGGAAACTCGCACAAAACGAAACAAGTTCAGATAAATAAATATAACAATTATTTAGATGCATCATTTCTCATGACATCTGTATACTTAAATGTATTTTTAAAGTTATATTTCGTATGAATAATTAGTAAAATATACTAGGAATGTTATTAAAAATAAATTACTTGATATTATTTGAAGTTTGTCTTATTACAAAATAAATGTAAGTCGTTGTTGTTTCTAAAACACAAATGATTTTCTAGTTTGACCTGTGTTAATGTTAGCTCTTTAAATACCTGCTGTGTATTCTTAAAAAAAACATAAATTTTAAATTTTGTTTATTCATAATCATATTAATCTTCTTATCCTTCGAAACATTATGCCATTGTATAGAAAATTTCTGTGTTTTACCATTTTCTAATATTTTGTAGTACCTATTGCGTGTCTGTAATATAATTAAAAAATAAGTTATGATGTTTATTTACTTGCAATACCTACCGATCTATCAATTTATATCTGCAAAGATCATTATACAACTTATGATAGAAAAATTTATTTCTTTAACCAAATGCTTTCAAGTATAATATACACTTATTTTATAATGAATTGTTTCAATTAAAGCAGATTAAAGATTTTTAAAAATACAAACAAAAACTTGAAAGTCATTGACAATATAAAGAAGTGCATTTAATGGTGTATCGTTACTTATTTTTATAAAATTACTAAAATTATCATCAATTACCTGTTTTTATTTTAATGTTTAACTTGTTTTGTTTACTTTCTCTTTAAGTGATTCCCCTATCAAGCACAAGATTTTATTCTATTTGATGAATTTGTTTTTGTCATGTAAATAAAATAAATAGTAAAAACATTAATTTAAAAAACTTACTTAGAGTTTTATGAAATAAAATTACAAAGTTCCATGATTTATTTCTGTTCGCAAAATATTATTTTATCAAATGATTATTAACCATAGAATATTTTCAATAGATACCCATAGAAATGTTGTTTCTACTTCCATAATACAAAAAAACATTAGTCGTGCACTAAAAAAAAAACAGTTTTTTTATTATTATTCCTTTAAATATTACCATAGGCTCTGTTGTATGCGCACTTCCTCAAATAAGCGTCGAATTATGATTGTTCCAACTACATAGTCGTGTATTTCACGTGTTCTTGAAACAATGATTTATTCAATTCATCGCACTGATCCAATCGATGATGAATCAAATTGTAATTTAATACTTTTGAGGAAAAAATCTTAAATGTAATAAATGTACACATTGTATCAAATTGTAAGTGCTTAAATTTCGGTGGAATAATAACTTGGTGTACCTACCAATTTTTTATGATACAATATGTACCATCATGCCGTTTTCCTGTTCAATTAAGGTATTAAGATAAATTCTTCAAATTTTCAAATTCTTTCCGAAGTCTCTTCGTACTCCTTTTTCATTAATTTATCTATTTGATTGTATCAATATTTTGACCACAATATTCTTCTATATCATAAATTCAAAATAAACGCTCCATAATATTGAAAATTATTCCTCTAAATGCAGCTGGTTTATGAAAAAAACAACGCCTCAATTTTTGTGCTAATTACAAAAAATCACAAGAATATGGAATTAATGTAAATTTCGTAACGAGACGAGAATTGCATTTAGTAAAAAAATACTACTCATGGTTCAAAATAATTCCATTTATGTCCTATTACTCACGTTTTTTTCAAGTCGTTTTTCAAAGATTCTTCTTCTTTTTTTGTGTTTGATTTTCGAAAACCTTTTTTTCTCAGGAAGTATGCCCCTTCCCGAAGCCCCTCCTGTAATGCCCACCTCCGGCTGTCTCTCCATATCTTAGGTGAACCTTGTGGTCGATTGCCAAATAGATTTGTTGATATCTACTAGTTTTTTTGTTAAATCAAACATTTTTTTTTTAAATTTATTTTTTCTTTTTATGAGAACGACCGTTGCGGCTGACTAGGCGTTTATCAACTGGTGTACTCAGTTTTTGTCTAACTTTAAAAAAAACGAGTAGGTCTAACTAACTAATCTGGAGTTAGTTAACTCCATTACCTATAGGTATCGGAGTTCTACGCCATAGATATCGTCAACATTGACAATAATATTATAAAAACATTGCTTTTGTATATTTTTTTGAAATACATGATTAGTTATATCATTTTTACTTGTGTTGCTTGTTGCCTTGAGGTTTTTATTTAGATTATCGAGAATATAACTTGCATATTAGATATCAAAAATCAATATAGTTTCCTACACTTTGAAAAAATATTGGACAACTCGTGCCGGGAATGAAACCATTTTATAAGTATCCAAATTGGCCATATGAAATAGTATTAATCAATAGTTTTTTTTTCAATAATCTCCTTTTTATACTGTGCGCACTATTTCAATTTTGTACTAATCGCTCGGCACGTTTATAGATCGGTATTGCATTAAACTATTACACGGTGCTATGATATTTGGATAATTGCATTATGTACCTGATCGTTTATTGAATGGTGGGATTTATTATGAAATAAGTATCCACGATTTGATGAACCCATTCATTTCATCTTACCCCCATATCACGGCAGATAAACAACATCATGGCTGGGTTTGTCTTTTCATTTGATCAATCTAATATCATTATGAAAACGTGACTTATGAAGAGGTCGATACTTCTAGTCCAGTCTCTTCGTTGATTTTATTGTCGTACCCATTATCTATCTAAAAATACACCGTTAAAACTGATCATTTAAATTTCCTATAATCTTAAATAATTATAACGGAAATAAAACATATTTTTTTCAATGCTGTAGGTAAGATCCAGCAAAAGAGATATTTTTGCGGGATCCACTATAAAGGTAACTTTGGGTATGTCTGCAGATCAAAGTTCTAGATATTTGCAAATATGCCAAGTAAATAGGTAGATTTTTTGCAAATTAAAGAATGTCGGTGCTCTTCTTCTACTTCTTTGTCAGTCCTCCTTCGCCCAGTAATAGGCACAAGCCTCCTCTATAGAGACCTCTACAGCTTGGGCAGGCCGCATTCAACCGCCTCCAGCCACCCGCTTATATCTTCAGACCACCTTGTTTGAAGTCGTTCAATGCTTCATCTGCCCGTTATAGGTCGCCATTCCAGCACTCTCTAAGTCCATTTGTCTCTATTGATTGGTGGGTTATTGAAGAGCAAACAATAATTACTTACCTACATCTGGAAATCTTATAAAATAACGATAATTCAAAGGTTAGGTAAAAAGGAAAAGTTTTCGAAAACTCTTTTACAAAAAATATTTCATTACATGTAATGCACGCTTTGGTTGAAAGTTAGACATTTAGTTTTTTTTTTGTAACTACATAGTGATAAAAATAGATTTTTCTACAGTTCATAATCTAATTCAATGACGTTAAGTTACAATGTTATTTGTTCCTTGATTTTATATTTGCTTTAATTTTTATCTTTAGTTTGCTCATTAAGACTATAATGAGAAGTTTTGTTTGATTTAATGAATTCGTTAATTAGGCATTCTTTTCAACATCTCTTTAATTAATTACACTGCAAACAACGTGTGCAAATAGAAGAATTCAGCTCTTTTGCGAGTACATACGTTTAAAGTATTTTTTAATTAGTTTAACCAAAATACTCGTGTAATACGTTACCCGAAATGGGTATTATAAATAATTCTAAATACATAAATCAAAATATGAAAATATATCTTCTCGGATTGTTTTGCTGAGTGAAGTCTGGCAGATGGCTCATTTTTGACAATGGAAATTAAACAAGTTAATGAGTAAACATTAAGATAACAAATTCATTGTGAAAGACGTGGCATGATGAGATAAATAAAATATAAATATATGATTGTGAGAAAAACAATTATTTATGAGACCATACAATACTTACTTACTTTCCGTGTCCAAGATCATCAACCTATATTGTGTCCCTCCAGTGATTTGCAGCCATAATAGCATTCTCATTCGCTTGCCACAGATCCTCCTCAGAGCAACTTCCTTCTATAAGCGGGCAGTTCAGCAGGTGTGACATGTTCTGCGTCTCCCCACATTCGTATGGAGAATGCTAGATGATGACCAGGATATGGCATGCGAATGTGGGGAGACGCAGACCATACAATATTTTGAATAAATGCTAAGAAGATCCAATATAAAAATATATTCTTACCTGAGAAGGTATCGATACGTGAGATTAAATTATTTCCGCATATTGACTTTTGAAAAAGAAAAAAAAAACAATTAGGTATATAAACAGTAGTTACACATAATTCGAAGTTCAAGATACAATATGTAGGTATTTAATTTCACAGGTATCTGTTTCTCTATATACATAGTATGTTTTTGCGTTTGTCATTATATTCGTAATTTTTGAACCTCCCCATCTGTTCTCGAAGGTAATACCTATGTTTTTTTTATTATTAATTGTTCAAATCGCTAAAATCAACGTAGAAACTTAACCATATGAAGTACCTACCTATCTTTGTGTTGTTATATAATTCTTCTGTACGTGTGTTTATCACTGAACTCCTTAACGGCTGAACCGATCTGGATGGTTTTGATTCAAAATTCGAATGAAAAATTATAACAGTGTAATTAAAAAATAAATAAAAATCATGAAAAAAAAATGTATTTCTGGTAGGTACTATGCAAACAGTATTACTTACTTTTGAAATATGCAATATAAAATGCGGAACAGGATTTTCATATATCTTTAAATATATGTAGGTAATTATTCTGTACGTGTGTATGCCATTGAACTCCTAAACTGTTGGACCCATTATAATGAAATAGCAGGCAAGTCAACGTTCGGGCAGGACACCGTCTGTCGGGTCCGCTAGTTAAGAATCAAAAAGCAAAAAGAAACCAAAGCGAAGCATTAAGTTTGTTTATCTACTTTTATTATCGTATCGAAATAAGAATATGAAGTAACGGCTTAGAATAGTGTTTCCACTCTTTTCTAATATCATCGTTTTCAAGTGTCCCGTAAGAGCCGGACAATCGAAAATACAACAGGCAACAATATCATCTTATATAGTTCAGCAATGAGGTTCACCACCCTTTATGGATGTTGCTTTTTAAGGCGAGATGAGACTGGTGTGTACACGCATGTGTTGTGCTTCCTTTATTTGATGTAATAAACACCTTTCGCTGGTTGTCCCACATTGTGGGAATCTTCGTAAAAAATGAAATAATACTTTTAAGAATAGAAAAAAAGTTTGGAATACCTACTTGTAAATATAAAAAGGTAGGTAAAGCACTTAAAACCAAATTTTTATGTTATTGCATAATTTCGCTAATTTAAACATTAGCTAGAGATGATTTTTGTCATTTTTTTGGTAGATCGTGCATTAAATAAAAATGAAATTATAGATAGATTAAATAGATAGAAATTATAGATAGATTAAAATAATTGTCGGCACAGTTTTATAATATTACCAATTCGATAGTAATTTCTAGAATTTTATAGTATAACGTTTTATATCAACGGAGTCAATAATTTAAATGCAACATTTCCACGCAAACCAATAATGGTTAATTTTCCTTCAGAGGTTAACAATCGATGCTTCAATTAATCTCGATACGATTTATGCATTACTCGAGAAACAATTACATATTGCTACAAAGCAATCAATAAAACTTGTTTTTGAGTCGAAACTCAGGGATGATAAAATTATTTCGAAACAAACTCGCATTTTTTTTATCCAGTAAATGCCAATGAAATCTCGGGAATAGGTACACATGTACAATATTTTATTTTTTATTTATTTGTACAATATTTGAGTACGTATAATGCTCTACTTTGTTAATTCATATTATTCCAAAATATACGCTTCATTTGACAATTTATTTTCTTTTTTCCTAATGAATGGGTGGAATGCCGTGTAAGCTAAAGAAGAAGAAGAAATATTATCTGTTTAGTCTTTTGTTTATTTCTTTACAAAACACTTCGTTACAGCATGGTCCAATGGCGAGATCGTTTCCAAACTGCAATTTATTCCTACTAAACAGTGTTTCTAGCCCACATCAAAATTTGCGTGAGAATAAATAATTTTGAATAATTTCTCGTCAGTTGGAAATCGAAAACAGGACGTCGACACAGAAACCAAACACCTTACCACAATGCCACAGTGGTCAACATTGGTCTTAATTCATTACTCGAAATGTTAGTGCTCCGTTAACACTATTTGTAAGGTCCTATAACAATTTTATTCACTGAAGTGTATCGAGAACCGGTTGATTATTCCATCCATTTGTATTGTATCTGGCGCGTATTTTTTTGTTACGGTCATGGAATCGAGATACAATTTTCGCAATGTTTGAAAATGTGTCAACCCTGTCGCGTTTGAAATGAACATTCCATTTTAGGCCTAATTGCCATTCGATTGATAATCAAATCAATCAATAATCCATGACTATGATGTAATTTTGAATATTATAATTCCAGCCATTACATTAATTCAACTAAAGAGTGAACGAGACGAAGACAGAATAAATTGCGTTCATTCTGTGTGCGAGGGAGTGAGATGAAAAATTTGGTAATTATACCCTCGGGATAGCAGACATCGATACCTTTTGAAGAGGTAATAAGCTCCGTTCTGCTATCTCCGTCTTCGAATTGGATGTGTCATAAAGTAAGGACACGGAACGTAAAATAATTTTTTTTTTAATATTTTTCCATCATTGTAAACTGGTGATTATCTCAAACGATTTGCCAATGTTCATCATCGTGCATGTTCACGTATCAAGTTTGGATTTTTATGGACTTTGTTTTAAATACCAGCCCACAGATTTATTGCAAATTGTAATAATTAATTTAAATCAACTTTTTGACTTTAAGTAGCACATTAGTTGAGTTATGTTAGTGTTTCTTGAACGATTTGCCAAAAATATTCTTAGTTTATTTATTAGGTTCGTTTTATAATGATGGGTGGTAGCAGAGGGGATAGCGCGCTGGGTTAGTAATCCAGTGGTCGCGAGGTCGAATCTTGCCACCACCGATTTCGTTCACCTATAGCACAAGCATTTTAGATTAATTTAGGGAACATATTTATTCTTTTAAAAATAAGTTCAAATGATATACATATAATGTACATATAGGAATTACTCTATTGAAAAAAAGTTATTTATTTAATATTATTTATCGGGCAACTATCGGGTAATAATATGTCAAATAATAATATATCATTTCAACACGCACCCAATAATAATCATACTATGTGTTCCTATTTGGAAATTCACTGCCTCACTAGACGAGTCTGTTCGGAGGCAGTATAGTAATATAATTATTTAATTTTGTTCTTTATAATAGAAATTGAATATTTTACCAAAAACGAAAGTTGAAATGAAATTAATCATTAATTGTAATTTTACAATAGGTAGGCTAGATTTCATTATTTTATATTATATATCGTATGGCAAGGAGGGATTCCGGGATATTCGAAATGGATAAAAACAAAAACGATATTAATTAATAACAATAATAGTATCAGATGGAGTAGACAGTGGAGAAGGCATTGGTGTGGTCACGTCCACAGGTTAAACAGCACCAGCTATCCTCATATTGTGCTTCAGAATCAGCCTCACGGTACCGTAACGGACGTACAGCGTACAGGTCTAAATAAAAAAAAGAAGAAGTATTATTATAGTTCTAAACCGTATCATTAGTTGTTGTTATTATAAATTAAATTAAACTTATTAATTATTTTATTCTTTTCATCTTACATCGTTATAGTATGGCACCCATGATAAGTTTTTGAAATATTTTTATCGGCACGTCGCATGATGCCCGGGTGTGCAGTTTGCAGTATGCGGTATAAGATTATATACAGATTAAACGTTTGTCTGCACTGCAAGTGTAATAAAAAGAAACACCTACCTACGTATCAATACTTCAAATGAATAACGATTGTTACATATAACATCTTATGACCATTAGGTATTCAATAACGATTGCTAAAAAACTTCCAATGACATTCTTTTATATTGATTGCGAAATAATTTCCTATGACATTCTTTAATATCGATTGTGAAATAACTTCCTATGACATTCTTTAATATCGATCGTCACATAACTTCCTATGGCATTATGTAATGTCAATTGTTAAATAACTTCCTATAACATTATTTTATATTGATTGTTAAATAATATCGTATGATATTCTTTAATATCGATTGTTCAATAACTTCCTATGAGATTATTTAGTATCGATTGTTCAATAACTTCCTATGAGATTCTTTAATATCGATTGTTAAATAAATTCCTATGACACTTTTAATTCTTCAGCATGACTGACAAAAAATACGTTTATAATGTTACCTACGTAAATATTTCTAGAAATATATTACCTTTTACGAATTAAGATATATAGAGATTGGTTATTTTTTATTATTAGGTAAAAAAAATAGTCTTTTTTTAATCATGATTGGTATTTGTCCGAAAAGCAATACAATAATGCAATATTTTTTGATTATTTACATTCTTTCATTTATTCACACAATCATGGCGTATTCAACAATGGCGGGTATCCAGCTACAGGTGTGCGGGTTTGAATAACCTTATGTGAATCACGACTTATGCGTGTAAAAAGGTAATATTCATTATAAGTTTCGAACTTCAATGCTCATTAAATTATTTTTTTTATATTTATGAACGAATTTGAATATTCTTTCAATCATCTGATTCCTCAGGATACTATCAAATATTATAAAAATCCTATGGAAGTTTGAATCATATAGGTACATACATTTTCTACTGGTAGTTTCGAAGGTGAAAAAATAACACACTATGAATTTCGTTACGTATTCCACATAAAAATGGAAAGTATTAATGATAAATATGTTTGTCTTTTTTGAAAACAATATTAATGTACTAAATAAATACACGAAATATAATAATGAAAGTATATAGAACGTAAAACATTAAACTGTATGTAAGAAAATGTTCAAAGCTTGTATTATATATTAATAATAACGTAGTTTTGTATATAAGACACATATAAATATAAATGTTGTTTTGTGGCGGAGCCGAAAAAATGTAATTTCATTTAAAAATGAGAAATGTAGAAAATTTACATATTTTTATCAAAAAGACTCGGAGAGTTCGCCCGAAAGAAAAAAAGATAAGGTTTGAATGAATACCAAAATATTGATAATTTATTTTGCTGCGAGGCATATAAAATAAACTGTATTCCTTTTTTACAAAAAAGGGAAGGGGGAAAATGTACAAAGTAATAATAATACTTGGCCCATTTTCATATCGTGCCGACTGCCTCAGGGTTTTTTTTGTTATTTAAAATAAAGAAAAATCCAAGTTAATACCGTTTTTTTAATATACAAAATACAGGGGGCAATTACGATTTGATTTCGATGAAAACCTCGCAGAGAGTTATGCAAATTCGACATGTTTGGATTGGAGGAATTTTTTAGACATACCTACTTATAATTATATCGATGTTGAATATAAATATATTACTGAAATGCCTTCTTACATATTTTATAGGAAGCAGATCAAAATAATTAGTATTTACACACGAGTCCTTGCACTCTGGTAAAGGGAAATATGTTTTTACTTACTGTGGATTTTTTCTATATTATTTAATTGTATTTTTTTTGATACACATATAATAAAATCAATTAAATAAAAAAAATATATACCCTATCAAAATACGTGGATTATGGCCGATTAGGTATATTTAATCCCCTTCATAAATAAAAGAAATAACCATTTACTGGGATATTCGTTGACTTTCATTCATACCATCACGGCATATCCCATAATTTGGGATAATCAGCTACAGGTGTTCGGGTGTGCATTACCTTATAAAGGAGCTCTCATTACAGAGTATCTCCTTATAGACTCGGATCACGGAGTAGCAATTCCCTAAATTAGTTGGACAGAATCAAAAAAGCGGCTTGCTATGACCGATGCTTTAGTTTGAGCGGTCCTATCAAGTGGAATGCACTGCCTCTAGATATCCGCAGTGCTCAAAGTAAGAGAGCTCTCACTAAAGGACTGAAAACAGCTTTGCTTCGTAGAAAAGCACAAAACTGAACTATCAGCGCCCTTGGAATGATCTTAAATCTATATATTATTATTACTATTAAAAAGGCACGACACATGCAAGAATCTTCACACATCAGTCTCGTCTCACCTAATATGTCACTGCATCCAGAATGGGTGCTGAAACTTATTGCTAAACTAGGTGCGATGTTATGTTGACGCTTGTATTTTTTAATTCCCGGCCCTTACAAGACACCCGATAATGACGATAATAGCAAATAGTAGAACCACTATTCTAAGCCGGTGCCTCAGTACAATCTTCACGTACCCAACACACAAAAACGAAATAGAAAATTTAACATAGGTATATGCCCAGCAACCAATTTTTGAAAAAAAAGGTTTAAAAATCTGCGGGAGGACATCAACATTCAGCATATTCGTATTTGCTAGCAAATCATAAGAGTTTAATTAATTATGCATGTAATCTGGACATTATTTCTATGACAAGTACATATTTATCTTTATAAGTCTTGATCCATGAATAGGTATATTTTAACAATATTTCTTCATAATATATAAATTCTTAAAACAATAATGAAAAAAGCTATTTTATTTCATAACGAGAAAGTATTTTGAACTTTTAGACAGATCATACTGAAGTAATTAAAGCGTTGTCTAAAAAACAACTATCAGCTCTTAATTCATGCTATTTACACATACCATGTGAATTTGATTTATTTTATAGTCTATGCTGGACGCAAAAATCATAGTACGTTAATATATTATCTTTCTAAAATTGAAGAAATCCTGTTTGGAATAAAATGCTTTTAATTTTTATCATTTAAAATAACATAAATACATCGCATATTTTCTATTCTACCATACAACCATGGTGGCATTGTTCGGAATCAAAGTATTTAAAATAACCTTTATTTCTTAGGGTGTGAACATTTGCTCGCCATAAAACAAAATATCAGTAAATTTGCACCCAAGTAACAAAGAACTCAGTTCGATATATGCAGATAATTAGTCTCACGAAGTTGACTGGAACCTTTTTGCGGCGTCTAAATCAATTCGCCTCGTTTTTTGTTGCTGAACGTCCGTCTCAAAACCGTTTATGTCCCATTGTCGGCATACATTGTTTTATTTTGTGTATCAGTCGCCATAATGTATCTATATGTACCTACAGTATGTTGTATGTGAACTACCACAGAAAGCTCTCTCGTGTGGTTTATGTCCCCGCTATGTCGGCGGCCACTTAGCCGAGACTCGAACACCTTATTGGTTTTCGATGTTTGATAAAACGAGAACAAGACAATCCGAATGCATTCGGATGTCGGCCGAACCGCGATAAACAACGGTGGGAATGACGGCGATTTATTTTTAAACTTTGAACAGCAAATAAAAACAATTAGTCATTGCAATAAATAAATACTCATCGGATGAATTTTAAATTCAGACATGGAACGCTTTGCATTTTAGACCAAATCGTTCGAATACCCACATAAACGAGTGGGTTGTAGCCAACGATTAACTCCTCACTAAGAGTCACTCCACAAAGTTTTCATTTTTTGTATAATTTTTTTACAGGATTTTCATAAAATGATTTAGTTAAACTATGTTTGATTTAAATATTTTATTATGAAAACTTGATAATTATTCTTCAATGCCATTTTATGAAAGCTTTTTACCAATTTGAAAAAAATATATCAAATTACAAGTTTCCTGAGCTGGTGAGGTCACTTTGAAATATTTCACAGTTAAAAAATAAAATGACCACATTAGAATAAAAAAATATTTGACAGTTAAAAAATGAAATGACCCCATTAGATATTCTAATGGGGTCTAATAGAGTATTAGATATACAAAATTGCAAATATGAAAAGAATCGAATGAGTACTTAGTCTATAATCCATAAAGTAAAATAAACACGCCGTACATAGCACATAGCACATAGCACACAGCATTATTACACAGCTGACAGCACATATCACATAGTAGGTACACATCACACACACACATACATTGTGATGAAACATTCAGAATACAATCTCAGCATGATACTTGTTGATAATATGTAATAAAAAAAATTGTTTTAAAATTGCGAATTCAGTTAGTGAGGAGTAAAAACATTTCAAAATTAGGACGATTCCATTCTCAACCCTTTCTTAACCGATGATTCCAATTGGAATCATTAATGTGTTTTACGTATATCTCAATGAAAATTGTTATCAGCTGTGTTATTTCTTTTCTAAATTATTAATCACAATATTTTTGATCGCTTACAATACTGAGAATGACGGAAACTTTTGTACTTCTCGGTTATTGTACCGTTGAAAACTCGGTTATTGTGAAATGTGCTTTTCTTGCTAAACACAGTTATTGAAAACTTAATAAATGTGAGTTTTTTTTTTGTTTTCTAGCATGCTTTATTTTTTTTAAATTAGGTAATAATTATATTTCCTTCATTCTCTAATAATACTTAAAAATGAAAGATTTTTTATTTCATGAAAAGTACCTATATAGGTAGTTTTATATATGAATGATGGCAATTGTAATCGTTAAAATAAGGGAAAAAATATATAAAAAATATCAAAATCTCTTTATAATCTCATATTTTGCCCATTTTTTATGAAACATATTTATTTTAATAATGCTTTCATAATTCGGTTAAGAAAGGGTTTTAAATACCGTGAGTGTTATTTTCTATACAGCAAAATGATTTTGGTGATTATCAATTAATACTCGCAACGTGATAACCACAGAACCATTATTTTTCCGAGCTGTTTCAATAGCCACATCCATTTCCTTGTTTGCACTCGCAAGGACGCTGATGAATGTTTAACATAACCAACATTTTCTAAGTGCAAAATTTGTAAAATGCGACCGCGAGGATGGATATGTGTTTGAATTTTTGAAAATATACGCTCGGCACAATGTTGGGTGTTTGAAAACCAATCATAGAAACATGAGAGTGTTGGGTTTGTTTTGCATATTGCGGGTGTTCCCTTGGTGTTTGCGTTGCATTATGTCACCGTGCCCCGCTATTTCTGCTCCCATATTCATGCCCGTGATATAACCGATAGCGATCTTTTATTTGCGCCGTAAATGTGCTTTTATTTGGACAGCCGAGGGGCGCTTTATCTGGAGGGGAGGGTAAATAGTCACTCGTCATTTTTTCACTCCGTCAAATACAATCGTATGTTATCGGAACATGCATCAGGACTGCCGAAGTGTTGTTTTGTTTCAACATTACATATTATACACCTCCTTGAAGCTTCGGATCTCCTGATATTTTCCCATTTACCTGAGGCGGAATCTATGTTTTATTAAACGATGCATTAGGTAAAGTCGCTGAGACTACGCGACTATTTCAACAATGAGTATACTAAAAAGTAATATATTTAACGTATTGATCGTTTGACTTTATGAAATTGTCCAAAATGTTTGTTCGTTAGACAAAAGCAAAGGTATTACATATTTTTTCACGATGCCTTCCATATTGATTAGAACTGCAATCAGGAATTGATGCTTTGGTTCAATTTGAAATCGTAATACCGCCGGCGTAATAATGAACCTTACATGAAACTCATCAATAATCAAAAGTATTTAATATTTTATATATCTATATAAAATGGAGTTCTATCAAGAATTGTCAATCGACAAACTAAACATAGAAATAGTTTCATACAACAGTATTATCCACATTGCACATAGACATGATTTGAGAATACCATATTTTATTATTGAAACTGAAATTTTTTATACATCGTGATTAATTGATTCTAGAATAAGGCACAAACACACTGAAACATTAGTTGAAAATAAAATAAATGCATATTTACAGATATCAGTGAAATCACAAAATCCAAAAGTGAATTTACGTCTATAAGATAAGAAAATGCCGACTCATTATTCCATTAGATTTTCAGGAAATAATAACATAGTTTGTACTAAGTAGGCCATATATTCCTATTAACTGTAGTAGGCGAGTAGATAATATTTATCTCTGCTTTCCAAACACCATTAATGTGACACAATTATTGTATTTTCTTGTTTACCAACATTATTATTTCAATACTTCAATAATATTGATATTTACCACGTTCTGTACCTAATATATATCTACAAACCATTAAATTAATGTACAGTGCTTGCTTTTATCAATTTGTTAACTGGATAAGTACTAATGGTTCTATGGTTGGAGCCAAATAATTATTATATTTGAGCAACATTTGTATAGGTATACCTACTCAAAAGAAAACTGATTGATAAAATACCGTATTTATTAAAACCTAGGTACATAATATAGGTTCCCATTTAAATTTTTCATAGGCATGATTCCCTTCATTTTTTCAAGATTTTAAAAGACGATGGTATTTACACAAATAGTTATAAAATTCTCAAAATATAACAAAAGAGTCGAAATTTTCATTTTTAAATTTATAAAAAATAAACTCTACATAATTGATTTTTTAATCATTTCAGTCTAAGAGTTATAAATTACCCACAGATGAACTCTTTCGTCATTCAAAATATGTATTATTTCGCTATTCTTTAAAAAGTAGGTAGTCAGTACTTATGTAGGTAGGTACGTACTTGGGTATATTTGTAAAATTAATATTTGGTTCAAATTCCTTGAACCTTCTTGTTGATAAGCCCTCGAGCAACAGATCTGAATTCATTAAATTATTGATGCGAAAAGAAATTAATCTTGTAATTTGGGAGGCATAACTGTGGAATGCGAGGGTGAGGGTGGTTTTATAGTTGTGGGGAGGGTAGAAAACAGCCTCGGGATAGGGAGGTGGGACTATGAAGGGGTTGAGTTTGAGGCAAGGGTTGTTTTATTTAGCTATTGTGTGATGCACAGGTTTTACTTGCAAACAAGATATGTGGAACAAACTTAATGACAGGTGAAGAATATCCTAATCAAAGACAATTTATATTTAAAAACATACTTGATACTTAAGAAAATAAATTTTATTAATACGATCGATTAACAATACCGTTTTCTGTTATTAATGAGGTTTATTTTGTTTTAACAATATCTACATATTTGAAACCACAAAAATGAACAACTATATTTAAATTAAAAAAAAATGTACAATAGACGAACATGTATGAGACGATGCATGAATGTTGACGAGGCGATGAATGTGTGCCAGGATAGAAAGATATGGCGTTCGGTTCTCTCTGCCTACCCCGTAAGGAACATGGCGTGATGGTATGTATGTATATATTTAAATAAATTACTTTTTTTTAAAAAAATGACACATTAAGAGTGTACAAGGTTCACGGAGTGTACACATTAAAATACAATTATAGGGACATTAAAATACAATTATCCGATATATAAACGGTTAATTGTTTCTACTATCGTTCATTCTAAATTACTGTTAAATATTTTTCAAATATGTTGACGCTAGAAAAGTAAGTGCTAAAACAAAAAATAGTATATTGATCATAAGTTTATCACCTTTAATAGTTTAAATAATCTTACACTGAAAAAAAAAATATGACAGCCGAACTGAAGGGTACCTGCGTTTTAGCCAAACCTTTGTTACCACTAATAATGTTTTATCTATTTATGTCTGTACTGTTTGGCTGTGTGCACTAAACATTTAGTTGCACAAAACCAAATTTTCTGTGGTCACTATAGTTCGGTTAGTTTAAATATGACGTTTTGTTAACAAATGTTTTTTTTCAGTGCATTGATGTCTGATTCTTGAACCGCAGGTTTTTGAAAGTCACAGCAAAAAAAATGGTTTTCTTTTATTTTGTATTGAATCTCGGATTACTAACAGGTACTAGGTATTTATTCAATACGCACCCATTAACTGCCACAACTGGTGACTTCAGTATTTATTGTCTAACAGTTAAAATTAAAATCAAAAACCCACCGAGAATCAAACCCGAACTTTTTGGCTCAGTAGTCTGATATCTAACCAACTGAGCCACGAAGGCTGACGCTATTGTTATACATTATCTACATAAACGAATAAGGTAAATATATACAAAATTGGAAAAAGATTATTGCCAATTTATTAGCTGAATCCCTTCACAGTGTTTGCACTTTGATGATGTTTGCTAATCGAAAATCGTAGTTATCGTTATTAAAATAGCATAATAAACAACGTTTTTAAGTTTTGATAAACAAATATACTTTCACAGAACAGTGCATTATTACTTTCAACAAAATATACTTGAATTAAAAACATTAATGTTTTCAAAAAGTCAATGAATCTGTACATCATTGCAAATCATTTCAGGCCAACCTTAATTTTAAACAACTCCATAAATAACCAAATCAAATAGAAAACTCAACTACAATCGAATCACTAGTTACATACATATCATGATCACAATTAAATAGTCAACAACTTGGTTATAATATTATTATTACGTGTAGGTAAATTTTCCAATCCTTTCTCTTAGGGGTTGTTTATATTTCGAGTACTATACACTTTTCAGACCCATACTCCGGGAGTTGTGGGGGGGGGGGTTGAACAATAGTCACCCCTACCACTACTACCGGGTAGGTATGTACCTATACCTAAGAGGGATGTGCTCTACTAACCCTTATAATGTTATTGTTTTATTCCATAAGCTACAATAACAATTCCCGCACTTATATATTTGTGGTGTTATTGTTCGCCGTTTATTCCCGAATTTTCTCGCAAAGACAATAAATACCATCCATTGAAATATTATGGTTTTGTTAGTACCTAACTACCTACCAATTTATAATTAATTAATAATATTTCTCGATACATTGTTCACATAATAAACTTGTATGTTGATAGATGATACCGTTGCGTTGTAAGGAGAACTTTCTTCTTTAGTAATTTGAGATGTTTTATGTATTTTGCTAGAGCCAATTTTCAACGAACATATCTCATTGTTTCATATTAATTCAATATATTCAATCGACATTTCCTTTATTTTCGCATATACATATGTAGGTACATACTACCTACCATACAGGTACATACTACCTACCATTTTAACACAGTTGTATATTGTGAATACACGGGCAATGAGTTGATTATTTTTAAATTTTAATAAGTAGGAATTTTAGTGTAGGTATATTTTTTTAAATTTTGTATAAATAATATGATACACTTTTGCTATGTCAATTTCTCTATTATTCTCAATGACATTTTATATATAGACACGTTATATACACGAAAATGGAACAGTTTAACAAATTCTTACAACATCTCCAAGAAAGAGCACACACGACAGAATACAGTGAGAAAATTTGGTCGTTCCTTGACAGTTGTAGTATAATTTTTACACACAAGATTGCAATTTGACTACGACAATACGTACGGAGACTACAACATCTTGCGTTGAACTGTATTGCGTGTAAATTCGGTAAGAATTAAATGAGGTATGCGCCTTAGTTTTTGTTTACCGAATTTAAAAACTTGTAACGTATTCATTATTTTTATATATCAATGATTATTCTAGCTACTTGTGGTCCATCTTATTTAAATTAAACAATTAGGAAATAAGATAATATGATCTAATTATATAAGTTCAATCTGTAGATTTTTTCATTAATTTACCTTATTACTAATATTTGATATTATAACTTCGCAATCAAATTGGTGAATTTCTGTAATAAGAACAAACAATCTTATTCTGATTCGAAAATTATAATTGGCATATACACAATTTCACTATACTTAAACGTTGTCCAGTTAAGTTAAAGATATTTTTTCATATGGTAACCCTACCTATAAACAGATATGTTCGATATTATCTCAATACTCGAATATGTTACATCGCCAAATGATATAAATCTTTTCATACGGTCGTACACTAAGCATATACGCAGTGTCCATTCTTTTGTTTAACAGCTTATTTACCAGCTATTATTACCGAGTATTGCACGACTTGGCCGAGCTGAATAAATTGAAAAAAAATACAAATATAATTAATACTGATTATATCACGCATGTTTTCACATATACATATATCCAAGTATTAAGATTCTCTTCATTAAATATAGTTTATTTCATCGGTATACTCTGATACAGATATCACAAGAAATGATCAAGATTTTGAAATACCTATCTACTTTATTCGAGATATTTCTGAGTTTTAATTTGTTATTATAATAGTAAGTAGTGCATGAGTAAAATGTAAACTACTCTAACTAAAGTCATATTATAAAGACTGATTTTTTATTATAAAAGAATTCTACACCAGGTATTAATAACCTTAAGTACAGGTAGCTACCGAAGATAACAGCCTGAAATTGCTATTTTTTATATTTACTACGGAAGACTAAGGACAGTCAATAGTTTTGATTGTGGGTGCCTTCTATGAATAAATAGCAGTAGGTTAGCGACGGCTTTGTACGAAAAGTTTGCAGATAACAGTTGCCTTGTAATTTTTTTTTTATACTTACAGAATCTTTCCTTATATATAATTTTTGTTTAAGAATATTGCCCACATAATTTTATCGTACAGCCTGGGATTTTGTTCCACATTTTATTTCTCCTCTGTAAACCTAACAGATATATTTTAACATCACTTTTGGATTTTTTACATATTATATTAAATATTATAGATACGTTTTAATAATTTTTAAAATATTACAACCTTAATAAAGTTCATTGGCTTTATTTAATAAAAAAGCGACACAGCCCCAGTAGGATGTGTATGTTGGTAATTTGTTGGATATTGTAAATTAGAATAATTGATTGTTTGATTATTTTTTGGTGGTTTTAGTTATGGAAGTGGTATGTTCGTTGTTGTTTGTGCGTGTAAGGTTTGGTGTAGGTACACGAGCGAAAAGTGGATCTGAGTCGCCATCAAATTTATATGATCAATTTATATTTGGGTTTTTCTTTTTTATTCATTTATTATTCTTTATTTTTTTTAATTGATTCTAAGCGTGACTGTGTTCTATATCTTGTGTATCACCTGTATTTGTCCAGTCATTGTCTGTGTGCTTTTAATAAAGTGAAATAAAATAAAATGTAATAAATGCATTTGTAGCTAATAATTACATATATATCAATATTTTGGACTTTTTTACACACGGCCTCACCCTACACAAGCTTTGTCTGCTTTAAGAGGGAGGCGATGTTGTATCAGTTTATGTATTATATTTTTATTAAATTGTTTTAATATATTGTGTATTTTTTGTATTGTAATAAATAAATAAAAAAATATACATATTAAATAAGATCAACACTGTTTATTTATTTTCATGTATGTTCATTTCTATCTTCATCTCATATCAATTATGTGTACCCAACATTCATAAACGTTACATTTATATTGCTTGTTGTTTCATACATATCTGATATAGGTAGGTCGTATAATATAACAATAAAAAAATAATGCGGAATTTTTCATGATTTTTTTTATCATAATGCGTAGTGGGTTAGTACTTAAGTACACAATACATATATGTATAGGATCATATGGAATTTTAAATCTGCCTCATCCCTATTTATTTCCGTTCGCCCCAAAAATCCCTCGAGGCAAATTGGGAAATATTCGACAATGAATATTGTTGTTGGATTATATTATCATAAAAACGGCATTTCTGGTCACAGACATAAAATCTAACATCCCGCACCCCCACGACCCGCAGACGACATAACATTCTTCGTCTGCATTTCGTGGAATCCGCCATAGTCGCATTTGATATGCATATCATATGAATATTCTCACAGTGAAGAACACGGGAGAATAATACCATAACTATATAAAGGTGACAATGTTCCGTACCCACCGCACGGTGTGGATACGGTTAACAGCTTCCAACAAACAAGATGTTATTACGCAGGCACCCTTAAGCGGCATAAATTAAATTGCTTTTTTCGCGATAAACCTGAAATATTAAGACAAGTGTAAAAATTTCATTATCTTTTCACGCAATCCTGAAAAAACACAACCGCCGAACCGCCACGTCCGCTCTCCCGAGTACCATAACGTGCAATATTATTTTATCAAATTTACGCGCGGTAATTCTCTAACTTTTTTAACGCCCATATAATTAGTTTATTTTTTGTTTTTTTTATGCTGTCACCCCCACATCGCAATACACGCTATTACATGTTAATTTTACGACCATTTTTACATTATTCAAATACAACCGGGCGGTCACTGTTCTCTCCAAACGGTATTTCATATTAAATAAACCACACCCTCCCCCCCCACCCCCACGTGCGATTGTCGTTAAAATAATTTTGTTTATTAATAAACAATCAATGGTTTCCAACTCGACAATACAGTTTTTCTCCGCATATACAAATGAAAGTAATTTATTTGATTTAAGTAGTAGGTACCTACTTACTATTATACAAACTATAGTCACAAATGTTTTAAAACTGACCATTTTGTACCTATTTAAATTATTACAATTGACTTTTGTGACGACTGATTAATATTTAATTAGTAAATTTAACAACTAATTCCTTGTTAAGATGTAAAATAAATTATGATGATAGTAGTTGGGTTATAGTTGCATTTTTTATGCGAGACGATACAAGTATGTAGGCATACACGCATGTGTCGTGCTCCTTTTTATAATGCACACCCGTACACCTGCCGCTGGTTACCTCACATTGTGAGATATGTCGTGATGGTATGTAGGTGTGTATGTATATAGATATAAAAAATATCTGTTTTGAATTAAAATATATCATTTCAAATCTTTCACATCTATTTTTTATTCAAATAATAAAATTCTCAGTGTTTTATTAGTAGAATATATCTTAATAATAATCAACAATATCACTAATTAACAAAATCGAATCCGTGTAATTTTATTTGATAGTAAATAGTCAGCTAGATTCACAAAAATTGTGTACCTACCTTCCATCATTTCGAAGTGATTTTTCACTACGTAGATACATATTTTTTTTAATTATCTGGCCCTTCAATACATGTGTGTAATGATAATCAAATGTATTCTCTAAATTAAGCTAAAAGTTATTTTTTTTTCATTTCTCCTACCTTTCGGGTAAATTTTCATATAAAATTATACATTCGAAATCGTTCGGTACTTTTGGAACGGAGTCCGCTTGTTTAATATAAAATGAATCCCACAAACCGCAGTGGCGTCGTTTAATTTTACTGTTATACTTTTCATTTTTAAACCGAAATATTGTATTACTCTGTGCCGCACTTTTTATTATTACACCTCTTATTTCTGTATGCACAATGATAGCAGACTGTGGCATAGCAGGAGTATAACCCAAGGGGACCTTAGATTGAGTCAGCACTTACTGGATACCTACGATTATCATACCGAAAACGTTATGCCTATTTACAACAGTCTCACCATAAAAAATATCTTTTTGGAATGTTTTCTCAACTAAATCTAAGTATCAATCTTAACACAGTCATGTTTTATTTGTTTTATTTAAAATAATTGACCGACAGAATAACTAATAAAGTTTTTTTTAATTTATGAGATCCTGGGGTTTTTAGTAAGGGATATTTTCTTATGTCCTCATGAATTCTTACACACAAGCATAGAGACCCTCACAAATACACTTCCATACACTTAAACCTTCAAATATATTTTAAATGTACTTATGTAGCAAAAATGTATTTAATAATAATTTTTAGTATTTTCTCAGAACAGGCTCTTGCCATGTGAGGCTATAATTTCTATAGAATATTTACTTATTATATAAAAATGTTTGAATATGGAAATAAATATGTAAAATTTTACCCAGAAATTTCAGTTAACATAGTAAATGTGCAATGTAAAAATACTCTATATACGTACATGAACTATACAAGCATCATCAATTAAAAATCGAGTTATATCATATACTTTTCTTGATTCATTCATAAATAGTGGATTAAATAATACTTTTATTTGTAGTATCAGATTGTGCTGTAGCAGAATGTCGTAAAATGATTCGCGGTTATCTTAAGGGTGGAAGTAAGATGCAAACTTGGGGGTGGAATTATTGTTAGGGGATTTTTCGCATCTTTTTATTACACTGTGTGACACAGAGAGGGATTCGTGTTCACGTAAATTAAAAAAATAGTAAAAATGTTTTTGCATTACTATAACTGTACTATATATTATTATAGTAGGGTATTTACTTTGCTTTCTTAAAAGAAAAGTAAATAACCTACTTTACTCTAATATACCTTACTTTAACCTACTATAACTATACAACAAAATGTTTTACCCTACTAATAACCTTCTATAACTTTACATTTACTTAACTTTTCATTAGCTATCGAAATTTAATCCGTATCATAATATATTGTAATATAGCAACTATTTTCTTTATTATTGCAAAGAATAATTCTACCCCAAAAACATAGTTCTTTTAAAGACATGTTTTATTATGCTTTATTAGAACATGATTCTGTTTTTTTAAGTTTAATCGGTTTTATATTAATGAATCGACCTATGTTATAGTTATGTAACATTTAAATTTAAGTCCTTTGATTTTTTTATAATCACGGTAAATTTGTAAGAAGATTAATATCACGAATCTTCAAAATTTTACAATTCGTAAGTAGATGCGTGAAAATTTTACGTAATCTACCAAAGAAGCAATATATTTTGATATATTTTATTTTTTTAAGTAAATAATTGTTTATATTGAATTTAATTTATTTAGTAAACACATAGCATTACAATATATTATTCTTATACCTACACAAATGACAAAATATGAGCCAACACAGATTACAAAGTATTACAATGGTTGTGTAAACAATAAAAATAAGAAAATCAGATTGAATATATTGAAAAACTTTTGCAATTTTATTCAGGAAAATAAAAACTCAAATACATCTTATTTTCTATATAATATTTCTCGTGAATAATATTCCGAACCGTCTCTGATGAATTACATATATTCGCCGGTGAAATAAGAAGATTATCATTGAAGCAATATGATTCGAGATTTGAGGGATATAAAACAAATTATGTTCTAAGTCTTACGACACGTCTTTGTATTCAAATTTAAAAAGCTCAAATCCATTCTCATTGGATACGACGCGACGTATTGATTCGCTAGTTTCAAATCAACGCTTTCTTTCTTTGGCTAGATATATAGATGATATCTAAAAGCACGTTTATTGAACTCGTTAAACTTTGCAAATATTGCTGATACCCAATCTAAAAGGCTATTATTTTTATTTTTCTCCCACGACTATCGAGAAAATTATTTCTCTGGCTTAATTTTGAGATTATCAATCCGTATTATTTAACGTTGATAAATTAAATTGAGTTCTTTAATCATTATTTTTAAACAACGGAAACCCCATCAGATAATTTCAGTTTATTATATTTCAGTTAATATTTTATTTATTTATTAATTAACATAAATGATATAAGTATTACAATACAATTACATACTAGAAATATAATATGTAAGCATTATTGTGTGTGCGTGTTACTGGTACCTAAGTGTGAAATTGAGTTGGTACAATAAACAGCTAACTAAAAAATTCGTTTTATTTTTATTGATTTAGCAATTTGTTATTGTAGTAAATGAAGTATTTTATTATATTTGATTTGGTCTTATAATTTTATTTATAATATGCTCCGAACCGATGTTATATATCCGCGGTGTTTTGTGTTTTTTTTTTGTAGTATTGTGATGTTGTATTTTGTGATAGCAGTTTTAGTGAAGTTGTTTGACAATTGTGTAATTTGATGGCATAATATTTGAAGTGTACATGGTCGTGTGAGGTTTGCAGCTTTGGTATATAATATCGTATTGGTGATAGAAGATCTTGTAGTTCTTGGGTACTGCGTATTATGTAGAATGGGAAAATTGTGTATAAATTGATGTACTAGTGGAAAACTCGAGTATAATTGTCGCAGTGTCGTGACTTCCTGAGTCTTGAAAATTACTGTGGAGCTTGTTCTGCAGGCACTTTCAATATTATCTATATTAATCATTAGTTTCTTTCTATGCTACTGCCAAATCAATACAATTGTTGTATTTTAATATATGATGGTAACTTTTCAAAAAATTTCAGTCTTTTCATAGGCTACTCCCAATTGAACTCTATTGTGTGCAATTTTTGATAATTATTTATCGAGATACAAAACACGCCAAAATCAAATAAATTCATCTTCTTCTTCTTCTGGTTTAGTTAGGACTGTGTCCTGTTATTCTCGGAGCCTGCTCTTGTAAAGTGGGCGTCCAGCTATCCTTCCATCGTTTGGGTGGTCTTCCAGGGGGTCTGCCATTTGTTATCAATTTATCAATTGAATGTATTTTATCATACTTGATTAGCTTAGGTGGAGGGATGATATACAACGATATGCTGACAAATCCTGGATGCAAACTGTACAGGACAACACGAAGTAGAGTCAAATGGAGGAGGCCTTCGTTCAAGAGTGCACGGAAACAGGCTGAAGAAGAAGAATAAGAAGAAGATTATATCTGGCTTCTCTAATCTCTCACCGGATTTGTATACCTATATCTGATATATTGGAAACTTTCGACGAATTATGAAAATATAACAGGATACCTACCCAATTTGTTTCGTATGTATAGAGTTTCTCAATATTGTTTCACTAAAACAATAAATTGAATCCAACCAATGTTATTTCTTCCACATCGTACAGTTGTTGGAACTAATTCGAATTGTTCACATGTTGTACACGCCAAGAAAATAAATTAGATACACAATAGGATCAAACTGACAATCCATGTGGAAAATTCGCTATTCCTTGTTCATTGCTTTTAGCCCATCGCATCGGTTTGATTGCAAATATTTTAATTTGTTATTTCCGAAGATTCTTTCTCCTTCGGTTTGATCGCGTCTTAGAACTTCTGGGATGGTTAATTGGAACAAAGAAAGAAAGAGAGTTACTTGAATAATATATTCTCAAACGGATATTGTACCGCGACTGTTATATTTATATTCGTATTTGTTCATACGGAAAACGCAAGGCGCACATTTTCTTTGAACTCGTATTCCACATAAGCAATTTCATTTCATTTCAAACAAAACACGCACATTTGTTGGGTAACAGTTTTGTCCAAATATATAATATGAACCTGTTTATTTGATTCTGCTGGTTTTGTAATATATTTTTCTTATTGATTAGGTACATTTAAGTAATTATAAGAGTTGTTTTAAGCGTGTTTTAAATGCCAAAATTTTGGAGCTAAAATTTTATTCTTTCTAGAAATATTTACAGTTGCTTTGTTATCGACTACGTATCTACTTCTAGTATCATTATTTTGAGAACGTGTATTTCCGATTTTAACTAAGTACCGTAACCTGTCTTTATTTATTTTTGAAGGATTTTTAATTTTAAGGAAATTACGCAATCATAATCGATTAATTTTGTTTGAATACTATATAATTATTTGACAAAATCATCGTTAATGAAATTACAAATAAAACGCCTTACAACTTGCAATTTCGTTGATTGATAATATAAAAAAAAACATTAGACAAATTTTACTAACAATACATTTCTAGTCTAAACATTTTAGTGCCTGTTAATAATAAAAATAAACACTTAACAAAATACTAAAAATATAATTATTGAGATGCATACATTTGGCGATGATAAAGCGTTAAGGTCCCACAGTTTTGCATATTGAAATAAATCTTAATACGCGAATTAAAATCACCCTCAAAGAATCATAATATGTCTTGAATAAGTACCTCCTTCGTACCTGCAATGTCTAATTATTTTCATCCCCACGGAGAAAACGGAGGGGGTTGGGGGGGGCGGGGGTTTGTTCTTCACACAACTTCCATATCTGTGTATCATAATAATGCTTGGTGTTGTTTCATTCGGAAACTTTTTTCTTTCTTTATAAATTTATGTTGCCCGGGGGAGGCATGGAAACCTATTAAATCGTGCACATTTAAATTCTAAGGATGGCTAATTCCTTTCTTCCTTTCCTCGCACTCTGACATATTTCACCCAATAATTTACTGTTATTACCCAGTAAGGTTTTGCTTAGCTTTTCTCCTAATGCGAATCTCAGAAACGTTAAAATTAATATTAATGAGTGTTATTTGAATTCATTCAAATTTCTTGCCAACTTTGATAATTTATTGTGGCTTATTAATGTTACAACGATTATGTTTATGTTAAATATTCTTGTAAATTTGATAAAGAAAATTTCAATTGTTTAAATCAGTCATTGAAAAGTTTTTTTCTAAGGGATAAAGAAAATTCAACATTTATAAAATTTTCAGTGTGTGATTTGATTAATTTGGATGTATTTCATTTTATTAATATAATTTTTATTTCGCGAAAATGGTTTCTGGCTATACATAGTGTTAAGGAGGAAAGAAATATAACTAAATACCTTTTGAGAGAAAATAACCATATAAAAAATATGGTTTCTAATAGATAATCGGTCTGCGTATTAAACTTTTTGTACATAATATAAACAAATATAATGCACACTGGCGGGCTTATTACCATTAGGCAATATCTTCCAACCAACCAGATTAGAGTGACAGAATTATATACCAATGTACATCAACAAAAAATGAAAGCTAAAAAATAACAAAGAAAATATTCATAACACCAAGATAAATTAAAAACAAAACAAAAACAAAACATAAAAGCAAAATAAAGGATTGGGAAAGAACAAGAAGAGGAAATCGAGATCAGGTGTTTAGGTATAAATATTCCTTCTTTAGTAAATATTTCGTAGTAAGCGTATTGTAGTATGAAATAGAAATCAACACAGTTGAATAAATTGGTATGTTGAATCAAACACAGTGTTACGATGAATTTCTACCAAATAATTAAAACTATTGTATCGTTGTTGGTAGGTTCTTGCATTCTATCATCATGCAATTACCTCAAGGAGTAAGTAATTATATCATTGCCGTACTTAATACGATATAATTAATATCGATAGCTATTTGCAAATAAGATACAATGATCTTCATAAAATACCATATTATGTTGTAAAAGAAACAGCGATGTTCTACCAAACATAACTAAAAAAATGTTTGTATTCCGGAGGCGTCCATTATTGATAACGGGACTACCAAATTTCGTATTATATAATAGAAAACAAAATACAGTTTTACAGCTATCTTTAGTTTGGTTCCGTCTCTAAATCCATATATACATGCTCATCGAAGTCGAGCGAAGGAATTAGGAAATGATTGGTATCCTAATATAATTTATCTAATGGCGCAATAAGCCGTAACATTATATCATCTCTGGTCGTGTAAGAATGGCTTATAAATCGCCAATTAAGCATCTGGTGTCTTCTGGGATCCTTAAAACCCGCCATCGGATCCTAGAAAAGGTTGAGAGGGTTTACAAAAGTTCGTAGGACGGGCCGGGGAAAGGAGTGCGGGGGAGTATCGATGGGTTTTGGCGCCAATAATTACTTCCATAGAAGGTACGGTGAAGTTTAAAATTCTGATTTATTGCCAGAAACTTGACATGTGGTTAAACGGAACGTTTACCAAATTGTCGACTAAATCGCAATTATGTAATTCTTTTTCAAATTTTGTTTCCTCAAAACATTTTTTTCCCATTCGATTGCTGATACCGCAATTTATCCTTTTAATAATATAATTGTGTCAATCATTTAAATTGATTGCCAAAGTTTTAGTTTGATAAAATATGAAATACTAATATTTTTATTAATAAAACTCGTTTTATTGTTTTTTTTTGTAACAAATAATATGAATTAACCTACAACGCATGTTTATAATTTCACAGTATGAATTATGCATTTATAATGGCTAGTTTAATTATAATTTTAATTACACCTTCCGTTTATTTCTTTCGTTATTCTAAAATGTCGTTCGATATAATAACAACACGTACGCATACATTATACTGAAATTAACATCGATTCAAATAATGTTGATACCAAAGTAAATATCAAATACATATTCATACATAGACGTTTAATACTTCCTTAACTAATATGTACAACATCATATGTGTTCCTATTATAAGCGACCTTTTAATTGTTTTTAAAAGTATTTCAAAATAAAGTATAATGACATGAAAGTTGTAGAAGTTATATAATATAATAAAAGCAACTTTATAGATATTTATAAAGAACCTCAAGCATATTATACGTTGACATGTTATTGCTGGTTTCTCTGATATGAAAAGTATTCTTGATTTGTTTTAATTGAAATTTAAGCACACAATTTTTAATTCTCTTGCTCTAGATCATCGATCTGTAGTTGAACTATTGAGTCCTATTGGGAAGTTGAACACCAACTCTCCTTCCACCTTTTCGGTATAAAATTGATCACCAATAAATTAAAGTTTAATGTTTCTTCAAAGATAATATTCAACTTAGCCTGGCAGATGCTGTCCTGATCTGTTGTGTTGAATATGATTAACTCTAGGAAAGGCAGCATTTAATATCATTATCTCTATTATAATGTTTTATGCGGGGAACAAAATGATTTTTTTTAAATAGGTATATCATTGATTTTGACTGTTTTAAGACTTTTATCAATCTATTGATATAATTGGCGATTTGATTTTGATTATAGAGATGCATCGACAATTTAGTAATGGCGCAAGTTGGTGGTAAATCCATCCAGATTATTCCCTTAATTAGGTTGGTAGTTATAGACGGGAAGGAAAAAGGCCATAATGCCACGATAAGATAAGATCGATTGAGATGTCCTCACGAGTTGTATTCCCTAATAACATTTTACTTAAACTTACTTGCAAGATTACCCTCTCGACATTGTATACAAACTTGTACAATCTTCGTTCATCTACTAACTGATAATTTTATTTTGTAAAACAAAACATTGTTGTGGTCTCTGGAAATGACGTCTACTGTGAAATCGTTGAAAACGACTCGAATCAAAAGATTAATGAAGACAAATTGTGTATCAAAAGTAAGTGTTTTCGTGTCTAAAAAAAAGAAACCCAAAAATTTCATCTCAAATAGAAAAAAATAACGCATCAATTAGTAGGTACCAACCTACAAAAGTAGCAGCAGAAAAAAAGTAACTCCATTGTTGTTCATTCATTCATACCATCACTGCATATCCCACAATTTGGAGTAATCAGCGACAAGTGTTCGGGTGTGCATTACCTTATAAAAGGAAGCATTATGCGAACGTATATCCATAAACACCACAAAACAAATTGTTATTATTTTTCTCTACCTATTAAGAAATTATACATGTATTGCAAAATTTAATGAAAATATAATATTTAATTTTTATCTATGTTACTTTGTATTTAACACATAATTTATAACATAATTACATAATGTGATTCTTCTGCAAAACTTAAAAAGATCAATATTTTAACAAAGTGATAAGAATTCAGCGACAACCTGTAATTGGCTTTATTATTAATCAAATCATCTTTATTTTATATAATTAATTATATGCTGTATGTTGTGCTCTAAATAAATAAATAAGAGTTGAAATAGTAATAAAATCAAACTTCGGAGGTCGAAATTTTCTTGTGTTGTTTTTTGTACGCATATAAATATCTATAGGTTTAATTGATCACTAAACAAACAAACGAAATTCGAAGATCACCTGTAAACTCTCAATTATGTTTACTGAATTCAATTGTTTTGTTTCGAGAAACAATGGTAGAAAGGATTGTTCCGTGTATCGACCGAGTTCACTGGCGCCGTCTCCCTTTTTGCAAAGTTCACCAAATTACCTCGTCGTTCTCACTGAACGTTGAGCCGCGGGGCTATGGTGCACTATCTCCTCGGTGATCTCAACTCGGGCCATACCAGTCGGATGGATAATACAGTCGCGACCTTTAATCTGAAGACAATATCTTGCCGATGTGTATTGTTTTGTTCTTCACGACATTTGAATTTAAACAAGGCTCAAATGGGAAGGGGGAGGGGGGGGGGTTTGAGGGGTATCTCTTGGGCCCCCATGCTCGCGGCACCGTGAACAAGCAAAAGTCTCTACGGTGTATGAAGAAGCATATTGTAAACCCCCCTCACCCCTAGGATCCCATAGTTGTTTAACCTTTACATTTTAAGAAAAACATTTCTCTCTACACGTGCTGTGTGGGTCCCTCTGAAATTTGTTTTAAAGAAAAACTGAAACGGGCTGAGAATAGCGAAAAAAGGCACAAGCGTGAAAGCCGCAAATCATTATTCAAAGTAACTATCGCGACGATTTAATTTTAGGCTTTTAATTTCAATATTTTATAATCCAATAGGTACGCCAATATGATAAATTAGGCTCATAGGCATTCCTTGTTTTTTTCTTATTTTAGACTACATATTACCTGTCCTTTATATTTTGAAAGAATTTTAGTCTTCAGTGCGAATATCCTGATCCATACATATTTAAAAAAAATCCTACTTAGGAAGGCGCCTATTGTCAACGTACATATTTTTCAATTTGATACTAATCGAATCGTTTTGTAAAAAAATAAATTAGGTAGTATGGATATTAATGGAGAAAAATATTTCTTTCTTTTTTAATGTGTTCTATATATATTCTTGTAAAAAAATAATGAGCATACCCTAATTTTTGACATTTATCTTATATTTCTAAGAAACTATTAAGCTTTAAGAGCATTTTTTTTAAATTAGAGAACTTAGTAATATGTATTTTACAGCAACATTGATTTATATTAAAAAAACTCAACAAGTACGTTCCACCAGACTGGGAATTATTCTACATTATCAACCTATAAATGCTAAATCAACATTAGGTCAACGAATCTAGTTTTATCATGCACCTCTGCTGTTTAACGTTCTTCCGAACAATGTAAAAGCATTGAGAATGCTTGCCTTGTTTAAGAATAGTGATGAAAAGCACTCCCATACATTCTTTCTTGTTAAAACTAGTATAAAACTGTTGATTTTGATAGGAGGTTTTATTTGTGATAAAATTAAATATAAGATTTCTTGTTAAAATTAATAGTTCATATGTGTTAATAGGGCTTGCTTTCTTAATAATGTATATAATTTAATGCAGTTCTCAAATTTCTTTTTCCAAAAATGACCCTTTTGGGAATAATTCTACATTCGACATTACTTCTTATCATTCCAAAAAATATTGTACGCGTCCAAATATTATGTATTATTGTGTCAAAACTCCACGACGAACACGCAGCAGAAAATTGTCTTCGCATTTAATCACGAAATTAACTCTTGCATCTGAATTCACGTAATAACCCATAATGGAGTCATTTACTTTTAAGACAGTGATTCGCTCATGTTAAACAGGTATTCGTACGACGGAACATTTGTTTAGTACTAAAAATCGTCTTGTATAAACAGGAAGTAGAGGAGGGTTCCTCTTTAAGGGGAATTTAAAACGTATAACTACACCCCCGGGGTAGAGAAATAATTATGCGTCTAATAACGTGAACATAAAGTTGCTTATTTAGCATCTTGATAAAATTACGTCTTGCTGTACAAGATGGCAAATTCAATTGTTAACTACCTTATTTAGGATTGGAATTAAAGAAAGTGCTATATTAATAGACACAGTATCAAATTTAATTCAAAACAATGATGCATTTATTTTAAGTAGGTACAAAGAATGTAGTGAAAAACTAACGCCATTATACAATATACATCCTGACAATTTTTTTTCGCAATTTGTTTATCCATACACCACACGTATATACTTTCATCGATAATTTTGGATACGAAGTTTTCAAAATATTTATATAGGGTAAATTATATTATAGTAACTGAACAGTGACAGTAACTAGACACTTTGTAATTTAATCTTTAAAAATAAGAAGTGTATGTATTTAATTGATAAATATTGATTATGGTTAAAAACTTTCATCGTTTACAGTTCATATAAAACATTTTCAGTGTTATTTATATATAAATCCTTAAATTGTGGTTAAATCATGGTTCGATCTCTTATTTCACGTTCAACTGAAAGCTTATTTATAAAAATATTTGAACCCTAGTTCAGTTGATCTTGATTTTGAGCTTTATTTTACACTGGATGTAACTGGACAGTGGGGCCAGTTATTGTTAATATCATTTCTCATTTATGTAGCACTCATCAGACATACATGTTTCTTAATTCAAAGACGAGCTTCATTGGAAACAAAGTAAAGCTTTATGACGGAACGGAATCAGTTTAATTCAATTATCTGGGAGCTTGCATTTCCAACCCCAGTAATAACTTCTAACTTGCTATTACCCCGTTTTAGTTTCGATCCCGTTTGTGTACCCAACATTAAACCAAAGTGCGTTTCGCTCTGTCGATGTATGGACGGCGATACCAGGCGGAACAATGAAAGACATTCAGCCCGATAGGTGTTCATTACAAGCATGCGATGGGAAGAAAATGATTTTGTCTGTATCATTATTAGGTATCGAATAAATATTGCAGCCCCTAACCCCCTGAACAAAAAGGCAATAGAAACGACGGAAACAATGTTCGCTTACAGAGACAAAACAAAAATGAATGTTTTCTTCAACAATAACAACAAAGAGAAACCAAGAAATAAATTTTTGATGAGAATTTTCTGCAGCTTTTGTTGCGTTTGTTGAAAGTCTCTTACTACTGCGCTTCTATTTACAGCGATTATTTTATGTGAATCTTCTTCGTCCTTATTTTTGTTCCATTTACATACTTGGGTTCGACGTTCCTGGGTTGTATGTCCTATGTTTTTTTTTATTCTCAACAGGTTGGTGGTCTGCCTGGTCTCAATGCTCGCATCTATAGTGTGAGTTTTGAAAATATATTTAATTTATCCTCTTGGTCCTCCTCTAATGCTAGAACAAGGGATTTATTTAAGTCATAGAAGTCTCTTGCGATAGCTAAATCCAGCTGTCTAGCTAACCTTTTACTGGTAATCCGGATTGACGGTTTCCCACTGGGATGTACCTATTGTATTTTTTACCATGTGTCTGTCTTGATAATTAGCTTCCACGATTAATTAAAAATATATTTTCACGGTTTATTACATAGAAGTTTTTTTTTTGTTTAGTCCATGACCACTTAATATTTTGATGCAAATACCAGTTATGCATTTCACCTGTCGATGAAAGGAGTATGTCGATGTCGATGAATATGTTGAAAATGACTCAATAAGTGGTTTAAAGCAAAAATTCCGCCATAATTATGTAGGTACAGGCTTAGTAATCGTTTTAGGAAAAATTTCATTTAATGAATTGGTTACATAAAAAATAACAGTTAATATTACTGTTTTCAATAAATATCAAATAATAATGCATTTATCTTTTTAATGTTTGACATTGTACTTAGTAAAAACAAAAAAAATAAATGCTATATGATTGTATAAAAATATTTTTATTTTCTTTATCCAATAATCGTAAAAGTGATACAATTTTGAAGGCAAATAATATAATTAATTACGATATATATCTGAAGACGATATAATTACTCAATGATACGATTGTGTGTATAACAATATATTTCCTTGTAATTACATCACCTACTTGAATTGGATAATTTCCACATCGGAACCCTCCATAGACATTGCCAAGGGTACTCAAGTCAGTAATTGTGTGTATGAATTAAAGCACCAACAACCGTCTTCCACTCAAGCAAACCTATCGAGGATCATTCACCAGTTTACGAATGTAAATACACTCAAATGTATCAACATCTCCTTCCGTGACGAGTGGAGCTAATATCGCTGTAAACGATATCGGCTCTGCGAGGGTTTCTTCGAGTGGCTTCCAGTATTTTTTATTCTTGCTGCACGTAAAACCACACAGCTTCGTGCCGAAGTGTCGGGAAACGAACTGATTATTATCTTTTGTTATTTTTCTTCGTCCTGAACATTTTTGTTCATAACTATGGTGTCCATTGTTTTCGAAGGATCCCTCCTCGCTGGTGAATGAAAAAAAAACACATTTGAAATTTCAAGCGGAATTCAATGGATGTTATTAGCATTATGCTTTGTCCGTGGGTATATAATATAGTATCGTGTTTTATAAAATGTTTACAATTTGTGTGTCTTTTGTTTCAGCTGAACTGAAGATGGACGTCTTGAGAGAGAGGGAAGTGAAGGACAATTTAGAGAGGCAACTAGTAGACGAACAGAAAATGAGAGGTAAGTGGATATTTTGTAACACAAAATAGTTTATTTTTTTGATCACACAATATGTACCTACAAGCATTCAAACGATTCTGACATATATACCTACATACAATTGGGCCCAGGCAGACGTTGTTCTGCCACACATGGCATTTTATATAGACCTCATTTTATGTTTTGTTCTGCCATAGACCGCATTTTATGTAGGTAGGTCGCATTTAATAAAGACCTTATTGTATAAATTTTATAATTTTTTTTCGTTCTCTTGATGCGTAATACAGTGTAAATAGATTTGTTCACACCGTCATCTATTAATCTAAGATTAATACCCTTTTTTCCATTAAAAATGTTAGGGGGTGTAGTAGGGAAGTCATAATTTGTGGTTATATATATTTTTGATATATCTAAAAAATAAAATGAAAATATTTTTTTAGATCTCGATAAAAGCACCACCAACCATACAAATTAAAAAAAAATATTGAGATCGGTTGGACAGCTTCGGAGATTAACGTGTAAAAAATAAAATCGCCGCATGAATCCATTCCAGGAAGATTGGTTACTCCTTCAGAGAATACTTAAAAGATTGCTAATAAAGAATTTTATGCATTTTGTCGTTCACCGTTTTGAAATTGAAATTGTCGATTGCAGTCACTACATGTAGAAACCATTTACCTCCTTTCTTGTCAAATACCTAACGTGATTCGTATTACTTAGATTGAGCTATTCGTTAACCTATCTCATTCTTTTAATTCGCAAGAGTATGACTCCTTCAAGGGTTGGCGGTGACCTTTAATCAAATGCCAGTCATATTGTCTGAGGCGAGGGTACAAACTACTATTACGAACATATTATTTATTATGGCTCTGCTTTTCGATTGTCGTTATTATAAATGCTATTTACCTTTGTTGTACAATACGTTGTAATACATATATTGACTGCTGCTATAAATGGTAGTTCTTATGGTAGGTGCGATGATTATCTCTACTATAAAGTAGCTTTGTCGTCCGATATTTACGATTTGTTAAATGTCACGAGAGAGGACTATTAAAAATACTGCCTTATAAAATTTATTAGCAATTATGACGTAAATTTAATGTTGTGCCACTCTATTAACAATCAATTTGATATCGCGACTATATAATTGATAATTTACTACTCGGATGATAAATAAAATAATTTACATATTACAATGTGACAAATGTAAATATTTCATAATAATAATTGTTAATAAACATTCAAGGAGAAATTAATAGTTAGCACTTATGTAGTTGTCGATTTTCAATACATTTAATATCAACAATTTCATTGGGGCTTTCTTGATTCGATTCCCTGAAGTGTAAAAATCAATTGACAGTTATTATTAACTCAATCACCTAGTGGGAATTATCTAGTAAGTAATTACCTAGTGGGAATAAAAAAGATGTTTATTAGTAAATTAGTCACTTACAAATTTACAAATAGTATATTTATTTATTTATATAATTTATATACATGTGTACAAAGGCAGGTTTATTGCCATAAGGCAATTTACAGTATACAGACATGGATAGACAAATTTTCAGCAGGATATTATTAAAATTCTTTAACTTATCAGAAAACTTTGTAAAATTTTTTGTACTATAGGTTTACACATTGTACTAAAACCTACCACAAATCTTTAATAGTTTGGCAAATACAAATACGTCATATAAATATCTGAATATCCCATATTAATTATACATCATAATTAGAACTTAGTAATTTCCCACAGAAATTATCATAATCATTGCTAGCGTTTGGGATTATAGAAAATTGTAGTGCATACGAACGTTTTAATATTTCTTTGCATGATTTATATAGTCCTGCAAGCATACATATGTTTATGATGATGCGTTCTGCTATCCTGAAACGTGCGTAAAACTCAGTATTGCAAACATCTAAGCTAGCAATTAATTATTACTAAGTCATCACCTGATCCCGCAACAAAACAGATTGAATAGTTAGTTTCTTAATCAAATTATAATTCACTGAGAAAAATAATAAATATTAGTGTATGACACAAGCCCACTATGAAATAATTAGGTAGGTATACATTCAAAACGGTCAATTATTTTACATTACGATAGATCATTATGTAGTTAGGAAGGTATATTTGGTATTTTGCAGTTAGGTAGAAATATTACCTAATTAATGTGTTATGTTGGTGCGAATGGTAATAAATGATTTTTGGAATCATATTCTCCCCTATGTATGGGGGTGGTGATCAGTGCGACATTTGATATGGCAGCACTAAAACGAGATCATGTATCAGAATAATGACAATACTTCCGTAAAAATATCATTTGATCTTTTCGATACAATCATACACAATTTGATTTATACGAAGTTTCTTTCCTAATATAAAAAAATTAAACCATTTTTTACTACTATTAGAAGTTCATCTCTTCAAAATTTAACCGAAGTTTTTGAACTCACTTATTTAATATAATTTGATAAATTTAATATTGTTAATAAGATAGGTTTACCTGTATACCAATTTTGTAAATTAAGTAGATAGGGTCTACCTATATCAAGAATTTATTAAAAAAAACTCAATATTATTACATAAAAAGATTTTGTTAAAAAACATGTAGTAAATGAGATGGGTGGTGGCTAAGCGGGTAGCGCGCAAGATTAGTAATCCAGTGGTCGCGAGTTCGAATCCTGCCACTACCGATTTCGTTCACCTATAGCACAGTTAGACCAGTTGAAAAGGCCTTCACTAGGCGAAACGGTCGTTCTGGAGAGTAAAAATAAATGTAGAAAGAAAAACAAGTGTTTAATTTATTTTTAAAAATGGAATTCTACATAGTAAACGCTGTCAGTGTAAATAAAATTAAAAGTGCACAATTATTTATGCTTAATTTGGGGAATGAATGAGGATGTTTATGTACTTGTTTTAAGGACATTCATTCTTTAAAAAAGATTAACACAATATAAAGATATTGACTTATGTCAATTAAAAAAAACTCACATAATAAGATGGACTTTTTGTCAAGGTATTGGATTTCACGTTAAATCATTAGAAAACAGACTAAAACTTGGATGTGAAATTCAATACATACATACATGCATCTCCTAAAGTATACATACATACATACATACCATCACGCTATATCCCTTACGGGGTAAGCAGAGAGAACCGAGCGCCATACTCCTCTATTTTTGCATACATTCTTAGCTTCCTTTACATCCATGCATCGTCTCATACATGATCGTCGATTATTCAAGCTTCTTATATTTCCTTCTTTCAAAATATCATTCACATGGTCATGCCATCCCTTTCTGGGGCGGCCCCTGCTATTCACTCCATCTCTTACACCCATGTATATTTTTTGGTCAGTCGTTCATCATTCATTCTTTCAATATGTCCAAACCACCTCAAGGAATTCACTTTCATTTTATTTATAATACTCTTCTTCATCTTGCATTCCCTCCTTATGTCCTCATTTTTTATTCTATCATATATCGTTCTATTACATACTCTTCTTAGTGATCTCATTTCCACAGCATTTATTCTACTTTCATGCGTCTTTTGCCACGTCCATGTTTCACTGGCATACATCAATGTGGGCACTACAATTGCATTATGTACGGCAATTTTGGCTTCCTTTGAGATGCTTGGATCGGACATTACTGGTCTGAGAGCTCCGTTTATTCTGTTACCTGCCATAACTCTTCTTTCAATGTCTTTATCAGGTCTTCCATTCCGTTCAAACATACTCCCCAAGTATAAATATTCCTCTACTTGTTCTAGCCATTCGTTTTCTACTTTTATTCTACACGGAGATATACTTTCAATTTTTTCGAATACCAATAAATAAATATGATCTTTAAAAGTTAAATCAACTGCAGAAACCAGAATTATGAGAATCTTACAATTTCAATATCCCTGATTTAGAATTATGAGAATCTTACAATTTCAATATCCCTGATTTTTTTCAAGTATTTTTCTTTCAAGAGGTCAAAAAGCGAGGAGAGACGCTTTATACAAATATATTAATTTCTTGCGACTGAATTATGAGTTGTCAATCTTTGCATAATTGCATTTAGAATTTGATTCAGAATTAATAATCACTGTGACTCGTGAGTCAAGCCGAACTAACGTTGAAAAATAATAAATAATATCAAAAATAAAAATAACAAACCAATTAAAATAATGATTACTGTAACGGAAGGAAAAAAAATGCCGGATATATACCTAATATTATTGAATCAGTTAAACCCAAGCCGACCCAACTTGTGCCATAGTCTTAATAACTGTTTTCATTGTTATTTACTTCCGGTGTCGACACGGTACATTTGGTGCTGCACTTTTATCAAATTGAATATGCCACCGCCTTTATATTATCAATTATTGGTCATAAGGGTGAATCATATTTGATAAAAAAAACACCACATTGTGGTGTTGACAGATAAATCAAATGATAAATTATGGTCACCGTAAATTATGTACTTATAGCTATGTTGTTATCAAAAATTAAAAAAGCGAAGTGTGACGTCGTTTTAAACATCGTAGTATTTATTAATTTCAGCATAATTTTATTTCCGGATCCGTAAAAAAGAAGAAGCGTAGTTTTAAATGAATTCTAGGTAAATTTTGAATATTTAAATTTATTAGTACCTTTCATACACAAGTTATTGTATAAAATGTTGCCTAGAAAAATTCTTCTTCTTCCAGGTACTCATCTCAAATTACTGCCTACTGGCTTTTGGGATCAGCTCTTTTCGTCCTCAGGCTGTGTACTCTGCGGTTCTGGGTATCACTTTTATTCAACCCGTTCCTTTCTAGAATCTTGGAGCATTTGTTAATGTTTATCCAGGTGTTCTTGGACCTCTCTTTGGATGAAATACAAAGAAAATTAATATGTATACGTTGTCGTATACAAATCAATCGTGAAAATTACATATCATCCGCTGTATTTAAATAAATATTACATACCTAAAGAAATATTTTACCATTCATATAGGTACCTATATATCAGAGAATTTTGAATATTTATTTATTTACAATGTCTTTATTTTACATATTATGTATATCCATCTTATTAGGCTTAGTCTGTTTCTACATTTCATGAATCATTATTTCATACTAAAGAATTTTTTAATAAACATAGTAATAACTGGATTTTTTCCAGAGATTGGAAGTTGATAGAATGTACATAATATGGACTAACAAGTTCATTAAAACAATACGTACAACTTGGTTTTATCTTTTGGTAATAGGTAGTTTATATTCTTATACGAATTTGTAAAATAATCTTATACAGGTAGGTACCTACTTTATATTTACTTTATAAACAGTAGGACATAAATTAATATCTATCAACTTTTCGTCGGTTCAATCGATAATTATTTTTCCAAAGCAAAGTCGTTTATCGGTTATATAAAAAGTGTCGTGTCGGCATAATACGCATTATGTTTTTGATATACTTACTCTCGATTCATTTTTCACTGTTTTTGTATCATTGTGTATTATTTTTTCAAACAAAAATAACAACACGGATACTACCAATAGCGGGACGATTGATGACACAAAAGTGTCGAAACCAATCGTTGTTACCCGCCCACGTAACGTTGTTTCCAAACTTTGGCCCTCAAAATATTAAACAAATGAAAACAGTTTTGTGTTGAAATTTTTCTATGGTCAACTTACCCTCCGATGGTAGAAATATTGGGTGATATAAATCATTCTAGAGGGGGGGGGGAGGGGAGGTTCGTTGTGGGGTGGTGGTGGCTATTGGGGGGCTAAAGAAGATGACGGCTACACGCGTTTGCCAATACGGGGAAAAACATATATACATACTACCATTCTACCCGATATTTTTATACAATAAATCAAACCGAACGAAAATATTCACTTTTTACCCAAACACAACATAATAACATACATATTTTAGAATCACTCTTTGTAACCGTGATAAATGGAAAAATTTTTTTTTTTGAATCACTTGAAACGAAACATAATATTCTTGCTCTGAAAAATAGAGTTTCTTAACTAGGTACCACACCACATTCATAAATTGATATCAAATACCTATCTAATGATTCTATATCATTTTTTTGTGTTGACAGAGTGGAAATTCATTTTAAAATTAATGGACAAATGGCCCAAAGTATTTTTCAATTTCGATTACAATGACCGAACATTTTCGCCGAGGAGACTCGGCATTTTCAAGGTCAAAAATGAAACAAACCAATTTAATTTAAACCAGTTTGAAGCAGTGCGGATCCATCGAGGAATTCAAAAAGAAAGCCAAAGGATATAGGGTATATTACACAAAAATCCTCGATGGTTAATCAAAGGGGTGAGTGCGGGATGTTCCGGACTTTGTAAGGCGGAAAACTTAGTACCTATATACATACATGTATAATATTAGTTTTTAATTGTAGTTTATATATACCTAAATATATATTTTTTGCATATTATAATATTGCTATTATTAAGATCACAGCCAAAAATCCCCATAAGGGATTAGGCAAAAGAACATGAATACATATTGAAATTATATTTTTGTTAATAAAAAAAATGTTAAAATGTTATATTCCTGTAATCATACATTATATTTTAATTTTCAGATTTAATTAAACTAAACAACTAAATATATAACCCTGTGCAAATTTCGAGTTATTTGCTGATTAGCAATTTCTTCCATTATGGTAGTTAATTTTCACATTCAATATATTTTTTTTTCATTATAAGCATTGTATTTGCAAAATATTTAAAAACAACCGATGATGAAATTTACGTTTCAAATTGTTACATATATCTATACCTATATTTTATGTTTATTGAAGAGACTATACTAATTTGAAATTTTTAGTCGACCATGGTTGAAGACGCGAATATGTAATTATAAAGTAAAAATGATAAAGTAGAAGTGAAAAGTGGACTGTATTTTTAAAGGGCGTTTCGTTGCAACCACTGCAAGGCAAAGGAAGGATAAAGGAACACTCACTTACTTGACTTTTCCTTGGTACTCTGCCTTGTTAGATGGTCACAACTTTCACTAGGATCCCACACACACACACGCGGTAAGAAAACAATTATGGCGAATTTCGGTGAGTTATGAGGAGCGGTAAAACGGGTGAGATGTGGGTGGTGTCGACAGGACGCGGTTTGAAAGGAGACTGATTTTGGATGTAGGGTGGGCAGCAGTTGCAACAATATTATATGTCATTTGATATAAAAAATGCGACAATAATTATAATGACATATTGGCGTCAACATTTTCCCCGCCCTTAAAGGGTCACCTTTAAAAAAAGTTAAATGCGTGATGCGAATATGTATGATGCGATGCGTGGAAGTTTAAATAAAAGTGAAATGCGTGATGCAAGTATGTATGATGCGATGCGTGGAAGTTTAAATAAAAAAAGTGAAATGCGTGATGCAAATATGTGTTATGTGTGATGCAATGCGTGGAATTATACATAAAAAAATATATATAATAAAGTAAATAATGTTAAATTATCATAATATAAGATACTTAGTAATATTATATATAAAATAAAGTATACATATATACATCATATAATATGATGAAATTATTTTGAATTTTAAGGACTATCATTTGTTCAGATAACTCCGTATCGGTAGCGCTGATTGACAAGAAGTGTACACATAAGAAAGGCACAATTCACATAAATCATTACGCATACCTAAGGTACGCAGTATTTTTGTTTTATTAAAGAGTGGAAGCTCTGAACAGAACATATCCCAAATATTTATGATGCGGCTGTGCGGTTTGCCATTCCAGTCTAGTCTTAATAGCCATAGCTCTTTTCTTACTAATTTAGCGAATAGAACGACAGGCGCTACTGGTCCAGTTACGTCCCATATCTTAATAACAGTAGCTAATATAGTGCGTTTAATAAATTTCAAATAAGAAGCAATAAATATAAAATCAAAATTATTATTTATTTTTGAATAATTTACGCTCAAAATCCTATGTTGTGCGGTTTTATTAAATTTATAAGGAACATTAGCACTACGAATCGCGGAAATACTATTCAAAGCATTTTTAAATTTATTAAGTTTCTTCATGAAGCGAAGCGTATGGCATGACCTGAACATGAGTCCAAAACAAACCCTGTTAAAGTGATATGTTGTGAACTGATTCTGTGACTTAAGGCGATTAATTATAAGTCGGAAATGACGATCATGGACATTCATTGCCACTTGCAAAAACATCAGTTTACTATCAGCGGAGAGTGCTATATGAGATAGCTGAAAATGAAAAATAATAGTAAACTGATCACCTTGTAAATCTGGACTACAATAAAGTACATCATTGAGTGATGCATTCTTGCGTAATTTGGTCGTAGACATGACTTTTTGTGTTATTACGTAGAGCGGTATAATGATACAAGCGGGGTAAATTAAATCATAAGCGAGATAAATAAAATTATTAGCGGGATAAATTAATTTATAAGCGGGGTATGTTAAAGTATAAGCGGGATAAATTAAGTCATGAGCGGACGCGGGTGATAAATATTCTTTCTCGAGATATTTATCATATATAACTGCATCATACGCAGATCGAAAAAGGTATTCACTCTCAATCCTTTCCAAAGATAGAGTGAGCGGTACAGCGGATTGCGATTTATAAATTTGCCAGAAACCATTATTTGACATATTTATATCAAATTTGATAAAGTCAAATACTGTGGTACAGCAGGCTATAGTTAAATTTTCTTGGTTAAATAAAGCGGGAACAGTTTCCATAATAACGTAACTGATTGTAATCTGTATAGTGCGCAGAATTACAGCGGAATGGAAAAGTAACACGAAGACATCGATAGGTATTGAAAGTAAATTATTGTTAATTTTATCGACAACGAGCGACGTAATATTATATTTTATGTCTTTATTGTATTTCGATGAGAATTGAAAATAAACAAATTTATTTGTATATTTATTAGAGGCACCGATACCTCGAACCGATATATTATTTAGGTAAATATTTAATTTCAGTTTATTATAAAACTCTGATGTCACAAAGTTACTATGAGATGCACCATCTAATAAGCAACTAATGTTATGTTTAACATCATGAGCGTCATAAACAGATTCGACTGTCGTTGTGAGAAATGAAGTTGTGTTCTCGTTACGTTGGGCGCTAAGTGTGCGATTATCGTTTGATATATTCACACTAGTGTGCGACAATGCGTTAAGCGAGCAGAGCGAGTTATATTCAACTGTCGAAGTAAATACAATTGCAGCGACATGCAGGTCGTGCAGATGCGATAGAGATGGCTGTTCAACTGATAACTGGGTAAACAAAGACAGCCACGCGGTAAAGGACGTCAAACTGATCACGGGTGCGGAATTATGAGAAGTAGATGCCCTATCTGCGGCATGCGGATGGGGGAGAGGTGGCTGCACACCTGACAGTTGCGTGAATAAAGGCGGCAGCGAGGTAAAAGATGACAAACCGAGCACCAAATTAGGAACTGCGGTTGAAGCAGATCCATTACCGGTAACATGTAGCTTGTGCGGATGCGGAATATATAGATGTTTATCTGACGGTTGCATAAATGCAGGTGATGGCGAACCAGTGTAAGTCGAACGAAGCACAAGTGCGGAATTATGTAAAGCAGTCGAAGACAATACACTGGCGAAGGTATGCGGTATATGCGGATGCGGAGAAGAAAACTGCTCAAGTGACAGTTGGGTAAATGCAGATGGCGGCATGATTATGGATGACAAACCGAATGCGGAATTATACAAATCGGTTAAAAAATATGCACTGGTGGCGAAATGCGGTTTATGCGGGTGTGAGGAAGGTAGATGCTCACCTGACGATTGCATTACTGCAGGTGACGGCGTGGTTATGGATGTCGAACAAAGTGCGGAATGAAAATCTGTCGAAGAATATGCGCCGGTGGCGAAATGCGGATGCGAGGAAGGTAGATGCTCACCTGAGGATTGCATTAATCTAGGTGGCGGCATGAATATGGATGACGAACCGAATGCGGAATTATACAAATCGGTTGAAAAATATGCACTGGTTGCGAAATGCGGTTTATGCGGATGCGAGGAAGGTAGATGCTCACCTGACGATTGCATTACTGCAGGTGACGGCATGGTTATAGATGTCGAACAAAGCACGGCATTATGTAAAAGAGTCGAAGAATATACGCTGGTGGCGGAATGCGGTCTATGCGGATGAGAGAGGGGAAGCTGCTCACCTGATGATTGCGTAATATCAGGTGGCGGCGCGGTCATTGGATTTGAACAGAGCGCGAGTGCGGTAGTTAAATTAGATTCAGTAGTGGCGACATGCGGTTGATGCGGATGCGGGTTTTTTACGTCAATTAGACTTTCATCATATAAGCTATCGGGAGAATATATGTCTCTTGAATAGAAGTTCTCTTGGTCTAACGCCGTTTTTGAGTCAGATTCAATTTTTGACATAACATATTTCACTCTCCAGTACATGTCTTCGAAAGAATTCCACATGTCAAACTCTGGTTCTCCATTATTCAATCGCATATTTAAAATATTATACTCTTCCAACGTTTCATCAAACTCAATACGCAGTGTGTCAATACAAACTGCGGCGGAAATTATATCTAAATTATCTTGTACATTCTGCACCTTGGTAGAGCGATCATGAATCATTTGCAAGCACGAAAAAATATAATTCAGTTTTTCTAATGCTATTTGCAATAGTAAGCTCTTATCGACGTCCATTTTAAGAATTTATATTTTCTCTAATTGCGATATATTAAAGATATACTTAAATAATAGGCACGTCAAAATATGTATAATTAAAAGCTAAGTAAGTATAAAAGATAATAATTAAATTTTTATGATATGAAAATGTGTAGAAAGACGGCGCGGAAAATAAGCAAGTGGGTAATAGTAATTTAATAAATATAATTTAATAAATAATTAATAATAGTAATAATAATATGTTGAGCAATAACATAAAACTATCAATTCAACAAATAATAATTTAACTTTAATTTTGAATACATAATATTAAACAGTCGGCGCAGATTCCGCTTGTTTCGTTCGGCCGAATTCTAACACGTTTTTATTATTATCGTTGATAGAAGTAGTACGTACCTATTGACTCGATGCAATACAAGAATATTTTTTATCGCCTTGGTCGAAACAGTTGACGATGTAACAAGAATTATATATCAAATTGTAGGGTACTTTAAAATATAATATATTTATTTCCGAGCAATATTTTAACACAAAAAAATAAGGATATAAAATAAATATATATTGCAGTAGATTATGAACTAAATTAATAGTTTTAAATAAGAATATAAATATATAATTAGGGTTAGGTATATAATAAACATAGGTACTTATATTGATATAATGTAGGTATAATGCGGATTAGTTATGCACTTAAAAAATAAGTGCTTATTAAAAATATATAGCGGAAATTTTATGTAAATGCGATTTGAACATAAATAAGTTTATATTAATAACCTTTTATGTTCATTTTACTATGGCAAATAGGTATATCGTGTCATAAATAAATGCGGTTTGAATATAAATAAGTTTATATTAATAACTATTTATATTCGTTATAAAGGATGCGGTTAACACGACATAAATATATGCTGAGTGGATAAATTATACAGAGCGGGTAGAATTATGTTTTATATTTGATGCGGGTATGTTATATAAATATATTAATAGCGGGTTGATATATAAATATTAGAAAGTGAGTAATCCTTTATATAAGTTATGATACAAATAGGTACATAATGGCATATCACATAGAAAATAATTATAAAGAAGAGCGATTTAATATATAATAAATATGTGGTGTATACGACAAATGTACCTACATTTGTATGTCCTGTGACATGTTATAAAAATAAATTAAATATGTATATTTAATATTATAATATACATTAATATATTTATTAATTGTAATATGTGTGAGATGTAAGTTATGAATGCGGTTCAAGAATGATATACCAAAATGTTAGCATATCCGTCTCGGATTGACCAAAATGAATATGAAATCCGACTCGTTAAGGACCAAAATGAAGACGCGAATATGTAATTATAAAGTAAAAATGATAAAGTAGAAGTGAAAAGTGGACTGTATTTTTAAAGGGCGTTTCGTTGCAACCACTGCAAGGCAAAGGAAGGATAAAGGAACACTCACTTACTTGACTTTTCCTTGGTACTCTGCCTTGTTAGATGGTCACAACTTTCACTAGGATCCCACACACACACACGCGGTAAGAAAACAATTATGGCGAATTTCGGTGAGTTATGAGGAGCGGTAAAACGGGTGAGATGTGGGTGGTGTCGACAGGACGCGGTTTGAAAGGAGACTGATTTTGGATGTAGGGTGGGCAGCAGTTGCAACAATATTATATGTCATTTGATATAAAAAATGCGACAATAATTATAATGGCATATTGGCGTCAACAATAAGAATTGAAATAAGAATCTTTGGAAATATATTATACCGTTAATAGTGAAAAAAAAAACAATGACGTGATTTACCATTTTCTCAAAATAATAATAATAAATTGTTTTGTGATTTCAATTATTTTTGATTAGAAAAACAACCAATCATACAATTGCTTTACAAATAATTTCCACCCCAATAGATATGCGATGCGCCCCATCTTGATGATGATAGATATCATTTTAAATAGATGAATGAGTAAAGTCTAACTCGGAGTCAGTAAAATGCTATTAGTCACTTGGAAGCGTCTTGTTGACAACACAGGACCGGCATCAGGAAATAAAATAACGATTCAACATGCACGAAGAAGCTATTTTTGGAATAGGTTGTTATAATTTTAAGGTAGAGAAGAATTCTAGTAGTTACATATATAATTTCATAATTGAGATCAAAAACACAAAAAATGATATACTTAATTGAGATTTTTTTTTCTTTTATGAAAAAATAATAATATATGTACAATATCTACGTACAAACAACGTTTGAGTATTTAAAGTTGCATAGATAATACATAAGCATATTTTTATTATAACTTACTACTCCCAACTCCCACCGCACCGTTAGTTTCAATAAGTCACAACGCACACATTCCGATTTAGTATGTTTATAATTTTTAAAAATGTACCACAAATTATGATATAAGAATAAAGATTATTTTATTTACATGTATGATGCATTTTTTCGTAAATATCTCAATTATTTCAAGAATTTAATGATGACTTATAAAATATTTGGTTGATTTATGTAGGAGGATATTAGTTTTATTTTGTTTAACGATACTAACTAGACTTTGTTATTTTTTTATAATTATTTTATCGTTAAGTATGTGTGCCCTTGACTTGGTGTTTGAGCAGTGCATTCTGCCAGTATTCACTTATGGCATGGAAACTACGACCTTAACCAAATTGTTTGCCAACAAGCTGCGTGTAGCACAAAGAAAAATGGAAAGGATAATGTTGGCCATTAAACTATAAGACAGGAAGAGGAATAACTGGATACGCAGTCAGACCAAACTTATTGTCAGTCCAAACAATTTATAATATTATCGACTCCCGAGATGAAACAAATCCAATGAATACAAGTATAAAAATATTCGATTTTTTTTGTGTTGCAATGTATTTAGCAGGTGCCCAATAACACATATCATCTACAAATGCAATTAGATGAATTCTTTTTTTTCTTTTGTCTCTTAAATTACCTAAATTATCTAATGAACATTTATTTACGATAAGTGGTTTCAAATTACGTAAAGCAACTGTTATAATAAAATAGATAGTGCTGGACAAAATAGTTCCGAGTGTCGGACCTGTGAATCGGGTGGGGCGTGATTGATGCACCGGATCACACACGTCCGCGGGAGGCGCCCATCTCTATTTGCCATCACTACATGTACCTACATACATACAACACTACACTATAGGTACTATACCTACAGACTATTCACTGTATCAACATTGCAAATTCTTGTTGTAACTCGCCACCAGTTAACACTATTACAAACGCGATATTTGCGGTGCGCCTCAGCTTTACTAATGCTATATTGTATTTTATGAAAATTAAGACAGTGCGTGAAAATAATCAAAAAAAGATGGACCGATGTGATATCAGGGGTGCAAGTCTGGTCCAATCAGCGAAATCAAAACCCTCGTGATTACCCATAGCATGGATATAATTATTATATGGAGTTCTATGACATCTTAAGATATTATAGAACTCCATATAATAATTATATCCATGATATGGGTAGTCATGAGGGTTTTGATTTCGCCGGTTGGACCATACTTACCTCCCAGGATAGCGGAGAGAAATTGGATGCAGATGCCATAAAACAGACAAAGATGGAAGGAAATGAAAGAGGCCTATCTCCAGCTGTGGAAGGAAAAAGGCTGATAAAAAAGATGAAAGATTAATGACAGTAGGTACATATAATATATACCTATTCATGTTGAAATATCAATAAACACAACATTATTAATAAATGAATTCATATGGTATTTTAACCAAATTAAGTTTATATTACAAAAAAATTACGTCATAAAGATCAAAAATATTGATGATTGCTGGCGAGATTGGCAAGACCTACTAATGAATGCAAAATTCAATATTTTGTTATGTATTAAAAATTAAATCACAAATAATACGAAATCTTGCTTCTGTGGACTTGAAAAACTGATTAGTTTAAAGAAATTGTCGTAAACTCGCGACTTGTACAGGGTGCAAACAGAGTTTATTGTAATTATAAATATCAATCTTATTCTCAAATACAGATGTCTTACGAGGATGAAAGAAACAACCCAATAGTTCAAGTTTGCAAGTGAAGGAAAGACCTTCGAAGAAATCATGAAGACTCCTTATCGAAGAACTCGCCATGGAGTGACTGTAGAGATTAAGGGCTCTTCGATATCCCAGAAGACATTGTTTTGTCTCATTGTGTGATTCGGAATATGGAGATGATAGAGATATAGAGACAATATGTATAGCCAGAGTTATCAAGAGAAATGCCAAGAATCTGAAGATTGGAGAAGCGGTCCATTCTCAGCTTGGAAAACAACATTTATTCTATATAACGAATAAGGAAACGTCTGAATAATCCCGACTTTAAAATCTTCTCGTTCAGTCCTAAAATTGAGTTTTCTGCATCTGACAGATAAATAACCACATCACAAGGCTCGAGATTTTCACTTCCTGTTTTATTGTGGGAATCGATTTACGAGTATTACGTGTGTAGGTACGTTTATTATTATAAAATATTTTGTGTTTGAACATGTAACATAAATCATTGCTGATTAATAAACACCATTAATATGTTCATTGTTGTAGTCTTTTTTACTTTTTCTTATTCGCAAACAGCGTGATTGATGATAAAAATGATTTCGGTTGAGAAATATTAATTATATTAATAAGACCACTGTATTTCATTGTTCGGATACCGCTAGGAGCTACATCTTTTTGATACCCATGTTTTTTTCGTGTAGATAATTTATTATTCCTATGATATGATATGAATAGTTGAATCGTAGTGTTTTTTTGTATCTCGTCATGGATAAAAACATAAAATGATTTTGAAGTATGCAAATATTAGTTGAGCTAATTAGTTTTTGTAAAACAATTATAATTGGATCGCCATGGTCTAACAAGTAATTGGTAACTTGTATTGTGGGCTTGTGGCAACTCTTCACAAAAACAATTGAATGATTAGTACATATTTGAATCTAGAAATATTGGCACAAAGCGCTCTTTGGAGGGAAAATTGCCATACAAAGAAAAAACCGAGAAACACACCTGGGGGGGCAAGTCCCGTCAAACAGTAGAATCAAAACCCTCATAATAACCCATATCATGGATATAATTATCTTATTGAGTTCTATAATATATTAAGATTTTATAGAACTCTAACAGGTACTATTTTTAATATCTATTAATTTAAAACACCTAAGAACAAGTTGCCACATTTTGGAGACATTTATTCTTATGATATTTATCGTCTTACAGATCCAGACTGATAACACAGTAGTTGTCACTCTAATTGTATAGATCCGTCACAATAATGTAAAATTGTAAAAAAAAACGAAAACTAATTTATACATTAACTACTTAGTTAATCAGAACATTAGCATAACAAATTCATAGATCGATTCTCTAAAACTTATTATAAGTTCACATATCTACTAGTTTGATCTTTTGAACACATGCACGTATCCCTTCGTAATATCGAAATAACAATACAATGCAATTCACAAACCGTCGAGTATTTGGCTGATTGCATCCCATAACCATTATATGATAAGTCAGTTACACAGGGAGTGATGATTGTATTGCATTATTTGTATGTAGAGGATTTGCTACGTCTGTAACAATAGAAGTCATAGTTATTATCTCTATGGATTCATTGCACCAGTCCTCCACGTTGGTATCAATGCGCTATGCTGAACTAATGAAGCAATAATACAGTTGTTATTTAGGAAAGTATGCATATATTTTAGAAATAATATCAAAAACTTTTTGATTTCGATCAATGAACCACCTTGGGGTTGATCTTCGACGATTTCCATTTAAAAATAATTATTTTTGATGATTTCCTTGGACAAACATATTTTTTTACATTATTTTTGTAACGATAAAATATTAAGCTGCTGTATTTTTGGTTCAAAAATATTGTAAACAATAATTATAAAATTTTATTTTTTCTTTGGTAATTATTGTTTAAAAACCTCCATGATATATTATAGAGAAAACTACTTTGCATATAAAATAAACTACTATGAATGTTATGTCATAAAATATCGAGGGTAAAACAGTAAAAAAAAATACAGAAAAAAGCAAATATCAAAAAAATGTATTGAAAAAATTATCTAGTATTGGCTAATCCTCCATAGGCTCCCAAACAAAGCATCCGGAGTAGTCACTTATTACAGATTTTAAATAAAAACAGACAAAAACAGAAAAAATTAAAATTTAAAAATGCCAAGTTCTATAGTTTTCCCTGTAAAATACAAATACTCGATTGTTGTTGGTCAGCATATGATCTGGATCGTATAGCAAGCATGCAATGTGTCAGATGATAGATAATTAGTGAATACTGCACCAGTTTATTACTGCGGCTGCATCGTATGGTATGATCACTGATCAACTGATCCTATTACACTGTCAAATACTACATACAACCAACATACATACCTACATACACAGTAGTAGAGGAACACCAAGCGAGGGTCTGAACCAATCTGAGTATAGATATTCCTCTATACATTGACCACTTTATAGCCATATTGGGACATTGTACTTTAGTTATTTGAACTATGATGCTAACTCCAATACTCGATTACAACGTATTTACAATTTTTTATATAATAGCTCATTTTATTTCAACTTTGCACGCCCTTAATGGTGTATTTACATATTAATTGGTAGGTATGTAGTTTTGACACAACACACATTAATTACATAAATACAAAATGTAAATACAAAGGAGTAGTAAAAAAATACAATATTAATTTAAAAAAGGAAATTGAGTTACAACGATAAAGAAATATGCAAATAAATTGACATAAAAAAATGAAGAAGAATAGAAAAAAATTGCAGAATTATTCTAGGTAGACAAAAAAAATAACAAAACCAAACAACAAGTAAGAAGTATAATTTGCGTTATATAAGTAGCCTTTTAAATTTGTTGATAAAATAAAAGTTGCCGTATAATTTACCAAAAACAAAATTGATGTTAATGTATTTCCATAAATAAATGATGACATAAAAAATAAACTTTTGAAAAAATTAACGGTACATTTTCGGATTGCATCAAAATCGATGTAGGTTTTGACCTACACCGCATGTATCTGGATTACAAAAATTCTTCGTATTTTATATGAATAGGTAGGTACTCCTATAAATTGCTATATTGATTTCATAAATTTGGCTGATTATGAATGTGCATCCATCTTGCATTGGCTATTTCAACGTATTGACTCTAAATTGATTGATTCTGACGTGACGTATGCTTATGGCCTTTATCAAATAATAATGGTTTCGAATTCAAATCCGATAATACTATCCATTTGCAATACGTTTGGTCAATGGGTAATTATTTCTGAGCGAGTCCACTCAGTTCTAATGCCGATACACAGATTATGATGGCACCCATTGTTTTCCAGCATCCCACTGTTCTCACCAAACCCAATCAGAATTATTGCATGGTGATATAAACAGAACCCTGGATACAATGAAGTTGATATTTGCAGTCTATGGACCCTACGTTGTTCAAATTCTCGTTATTACAATAACGCTTCGTCTCATCTAAATTACCTATACATTGACATACCATATTGTGCAGGAATTGATTGATTTAAGCAATATCCACAAAAAAATACAACATAACTGCTTGTACATATGTATATGAACATTTTCAATAAGATACCCTATTATTTAGCATGTCGGCTCCATGAAGTACTGAAATAACTGCACTACTTGCCTCGTATAAAAATAAGTAAAGCGTTTTCGATAGTTTCTTCTAATACTTTGTATCACTATTTTAAGAAATGTTTTCAGTATTTAAGTAAAATTATGAATGCATAAATTGCTATTTTTTATGAATATTCTGATATTAATTTTACGTCAATCTGGTGCCTTATACACAAATCTTGAAATTATGTCATTGAGCAAATCTAAATGAACTTTTTAAAAAACTGTGATGATTTTCATTAGTTTTTAAAACATTGTTTTTTATCATTTTAATGCATGCATTGATATGCCATACCAACTGTATTTTTTGTTTAAAATTCATACATTCCTTAATCGAATAGTATATATACATGAAATTGTACTACAAAACATTTTTCACAAAATTTTTATTGGCAAATTCATTGGGATAGCCGAATATTTTGGTTGGGGAGGAACATTCCAGAGATATTCATTTATGTTTTAACTACCAAATTGCACTTTTTCAATAGAACAGTTATTTATTTCCAATATTCACGTTCACGCAGAAATATTCATAGTTTATTTTAAAGTTCATAATTCAAGAACAAAAAAACATTATTATTAATTAAGCGTATCAAATTAATTATAAAACAAAAATTGTATACCTAGTAAATTCATGGCTACACTAACTTTTTACCTGTTGTAAATTTTGTTTTTAAAAAACAAAGAACAATTAATCTTGAATGTTGATTTTGTTACATTTTTGAAAAGTACGAAGTTGATGCTCTCGCAAAACGAAAATGATACCAGTGTGTCTAGAGAGAATCGAATTATGAGACAAATATGCTCAGGAGACAAATATGAATCTAAATACTCTCTTTTTTTTTCGAAAAATATTAAGAATTTGTGTTAAAGAAAACAATATTACCATTCATCAAATACATATGTAGTAATAATCAACATAATTTTCGTACTGTCACAATCCGTTTATTTTAGCAATGATTTATACAAAAAATCTATAAACGGGTTATCATTGACTGATAATTATTATAAACACATCAATTAAACAACTATTCAAAGAACTACTAGTGTTACTTTGTTTAATATAATAAAGTGTTTGTTCAACAGATTGACTTTTATGAACAAATAATACAGCCAAGAAACAAACGGAATTCAAATGTTTCTGCATAACATCTACACGATTCTACACCTTAAATATTTTCTTTACTTGCCGCAATAAAAATTTAATTACTTGGGTTATAAAAAAATACGCTAAACACATCGCAGAACGCATCGGTTGAGATTTTAAAAACAGATTTGGAACAAATCATACAAAAGAAACTAAAAATGCACAGTCAATAAAACCAACAGCAGAATTAAAATGTCTCGTATATTTTACACTTAACGACACTCTAAATCGCGGCATTGAATTAAGTTTGATAGGGAATCGTTTATACATATAATATTGTATGTATTTATTATATTCTCTACATTCAATAAATATTTATACTGCTATTTTTTGTTATGTTCATCTTATAACTAATAATAATGTTCAATAAAATACATTGTATCGATTTACTGCCATCAATATTCTGATGTAGTAGGTAGCTGCTCCTAAAGTCATTATTATTAATATCACAGTCGTAAATTATATTCATAATTTATTGTTTATTCATATTCTCATATGTTTTTATATCGAGTACAATGAAAAAGTAGCGTTGGTATTATTGAAAATACAGTCATAACATGTAAATCAAACATTATTTGATCAGTGTATATAATTTGTATTTGTCATTAACGCCTGAATATGGCAATTATTAAAGCATCTTTAATTAGTAGAGTTATATCGAAAAAATATTGAAACATCACGTAGGCTGTGCAGTGTGCAGAGCTTTGTGTAGTGATTGCGCAAACCATTCCCATCTCATCAGAAATATGTCAAGTTATTTGCCGATAACTGTAGGTAACAGAGCTAGTCCGAATGGCGCAGGACAGAGAGGCATTCTCCAGAGTGATCGCCAACGTCGGGGGGACCTGATACGGCACACAGAGAAGAAAAAGTAGGTAACAGAGTCGTAAGAAATTTACCTTGTTCATTTTTTATTCAAATCGCACCCCTGTGAAAAATCTGATTTATTGGAAATGTTATCATAATTTATTATTAGATGTAATGTCATGTCCCTATATTACCTTTATGTCATTAAGTTTTTTCTTGAATTAATCTAAAATCTTCATTGATCAAGTACAGTTGTCGGTAATTAACTTGAGAAATCATGTGGAGCGCAAATTTGTTTTTGTTTATTGGTTGGCAACGACGTAAATCCTCAAGTTCCTCTAATCCTCTATGACGGAAACTATATAGAATAGATATGTTGGTGTAGGTAGGTACTCTAGATCACTCCATCTTAACAAGCAATATTTTAAATCACTTATAATTCCGTGTTAATCACGATTTGACGATATCGTATCACGTCGATGGATTAAGGAGTCAGGTCGTGTGACAACTGGGCATACGACCAACCATCTACCAAGTATTGGAATTCCTCGCGTTCAACTCCATACATCGAATTCTTCACCTTCTCAAGACCGTGCGGAATTCCGATTGACCACAGAGAAAACTACGTGATCCTCATCCCGATATATCAGCATTAATTTTCTATATTTTATACTATTATTTCATTTCAACAGTGTGGGTTTAGTTTCCCAGGTTGGCGGTAAACCACTTTTTGAAGATAATATCAGGTTATTTAAACACATGCGCAATGCGAAAAGGTTATATACATATTTTTGAGGTGATGCACATAATTAATTTCTCAAATCGATCATGTAAAGGACGTATAGGTTTCATTTCTTTTTCAAATACTTTATGTACGTGTACTGTTATTTTTTTTCCTCAATTAGTTTTACGCAATATTATTCAGGTATAAAAAAGATTTGTAATATCAGTATGATAATGCATACATAAAGTAATAACCAAAGTTTATTTTAACTTGTCTGTTTGATATTACATAAGCTAGAAGTCTTGTAGGTACTTTATTTTACATAACATTATTTATATTATACTATATTTGATATATTATTTTACATTAAGGGGCCATATAAACCTATACACCCCAATTTAAAATCAAATTCCTTAAATCTGTTAATCAGTGTGTTTCTAGAAAAAATACCATAAGTGATTTCAACATTTTTCTAGTGAATGTTCGTCACACAATTTCAAATTTCAATCTTAAATCCCTTGAAAAAATATATTAAAATTTTTCCTATTTACAGCATTTAAATTACTCCATAAATATGTGTCGTAGAGAAATAATTTTTTTTGTGCTTAAAGAGTGCATAAAATCAAAATAAACGACCTATAAAGTTTTTTCATTTCAAGTAAGGTTTGTTCATAAAATGCAAAAAATTAACAAATTTTGGGTTTTCGATAATTGAAATCACGTATAAACCTTTTTTGACGCACGCGATAGTTACCCCTACTAACACGTAACTTCATTACCCCCTATTCAGTAACTATTGGAACTATGAAATTTTAATCATTTTCATTATTATTCAAAATATATCTTATTCAGTAACTTTTTAAGAACGTTCCGGCCAATATAGGTACGTTCCTATTCCATTTAGTCCAATTTGATATTTTATAACGCTGAAATAAGACCATAAATCTAAAATCTACAATTTTAGAACGTTCCTATTTTAGTTACAATAGTTACTGAATAGGGGGTATTGTACATTAGGCGGTTTTAATATATCATGTTTTCAGTCACTAGATTTAGCGTTATATGTCCTCTTAAGAAACGATGCCTACCTTTATTTCAATTGTTTTGAATGACATAAATTTTATTCAAAATTCGACGATTATCTTTAATTTGAAAAATCGTTAAATGTTATTATTATTAGCAAATAAAATTGTTTTCTCGACCATTTATTATGTAGTTTTATATTCACTTATCGAAACAACATTCTCAATAATAATACAATTTAACACTGTTGAACCCACTATGAGAATTCGTGGTCAGTGCATTTAATGCGACCAAAAAGGCAAGATATGTCTTTATTATGTTCCCATCTCAAGTCCCACCGCCGAGATGAGATCTAGAGATATGTTAATCTCGTGTTATCAGCAACAGACCCTTGCAGCTATATGCGATTTTCTTCATCTCGGCTATGCACTGGTCAACCACTTAAATGGACTGCACCGATACGTACCAGAAGAGAACTCCCTAATTGAGGTTGCTTTGCTCGTTATTGCTACATTTATTGCAACCAAACGAAATAATGAAGTATTTTGCAGTTCAGATATTTATAAAAACAAGGAAGTTGTGGCCAACGCTTAGCTCCTCACTAACAAGTCATTCTATAAAGAATTCAAATTTTGTATGGAAAATATTCAGCATTTCATAAAATGAGTTTGTTAAATTTTTTTTTTGTTTTAATATTTTATTACAATTCTTCAATGCCATTTTATGAAAGTGATGTGCCTTTTTACCAATTTGAAAATAAGATTATCAAATTTTAAGTTTCCTGAGTTTGGGATCACTTTGAAATATTTGACAGTTAATAAAATGAGAAACACTATTCAGATATCGTTCAAAATTTAATGAGGTTTAGGAGAGTATAGGATATACGAATTTGCTAATTTTGAAAATAATCGAATGAGTACTTAAGTCTATAATCGATAAAGTACCTAAAATAAACACGCCGTAAATAGCACACAGTACGCAGCACTCAGCACATAGCACACACACAGATACATTGTGATGAAACTTTCAGAATACAATCTCAGCATGATACTTCTTGATAATCTGCAATAAAAAAACTAACCTTAAAAATTACGAAATCATAGCTCCCCACTATATTCCCTTCGGTTAGTGAGGAGTAAAAGTATTTTTCAGTTAAATATCATACACATACTATTTTACATATCATAGAATAAAAACATTGTAACTGTAATACCCCACTTGGGACTAAATCATTAAAATGATGAGAGTAACTTATGCCAAACATCAAAAAGCTAGTAGGTATTAATCAAAGACCTTATATACTTACATTATTATAAGGTCTTTGGTATTAATCATACTAAATACTTATTGATCAATAATTTTGGTACCTATACAAAAATGTATAAAAAAATAAACAATGATATTTTGAATAAAAAACCAATTAGTATTCTATTGTGAAGAAAGCTGGTTAAAAAATCACGCAAAAACATTTTTCATAAAAAGCAAAAAATATCTACCTAAGCATCTACCAATTCTATTGAGTTATTCTTTTCGAAAATGAAATGATGTTTTGAGTCTGCACTGAATTCGATACAATTGTTCTATATTAATTTAACAATGATGTCCTTTTTTGTATGGTTGGTAAAATATGAATGAAGTCGCACGAAAGTAGAATAAATGCAGTTGAAATGAGATCGCTAAGAAGAATCTGTAAGAGAACGATGTATGGCAGGGTCAGAAATGAGGACATAAGGAAAGAATGTAGGATAAAGAAAGATGTTATAAATAGAATGAAAGTGAACACATTGAGATGGTTTGGCCACATGGAGAGAATGAATGAGGAACGCCTGATGAAGAAAATATACATTGCGGACAGGAATGGAATGAGAGGTCGGGGTCGCCCAAGGAAGGGATTGCACGTCCATGTGAACGGTATTTTGAAAAACGGAAATGTTAGAAGCGTGAACAACAGACGAACATGTATAAAACGATGTATGAATGTTGTCGAGGCGATGAATGTATGTCAAGATAGAAGTAAGTGGCGTTCGGTTCTCTCTACCTACCCCGTAAGGGACATGGCGTGATGGTATGTATGTATATGATTCCAGATATATGACCTGTTTCGAATTTGGCACGAGAGAAATTAAAAATAAAATTAAGCCCGCGCGATGTAATGACGCAATGAATCGAAAGTAATTAGCACCTGTCTGGTCTTCCATCTGTTATGTCAGTCCCTTGACATTCATCTTATTATTTTATCCCTTCACGTGACGCTAATATACCTGTTCCTTATTATTACCTTTCATCCTTCAATGATCATAACTTCCAAATGTATCAAATTCATATTATTTGCATCGAGACACTCGATGCCCGTATCTTAATTGAATCTTCATTTATTAATTTGTTTGTTTAATAGAATAACGCATTATGCAATAGCGTAGATATATATATTTTTTGAAAATATAACGTGATTTTTATAATATGTTCAGTAATTATAATATGGGGTTACAAGTGTGGTTTTTATTTGAACGATTATCCGATGGATAGGTATATGTATAATATATGGGTGATGCTTAACAGACCGCGTTAGTAGATATGGGGTGGAATATTATGTAGGTAGATATAGAATATGGCCGCTTGGCTACCATTAAAAGAATTATCCGTTTGAGCAACTATATATCTACAACTTATATAACAACACATATCTTTACTTTAAATATATTCCCTTATTCGAATATGTAATTAAATTTATTTTATTTATAAAAAAAGGTAAAGTCAAAACATATTTTTCAATTCGATTAGCCTTTTCGCGAGACCCAACTAATATCATTAATATAATATAATATCAACTAATCCAACTGTCGATTTGTTCAGGAGAACTTTGTTCTCTTAACATATCGACAATGTATCAAGCCAGAATACGCGAGAATTGTATGGAGAGGTCTACTTTTTTCATGGATTTTCCAACTTTGAAGTCAAAAAACACCAACTTAGAGGCTTCGCAGCATATATGTTCCATACACGGATTTACTCAGAATTCGGAGTAGAACATTTCGTGTGTCTGTGTGTGTGTGTGTGTCTGTGTGTGTGTGTGTGTCTGTGTGTGTGTCTGTGTGTCCGTCCCCCCCTTATAACTTTTGATCCGCTCAATTTACAGAGCCTAAAATTTCAGAATATATAAACAGTTACAGGCCTACAAAACTTTTATACTCGGAATTTTGAATTTTTGTTTCAGTCAGGGGTTATCAACTTTTGAATTTTTATTTTATTTTTCCATATATCTCAGAAACCATAAACGGTAGAACGCTGAAAATTGGTACAAACATAGACAAATATAAAATCTCAAATTAGTTTTTTCAAAAAAATTCCAGGGTTTCTCAAACATTTTTTATTAAGAAAAATATTTTTTTTATGATAAATTTATGAGTTTAACTGCCTATATTTCCAAAACTTTTACAATTATCGAAAAAAGCCGAAACACCCCAACTAGATAATTTAATTTTCTATAAAAAATATTAACATTGTAGTAGAAGATCTCAATTTTTTTTAACAATTTTTTTAAAAATTGAATTTAGTGACGACATCGCTTCATACATTTTGTATGGCAGTCGCCTATACACAATATGTAAGAAGACTTGATAGTTTGATACTTCATCTCCAAACATATGTACATACATACCATCATGCAATTTGCATATTCTGGGTAGGAAAAAGGATCTTCCTCCATACTATCCTATCTTGACATACATACCTACATATGTTGTATAGAAAACAAAATATCTGAAAATATTCAATAATTTGTATCTATGGGTTTATAGTTTGGTACATATTCTTCAACTATACATACTATCGCTATCGACAGTTGGATCTCATGTGTTACATGCAACTAGTATAATATAATATCAACTAATATAAGAGGTTAAAATTATGCGTTTTTTATTTTAAGTATAATTTAAGCTATTTTCAATGTCAATAAGGAACGTATACTGCTCTCCTCTCAATCTAGCACAAGGGACGTCATAGCAGCATAGTTAGGGGCTAATTTTTCCACTGAAACAATTTCGTTAAAGTGAAGAAGAACAATATTTGAATACATAATGCTGTATCCCACCTTCTCAATAATATGTTTATTAGGATTTACCATCGACATGTGTGTCATTGTAGTAAATATTTTGACGATTTGTAAAATTAATAACATGTCTAATAGTTTCTTATAAATCGAGTAATATCATTTACTCTTCGAACTTTTTGTGAGTAACTTTGAAGAAGTTCATTTTTGAAAAATAAAAAAAACACAAACTCTGTACCTAAGTATTACTTCTACTTTTATTAACTTTTGAGTACGTTTTCGAGCGTGCGCTAACTTACTACTACTCATTACTTACTTAAAAACTAAAGACAAACTACTGTGGAAAAGGTGGAGGGAGGTGGGTGTTGGTTGTTTATTATTTAAAATTAATTTAAGATAATCCATTTCTTCAATATTTGAAAACTAGTTGAAAACGTATAGTTTAGGGAATGATCAATATATCTGTAATCGTTTTGGTGAGGGTTCGAACTATCCGATGTCGTGTGCACAAGCACAACCTCATCATTATTAGTGTCGCTTCATTACGTGCCAATATATCCAGTAGGTTGTAGGGAGGGGAGCTGCCTACCCCATTTGTGGATATATTTGTCGAATCGTATTTCTGGAAGGGTTTTTATTCCATAATATAAAAAAGGCAATTTGTGACCAGCGATTGGAGTCGCGGGGTGTATGCTTCGATAGTTTTGTTTATGGAAAAATCTGGATGGACATGGTCAAAAGGACACACAAAGTTAGCGGAAAAAGGATGAACAATTAGTTAATTTTTTTAGCAATATTAACATGAGGATAATTTTCGATCAAAGGTATTTATTTAAAATATTAAAGCAAAAATAAACCTGAAAACGCAAATTTTACATGATATAGTTTCTGAATTATCTCTTTGAATTATTCATTCTTCTTCTACCTTTCTGTATCCCAACTCTTTGTCTCTGCCGACTGTTGGGGTCAGCTCTTCTCGTCCTATAATTATAGGTCCTTCTCTCTTGTAACCTAGACCATGTCTCTGCAGTTAGTTTCGTCTTTGCTCGAACTAGAAATACTTTGGTCTTCCTCTGGATGTAATTCCTTGGAAATTGCTTGATTTACCATAGTATGATCTGGCGGTCTGCGTTCAACGTGCCCGAACCATCTCAATTGTCTTTACTCTATCTTTCTGTGTATATCAGTAACTCCTAAGCTTCCATGAATTATACAATCCATAATTAAATATTTTATCTGTATAAAGACATTGTTAAAAATACGAAAAATAACATACACTCTTGAGGTTTTAAAGTTGCATATCATTATTTTAAAATCAGCCATAATTATTCACTAAATATAAGTTACAAAAACTTAAAAACAAGTAACACTTACAGACCTACATACACGTCAATGGCAACAAACCATTGCATTGAATGACTGTAAAGTAGGTACACATTTTTAGCAACAGTACCATACCATCACGCCATTTCCCTATTTGGGGTAGCAACAGTACCAGTGATAATATGTTGTTTGTTTATTTTTACTGTTTTTTGTGTTCTTTTCTTTCTTCTCTTTTTTCCTAGTAAGATAATTTTTATAAATGCATCTTATGCATCTTTTTTGTAAATGTATTCTATATAAGTTTTTGTGAACATTCGAGGCATTTCTTAAATCAGCTCTGAGCATTATGGATCACCACGAGCTGGACCATTTTTTGTTAAATAGCGCAAAAAAATGTGAGAAATGATTATTTATTTATGTATTTAATTCAAGCTCAAATTCAATAATACGCAATTGGACTTATATAAATACTTTACATATTTAAGTTGTACCTACATTAAGTAATATTATATACTATATTGCCTTACAAAATATATCATCAAAAACCATCAAATATTTCTTGAAGACAAAATAATTTGTCTACTGTAGATAAGTCATATTCAACAAATTTCTAGAAAATTCATCAAATTCATGTATGGTAATGGTACATTTTATTGGGGTGTATCATAGGATTAATAGCAAACTCGACGTCTTCTAATATTCCTATTGTAGACGATCTAAATAATACCTATATGAATAATCAATTTGTGATGCTCCTGATAGAAAGGGGTGCTGGTGGAATAGAATTGGGGACACAGAAGATAAATTGGTAGTAAACTTCCTTGCAGACCACAGCAGGAACGGAACTTACGTACCTATATCGTCTTAAGGGAATATCTTACAATAATGTACTCTCATAATATGCTGATACATTTTGACAACGTACTTATATATTATAAATCTTATATTAAAGAGTTCCTCAAGCAATTAGAATCCATTAGATTTGGGAACTATATGAACAAAATATTATGGTCAATTTTTGACTAACAATGTTTATCAAATAATAACTAGTATTTCATATATAACATCACTCGACGTAAGAATATATTTTATCCAAATATTACAGGTAAGTATTTTACTTGGAATGAAGTAAATTAATATTTTATCAATTCTATCAAGGAGTTTCTTTTTTATCAATTCTATCAAAAATATCGCGCGCAGGCAAATCCTTCCAGTCAATCACAGGAAACCTATCAAAAGGCAGTATTTGAATTCAATTTCACTGTACCTACCTAGTTTCAAACAATTTTTTGATAAGATATCAATTTATGATATAAATTTATTTATTTTACATAAAAATAATACTTATAAACACTTCCTTGTACGCTGCGCAATATGGAAATTTCTTCCAACTAACCAATGTTTCCAGCCCAGAGAAGCATGAGAACCGAATTTAAATAAATTAGATACTGGGGATCGAACACCCGCACAGAATCCAAACGGCTTACCAACTGTGCCACGGCGGTCGGCAATATACCTACAATGCTGTCACTGAAAAATACAATCCAATATTGAAGATAAATATATAAATGTTTTCAACATTCGAACAGTACATTTTTTGTGTAAATGATCAGATGTCAATTCGAATATATTTTACAAAATAAACCATAGACGTAATTGACCTTTTTTTCCAAATAAAATCGGGTATTAGTAATAGATTCGATTACCATAATTTGGTAACTCTGGCAAACCGCAGTATCCTAATTGCTATTATATATTTGTTTATGTTTGTCAACAATTTTGTGGATTCCCCAGACTTGTTGAAAAAAATTTGCTTTCACTGTCCGAGCGGAACAACCAGATATCCTAACACTTTTTATATTCCTAATCCTAATTGTAATAACAACTACACTCAGAATGCTTTTGTGTACCGTGCTTGCACGGTGTAGGTACAATGCTTTCTTTAATACACTCGACATACCTGCGAGCTCTCTTAGTGCGTTTAGGACAGCTGTCTCCTCCTTTCTTTCCTAGTACTTTGATTTAATCAGCTGTCTTATTTTGGTGTTTTTTTATATGTACTGGTAAATCAATTATATATTATTTGTATTTTTTTGTATCAATATTGATTACCCTGTTGAATAATGCATGGAGTATTCACTGGTCCACTAATAAAGCAATGTTCATTGTCTGTTTTATAAATTGTGTAGACTGTATAACTCTCTATCGACCAATAAAATAAAAATAAATAAATAAAATAAAATAGGAATCGCCCCAATTGATTGTTGTTTGTGGCACAGTTCCTTGGTCCTTACACAGCGGAATGAAGCGAGTCTCCTTCCTTCCGCGAACATCTTGTGAATTCAATTGTGATTACATTTAACCAACCGCAAACTCAAGGAACAAATCTACCGGGAATACATTATATTATATTATTATTTGGGAAGAGGGGAAGGAATTGATTAGTTGCCTCGTGTTTCCGGTTACATCCGTAACTTAAACACTCTTTGAGGGCTACACAATACATCATAAATATATTACTGCCAAGTTTGTGCTTTACAAAAGTCATTTTCAAATAATATCATTTCAAATAATCAATACAATTATCTATCTATAAGTAATATAAGTAGGAACTTTTTTGTTCGCACTTTCGATTAAATTATAATAATATAAACACTTCCTTGTACTTTTTTATTTTTTTATTACTTCCTTGTACTCGTATAATATTTATTTATTTATTTGAATCTTCTTGTACATACAATTTGTACACTGGCGGGCTTATTGCCTAATGGCAATTTCTTCCAACCAACCAGAGCCAATGTTAAGTATACAAAACAATGTGTACTACGGCAATCAGTTACATAATCACATTACAAAATAAATAAATACAGCAGAATAAAAGTAAAAAAAACAAATAAGATAGCATAAAAGAACAATTCATAGCAATGATAGGAAAACTAAAGGATAAAGAAAGGAAGAGGAGAGGAAGATGTAATCAGGTATTGTCAGATAAATATTTTTGCTTTAGCCTTTTCTTGAAGATGTTTAGTGAGATAGACGACGTAATATCAGGACTTAGGCTATTCCATAGCCTAGTCGAATGTACTTCAAATGAAGAGCTTAAAAAATCAGAACTATGAATAGGGATAGATAGTAAAGCACGTTCAGCAGATCGAAGTGGACGCCCGTGGCTTGAAAGATAAGTGAATTTATCCTTGATATACTGAGGTAAATTTGGATTAAAAATGACATTGTATAGTAATGACAAGATATGTATATTACGTCGTTGTCGTATCTTGGGCCAATGAAGAAGATTACGGTAATGAGAAATATGATCGTTTTTTTTAGTCCAAAGATAAAACGGATGCAAACATTTTGAAGGCGTAAAAAAAAACAATATTATTATTTTTATTAAGCCCATATAAACAATATTAGCGTGAAAAATGAATTTAAATAAATATCTTCTCTGCTGCGAATCGAGCCAGGACGCCCGTACAGAAACCGAACGGCTTACCAACTATGCCACGGCAGAAATTCATTAGTTTTTTGAAATGATGGTAACCTGCATATCCAAATTCACGAGAAAAAATAAAAGGCACACGTTACAAAGTTTTCTTCACGTTTTAATGAAGGATAAATAATATTTCACGTCAGTTCTAAGATTGTTTATATTCATACTGCCAATGTCAAATACATAAGGTCAAACTCAGTTGTTTTATACGGTAAACAAATTCAAATACAGAAAATTAATTAACTTATTCATACCATCACGGCACATCCCACAATGTGTGGTAACCAGCGACAGAAGTGCGGGTGTGCATTACCTATTGAAATGAAGAACAACACATGCGTGTATGCCCACACACCTAAAAGGCACTACATTCAGAATGGGAGGTGAACCTCATTGCTGAACTATGTGAGATGTTATTGTTGCCTATTGTATTTTCGATGACGGCTCTTAAGGGACACCTGAAAACGATGATAATAGAAAAGATTTGAAGCCAGTGCCTCACAGCATATAGAACATACATTATATCGTTACAAGTTTTTTTGAAAAACAAAATTGTTAAATTTTATAAGAATGTCAAATGTACATACCAAGCTGGAAACAGTTTTGACATACATTGTCATCAGAAATACACAAATCCTAGAAGTTTCAGAGCTCTAAATGGTCGAGAATATTTTTTAAAAATCAATTGCAAAATTCCAGTACGAACAGACAGGTGAAGTTATTGCGAATAAAAGCGTTGCTGACACAATAGAAGAAGAAAACGATTCATTTACCATAATTTTCCAGTAATTGTCGATTCCTATTGGTTGTACGTTATTTGCGATAAGCAATTAGGTAGGTAATATTTCATTATTTATAATTTGTCAAAATATATTTTTTTAATTCTTATTTATACGACATAGAAAGATCAAAGAAACATTATGATTGAAATACAAAACATCATTTGTATTAAAAAAACAAACATTTTTCAACGTCATAAACATGTGGTTTATCGCTATTAAAATGTCAATAAAGAGATTAAATTATATCTAAACCATTCGAGTATTTAGTGGCATATTTCATAATCATAATTTATTTTATTTTTCAGATGTATATTTTGTAATTAAAATATAAATAATAAAGAAAGACTTTGAAGCACTCATTAATGGTTCGTTTGATGTGCCAAAATTAAAAAAATACAATGTGAATAGGTAGAAAGGTATTCCATTATTTTGGTAGAACTTTGAAGGCATACCAATATGTCAATAATACCAACGCAAAAAACGTGGACGCATTTCGTAGAACAATTGATTTTTCCTGCACAAAGGATCAAACAGTGTCACAATACATTTGTGTTTATATTCGTGTGAGAATATTTGTTTGAGCGATTTAAAAGCTTTGTGCTTTTGCACCCATAACATCATAGCTTTTACAATAATGGCAAAAGGACGGGGGTCTCACGATGTCACCTGTAATTTACCTAAAATTTCTGTTAACCGTACCTGTCACCACCAATGTGTAGCGACAGGGAAATATAACTTATGAAATAAAATGGAAAACTCCTTTTCCATTTCCGTTTATGTTCCCCTATGAAGTTTTCCAATAAGGTGTGGATGTTTCACTTTGATGTATTGTGATCCAATTATACGTACGAAAATGTTACTAATGTGATTAAGCGATTCAATTAGTTTACAGTTTCTTTGATGTCGTTCTTATGAGTTATATTTTTTGTATAATACGTACAAACAATCCTAGCCGACAAAAAAAATACTAAAAAGGGCATATTGAGAGAACTATTTCATTAAATTTATGACTTATAAATTCGTTATGTATAAAAAAATTGGATTCAAAATATATTTTATTCACGTTTAAAATTGAATATTATTAAAATATATTTTAATTTTATTAGTATCATGTTGTAGATATTTTTCTTAAATATAAATAATGATTTTTTTTAATTTGCTATACCTATACTAAATATTTATTATTTTTTAAAACTGTGTTTTATTTTTTATTATTATTTTCTAGTTTTATTTTTTTAAAACAAATCGTTTAACTTATCCTATCATCTTGAAATAACTCATACTCATGAATACAAGTAAGTAGGTAAGTTTATATTTTAATTCTTCCACAGACCAATAATCGAAATTTTTCAAATAATATTAGTTTATATTGATATTTTGATTTGTGAATCTTGTTGATTCTATTTATTTATTGAAAGTCTTCACTCTGACAATCATTAATCATTTATTATACGATGATAAATGATTAAAACATTAAAAAACACGTGATGACATTTAATAAACACGAAAGTCTACTAACAGATGATGATAATATATTTCTAGTAAGTTGCAACAATCGTTAGTTAATTTACACGAAAGTATTCGGTTCGTGTTGTAAAATGCTTTTTATTCGTCAATTTTTTTTTTAAATAATCACAAAACGCGAGAAGCTAAATAGGTCCAATGTTTTTTTGTCAAATGTGTTATGGTTCTACGATAGCCACTTAAGACATTTCTAAATACGTAAGGATAATAAAATACAACGAAAATATGTTTTAAACCACCGTTTTAAGTATTTACGTCGAGTGTTTTCGGAGCTGAACATCTTCTTCCTTCAGACTAATGTGTATTAATTATGTTAAAAATATTACGTTAGTATTCTATGACTGAAGAATCATAATGATTATCAATACGTGTAATACGAACAATTCATAGTGTGATCGTGTGTGTACGAACTCCATAACATACAATATTTTTCCATGTAGATATCAGTAAAAGACCAATCAAATATGGTTTTTCCAGTAAATGAAACCCCGCCTGCAAGGGACGTAACACGGGGTAGGGGGCGGGGGGGGGGGAAGGTTGGTAGATTCCAACAGAATGTAATCTGATTTGTATGCTGGGCGGACAATCGGAAAATTTCACTTTATTCATTATTATTGTTCCGCCATGAAAATATTTAATTACTGTAAAACATTATTTGCTATTTTCACTGAAAATTCAATTTACATTATATTTCCAGTATAATTGATTATGAAGCATATAAAATAAATTCAATTTATTGGCTTTAATTACATTCCTGCTCGCCCTTTTGTTAAACAATATTTATATTTAATCACATTTATTTCATTTTTGTATAAGTTCAGGTGTACCAATACAGATATATAATTTTTCTCATAATCAATGATGATTCAGAACATTTATTCTTATCTGTAGGTACCTTTCTCTCTCTCTTTTCTTGTCCCTCTATCTCAGTTTAGGTCAGGCCTTCTGATGAAGTGATGTGCCTTTTTACTAAAATAAAATTTTCAAATTTTAAGTTTGCTGAGCCTGGGGTCACTTTGAAATATTTGGGGGTTTAAAAAGTTTAACAGGATCTAAGTGAGTATTAGATTTACAAATCAACAAAATTTTAAAAGAATCGAATGAGTACTTTAGTCTATAATCGATAAAGTAAAATAAACACGCCGTACATAGCACATAGCACATAGTACATAGTACACAGCACAAACACACACACAGATACATTTCGATGAAACTTTCAGAATAAAATCTCATCATGAAACTAGTAGATAATGCAATAAAAAATAGCCTTAAAAATTTCGAAATCATTACTCCCCACTACATATATCCCCTTCTATCTTTTTTGATGATGATATCCCCTTGGGTTAGTTAGGAGTAAAAAAACTTATCAAGAGAAGTGTTATAAATGTTATTTTGTCCAAAAAACAGATGCTTATTTGTTTGTAATTAATTGTATTGCTTAAACATTTCAAACAAAATAGAACAAGTTAGGTAATAACATCAAGGTGACGAAGAAGCTTCCAAACCATTTATATTAAAAAAGCTTACTAAATCCACTTCTAATCAAAACTTGTTAAGATATGCCACAAAGTTAACTCTAAAAATAAAATGAACTACACTCAACAACACTTCCACATTTATTATCTTTTATGAAACACTTCAGCCTTAGTCCGAGTAACATAAGCTATTAAAACCATTGTTTAACTTGACTGTCTATTATCTGTTGTACCTACTCTGGGCATCCAACGTTTTAAGTACCTCACCTATACTTGCATTTAGCGCATTCATTATCATACATCTACAATGCGGCTGTGCATTATGCACTGCGAATATCTGGACATTCAAGAGTTTTGCAATCGTAAAACAAAACCGCAATGTAATTATTATTTTGTACAAGAAACTCGAGGCGCCACTGTGAACCGATCTCGACTCTTTCTCTTTCTCCGAGACAATGCTGGTACAACACGACAAAGGTCAGAGCGGAATAAGCAAAGGATGCAGCCCCGTCTAGATTATCATAATATGAGTGTTGGATTGATCCCGAGATTAGCTCGCACATTTTATATTGTATAAAGCAATAAAATAAGCAGCGTTTAATAGCTTCTGGATTTTAAATAAACACACTTTCAGTGTTCATTTTTGTACGCATCGGACCACCGAGTAGAATTTTCTGCCATAATAATATGATATTCAACTCTCTCTGATGCAGTATTAAATTTTATATTTACGATGGATTGATGTTTAGTATCGTCATCACACTGTTTCATATTAATCAAAATTTGATACAATGTACTTAAAAATAATATACCTACCTACACAGTTTTCGTTTATTTCATTGAAGGTTTCTTCCTCTCATATCTTATTTTATTTCAAAATATTAAATGGTCAATTCACATTCTTAACAACGTTTTTGTCAAATTTACTAAAAAACAAAATTATTAATAAAAAATTTCCTGTTTACTGACATTTTTTCATTAAACACAAATTTCCAAAGCATTTCGATACATCCAGGTTAAAAAATATTTCAAAAAAGATTAAATGAAACAGACAGTAAAAGTGAAAGTGATAAGACAGTGTAGTTATAAAGGAGATCGATTAATATTCAAAAGTATTAACTATTTTTCTTGTTTTGTGAATAAAGTACAAAGATATTTCCACTGTCAAAATAAGAATTGGAAATACTTTAAAGAGTCGTAGAGTATTATTAATCGAGCATTGACAATTTGATGATTTTATAATATAATACGATTTATAACTTAAATCCTTTACAAATATATACAACGCGTCTGACAATATGAAGATAGATATATCTACATATGTTCAGTTTAAACATCGGTCAGTTTCCAAGTAGGTAACCTATGAACTGTGTCCGGTGTAATATTTCAGTCAAGCAAAGGTGTCTTCAGTCTTCTATACATACGTCCTCCCTTTAATTATAATTTACCACCGGGAGTCACCTCCTCTCCTCTCAAGACTGACCCTGTCAAAGAACATTCCCCATCCTTCACAGAGAGCGTGTATTACATTTCACACATCTATATTGACATTTTACACAATACAAAGATGTATTGTGTAAAATGTATTAAACATTAATTTAAAATACCCAGAGAACTTTAGCTATACCTTTGTGAGTTTCTCAACGCTTAACAAAATATTCATAATATTGTGGGCTTTTTAAATAGCAAATTTTTTAATCATTTTATTTCTTCAATGTTCTTTTCCAGTAACGGGTAAAATCGTCTTGCAATGTTGACAAAAAAAAATATTTCCAAATGGAATTATTATCCACCTAAACCTGATTTTATGACAGTATTAAAAAAATTATCTCCTCAAGTTATTTTAAAATATGATATTGGAGATACATCGACAAAATGTTCATTGTCTTAAAAGATCCCTAACAGATATTATGTATTTCCTTGCACCCTGCATAAGTGCAATTTCTTTCTACTTACCAGTGAACTAGTGGAAATCAGTTTAAACTTATTAGTAATATCCAATCGACGATTCGTAAGTATAAACTTTTTGATAAATCCAAAAAGCTAGGTACTTATGTAGGTATGTAGATGTAAATGCTGTAAATGTTATCATTTTGATTTGTTGCATAGGATCCAATTCAGGGTCTAAGACTCGAATGCACAGTCCTAGGTAGCTAAATACTAATTCCTAACCTAACTAGAGTATTAAGTTTTCTTAAGTTTCAAGCGATTGCGTTGCAGAGACATCACTAACTAAATACTACGCCAAACTTAAGGTCGACGGCGTAGTATTTCACATTTTTGTGTATGAAGAAAGGAGACAGATACTTTTCTATGGGTTTAGACTGACGTTTAAAATGTTTTTTGTCATAACAACACAAACACACGTGACCAAACTTACACTGACAGTTCGATGTCACGATTTTTCTGAAATTCCAGCGAATTTTTGGCAACTCGTATAGATTGCTGAATACTCTGGTATTTGATTTGACAAGATTACCAAATACATATTTGACAAAGTCGCTAAAATCATCGTCCATCAAAAACATCTCGTATTTTAGTATTTAACTACTAGTAAGGTACCTCGCGATCAACCTTACTTTTTGACAATTCGTTAATGGTATGTTTACGCCGACGCGCATGCGCTAAGTATTTAGATATGTCTCTGCAATGCAATTATTACACAAAAACTTCGTAGCATCCTCTAGTTAGGAAGCCACGTGATCTCCTAACTTTAGTAAGCGATTGTGCAATGAAAACATGGTTAGTATTCAGAATTCAGGTCGGATTATGCATTCTGACCTAAGGTTCATAAGCATGTAACTTAAGAAACACAGTGTTTTAAGAAAAATAGTTCAAATCAAATTAAAGCGGACTCATGATTGCGAATTCGAAAATAATAAAAATGTGTCGTTCGTTTGTATCAAAAATATAATCCAATGAGCCGCTCTCGAATTGAGAATCTTTTACATAATTGATCACTTTGGACAAGTATTGTGTTTCTAATTCAGTTAGAGGTCCTTTGAGGGGTATGAGGGAAGCGTGCGGGTAGGGGATGATGGGTGGGGGTTGGGGGTTGTTGAGGCGCCGACTGGACACGTTTAATTAATGTACCACCCATTTTATTGGCCGAGTTGACGGTAATGTGAGTAGCGTCTTCTCTTCTTACTTGTCCCTTAGTTTTGCATAATGTATGTGCTGGTATGGGAACTAATACCATTGACCGATCTAGCTATATATTTATTGCCTTTATGACACGTAACAGTGATTTAACGAACACATTATTATTTTCAATTATCATTAGCTATATTTATGTACACTATTATTGAGCTCTTGTTTGAGACACTATATAGTGCCATCTAATACCGTTGTCGAATAGTTTGTTCTGATAAATAATAAATTTTAACTATGAAAAATATTGCAAATTTATAAAAACATCGTAGGTATAAAAATTCAATGCATAAAATATATGTTTTGGAAAGTAATTCTCAAAACAATACCACAAGTATAACTTTAAATCATTCTGATTATTATCATTAAAAGTGGATTGATTTTTGGCAAAATCACTTGTAATGGTACGTAATACTTAGAAACTTTTCAAAGTATCACGCTGTTTCTTCATTAATAAATGAAAATCAATTGTTTCCAAATTACATTTTTTACAAAAAAGTATCACGAGTCCCGATTTGAACATTATATTATATTATTCCAAAATGAATTAAAATTGCACCTTCACGATTGAAAGTACCAGGTGGATAGGAAGCAAGGGGGGTGGGCAATGGAGATGTCGGAAGCATCTGTGCCCTTTGCAGAATAAATTCGTAGAAATAAAAAAATGAAATAAAAAAACCGAGAACAAACAACACTCGCAAACGGGAGTGAAATGATTGATATGTCGGAGTGGCGCGGGCGCGAAAAATATTCCCTATCCCTTAAGGTTTCCATTTAAATTGATTAAAGTCCGAAATGTGAAACTGAGAGATCGGTCCATGAACTAAACTTCCTGGGGATGATAGATGGATGGACCTGTACCTACACGGTGCAACGTTATACATACCTACCTACATCAAATAATGTACAATCATTAAACTGATGTACCTACATATAGAATGCAGTAAATTACTTTCATTTTCGTTTTTATACTGTCAAAATTTTATCAAAAGAAGTCGTTAGAGATATATATTAAAAATTCTATTGATTTAAATATGTTTATTCTTAGTTACTTTTTTCACTGAGCATTCGCCGACATGTATACTTCTTCAAAATAATTGGCAGATCAATGCGTGAATTGTAAATGTTTTGAAAGATCGAAATAAAGTGCAGCAAATGTATTATTAATCAAGCTTCAAGTAGGAATAATTCACTCATTTATATAATTAATATACCAAAAGGTTTTTAATATCTAAAGGAGTACTTATCAACCCATTCATTCCAAAAAAAATGTTAATATTAAGTTATTTGGAAAATATTGGCATTGGACTAAATTGTCGTATTTTCAAATGAAATGTAAAAACAAAATAAATGATTTCCTTCATAATACAGCACTCATGAGCGTAAGTTAAATATTTTATTACAAAAATATCTGAAATTAATTGTACATAATTGAGGATTGTAACAAAATGAAGTAGACTTAATCTAAAGAGATGAAAGAAAACCTTGATGATTGAATTTAACACAAGGGAGGGAAGTGTCGAGGGAAAATAAAATATCTAACAACAATGATGTAATAGAAAACGATGAGAATTAAATTCCATAGTTAAATTATACTCCGTCTAAAGAAAAACAGTAAGTAATTAAGAGATATAAGAGCCCTTCTCTGAATCTAATACCCATTTCGGTCTCCCGTTTCTTACCAAATTGTACAAGAAAACGAATTTTGAAATGTAGGTAGAGTTTTTAATAGATACGACAGATGAAAATTAATCGAGACCTTTATTAAGAACATACAAGTGACTAAGTCAGCTATCAGAAAATGGTGATTTAATTATAGACTTTTGACATACAATAAATATGTTCCTATGTACCTCCGAAGCTGTATAATATATGTATTACCTAGAAAGAAATTCGAAAATCCGTTTTCGTTCCTTAAAAGGTTTCAATTGGTACACTTAATCCATAAATAAGCATTTTACATATTTGTGATATATCTTCGTGTCGACGGAGATTCCCGAATACGTAGTCGGATGCATACGATATATTGAATAAATAGCGAGTCATTCTTCTGCCAAGGCCGATACCGTAAACACCGTGTACATCGTGTATTATTAATTGTATAGATTTGCGTGCATTACTTCGAGTATCATAATTTGTAAATTGTAATAATATTTTTGGTATGTGAATAAAGTCACTTTGAATTATATTCTAGACTCATTACTCACATATTTAATACTTTTTTAAAATATAGGATTAAAAATTGGACGGTATTTGCGCTAGTTATAAACTACAATAAATTAATTATATTATTCCAAATGAAATAAGTCCAACATAGAAATAAGTCACCTTTTATAAGATTTCTGCTACCATCGCCAATGTTTGACATTTAGATGGAACATTTTCATTAGGGCTTTTGTCTGTCATTTTTATTATTATATTTATGAAGATGGGCGCCTCAATGCGGCGAGTTATGAAAGGAGATATGGCGGGCGAGGTGGGACACTGGTTAAATTACAATAATGATTATGAATTTACTTAACAGAGTGACGAGAGGGGGGTGGGTGCCGGAGCAGAGAGAAGATTAGATCCACAAAGAAATGTACTTTGAAATAATTGAGGTGTAAATTATACAAGACAAAAATTTGAAAGGGAAATTATAATTAAGTACTTTTTCATTTAACATTTGTATTCTTCATTTAATCGAATGATGAAAAGTTCCTCAATTTTATTTGGTATTCGTGTAACAAACAATCAAATCTTTTTAGTTGAGAAAATACTTTTTATTTCGTATTATAAATATATTATTTTTTAAATCCACATTTTATCCACTTATCATTATAAAATGCAAAACTCAAAAACACATTTTTTTACACTTTTCAACACAAGAAAACTAAATCAATTTCGTGTTTTTATTATTCTAAAAAATATATACATTAACCTATGTTGTTGAATTATATTTGTCATTCGACAGATATGTAGGCTGAATATATATATGATTGTTTTAACAAAATTATAATAACTTTGATAAAATTGTTCAAATTTTGTTGCTTGATGAAATTGTAATGTAACAAGACAACAAAAGTAATTGTAAAATTTCAAGAAATCGTATATTGACGAAACAGAAATTATTTTATTTTTTCAAAACAAATCAACAAAAAACTTAAATAAACAAGACGCGATTTAATGTCTTATATATAATATGGATAAATTTCAATAATATGTTTTGTTATTACGTCAATGTATGCATAATCCTATTAGTGATAGTAATATGGAAGGAATTAATCGAACAGAAAACCGTAATATTTCTTATACATTAATACCACCGGCGCCGGTGTCGTAGTAATTCGTCGTCCGTCTATTACGGACCGAATGGTCGAACGGCATTAAACGCATTATAAATTCACTTATGGAAGTGATATACAGGCGTAATTGAGGCAATAGAACCAACCAACACACCTAGGGAAGATACCCATAACAATGTGTTGCGCAGAAATTAAGAAGCCACCCGCCGCCAACTGCCCGCCCATCCCCGGCTTACCCACAGGTAAATACATAAAGCATCTTAATGAACGTAAAGACCAGCTGTGTGTCTGGTTAGATTGCTTGCTTACGCCCGCTCATGTACATACAAACTGCCGAATATTACTGCCCTTTTGTCTTTCACCCCCCGTATCTCTTCCACACCCCACTACCCCATCACTCCTATATATCTCTGTATACTACCGACATCAGACAAACGATATTTTGTTATTGGTTCATACGTGGGATCACGTTTAATTTCTTTGTTTTAATAAAAATATGAATACATTCAATTATTAAATGACAATCTAGTTAATTTGATCAGTAAGTCATATATTATATCTATTTTTGATCAGAAGCTCCGTTTCTTAGTGTTGAATTTCGTCATCATTCGGTTTCTGCCGATTGTAATCGTTATTTCAATTAACGCTGAATTGATGTGTATCGCAATAAATTACTCAATTATTAAATTAAAATTTTTATCACAGGTTTTTTTTATTGAATTGCGAAAAAACATAAATAGACTAAAAGTTGTAAAGATACACATAGTTATGATTTTTTATTTAAATCTTATTTATTTAGGTACTAAGAACGGCATGAATTGTCTTATACATACATACATAAAAAACACATTGAAATAATCATCGAATAAAAAAAACAACTATAGGTACCTATACTAAGTAAAAAAAAGAAAAAATTACACAATAAAAGAAAAAAACACTTAGTAAGCAAACATAAAAAATATATGCATTTATAATAAAAATAAATCAGAACATTAAATAAAAAACAAAAATAGCATATATAAAATAAACAAAAATGAATTAAATAAATAAAATATACAAATCCGCTAATATTGTTTCTCTCATAAAAATTGGGTATATCGTCCATTTATGTTAATTAAATAAATTGTTTTATTTATAATTCATAACCATACATTTAATCCTGGGTTAGATCCTCATTTCTTCTGCAAATATAGCTTCTCTGGGCTGGAAACACTGGTTGGTGAAGAAATTGCCATATAGCAATAAACTCGCTACTACAAGGCACTGTTTATTTTTATATTTATTTTATTTTTATTTTATGATGGGTTGTTTACAGAAATAGTATAACCAATTATATATTAAACCAGGTACGAATGTGGAAACTATTCTTCTATTACAAATCGTCTAAATTTCTTCAAGTTTACTCATCATTGTAATTTATTATATTAATTTTCCAAAATGTTTGTGCGTTGGTGGGCAGATACGTGAGTATGTATATACCAAATACCAACAAACGTGGGTACTCTTATTAACTGTGAGATTATACTGGCAAGTTAAGATCCCATCTAATATTGTATTACATCCATAATAATTGTACCCGAAATCTCCGGTAAAGCGATATTTAGTTTCCCCCGTCTCAAATTTCATTTACGTCTCAAAACTAATTTGTTGCAATGTGTGCATAGAAAGCCCATCGGCCAAGGCGAGGTTTTGCATAATTACCACCCTCGTCCGTTAGTCTTCACCTAACGTCCAACGATCTCAAAACGGTCCAACGAAATTGCCAACACTTTGAAATGGTAACATTAAAAAGGCAAGCCACGTTTTAACGAAGAACGAAAGATATGTTCCTTTCAAATATAAACCGTTGTATTTTCTAACTTAGCGTTTTGTTATATTAACTATTCCAACATTGATGCCCTCAGTTATTGAAAACTTTGGTAGGTAATGATACACACCCCTCAGCAGAAAACACTTTGGATCTAGTTAGTTACCTTGCACCCTTATTGTTTTCGGATATTCAAATGCAAGGGTTTCTATTTTCCTAAGCTAAACCCTTTTATTGAAGGTGAAGGGCGGTAGTGTGTGGTCATTTAAACACAGATTTACCGTAAGATTAAAAGAAGACTTTACAAACTATTTACATATTATTTCTAGATCCGTAACTTGATTCACATTCGCATATGGTGTATTATTGTACCTACCAAATTCAATTTCAATTGTTATAAAAACAGTACAGTAAATAATATAAAAGGAAGAAACATAAATTTCTTATTTTTACGCTTCGTATAAAGTAACACTTGTGTTATGCAGAATTTTAAATTAAACATTTTTTCATAGTTAATATATTTTATTGTTAATTGTCATTAATAGTTTTATGTTATAGTTGTAATTATATTGTAAAAGTAAGTTGTAGGAATATAGTTATACAGGATAATAAATAAATTGGACATTTTTACAGACTTAACAGAATAATACATTCGACAGTTAGGTTGTAAGTTTAGTTTTGACGTCTATACTTTTTGATTAAATGTTGTATAGGGTTCTGTGATTTAGTTTTTACTGATATAACGAATTATGTTATTGTGTTTACTTTACGAAATAGTATCCATTGAAACCAAAGACCTTATACATTATTATAAGGTCTTTGATCGAAACAGATTGTAATAAGGAATTTATTATGTTTAAAACTATTGACTAAATCAATGAAAAACAATGATTTTTAAATTTCACTTATTTGTCATAAAAAGACAAATAAATTAGTTTTAAATAGAAAAATTAAAGCGAACAATATTTTCAATTTAATATAATCATTGCATTTGTAACAGTGACATTATTATAAACCTACATATCATATATTTTTTCAACTTAGTATAAACTATTTGCATTCAGTGTGTATTCAACGCCACTTATAATTATTTTTCTCTGTAGAGGTCATCAATAATTCGAATCTCTAGATAGACATCTCTGTCCTTTATAATTGCCCTCCATGAGTAGCTCTCATGTGAAGTGCGCAATGCTCCAGTCTAGTAATTTTTCTGTCTACATTATTCCATCGTTCTTCGGTCTCACAATACGAGCTCTCCGCGGACGTGGCTCCCCATTACCTTGGCTAATCTCCTATGACCCTTACGGCGACATCCTATCAAGGAACAATCAAAAGGCCGTGTCTAGTGCTGGAAGCTGGTACCTGTCCCTCCGTATTTACCCAAGAAAACCTCATCTGCATCAGCGCTAACTACTATTCATTTAGCGCCGCATACAAATACTATGAAGTCCAACGGAAAATACTTCTCTCTCTCCCGGAAACATATCAGCAAAATATACCAACTGTGAATGAAAATTTCATAACATTTGTTCCCTTAATCCATCGATGACCTTCCGGTCGTAATAGGTCTATCTACGCAGCTACATATGAGTTATGGACCAATTGAATATGACCTTTTCAGCGAAAATGATAATCGGAAGTTCAATATAGAATATTGTTGATATTAAATGATTTCATATTTACTATAAATTATAAAGTTCTACAAGTCGGAAGCCGCCCAAATCAATAGATTGATGAAGACTACAGAAGATAGATACATTGGTCAAGGCATTATTGGATCCCAGGTCCACTGGATTACTTGACCAACGAGCTAACCACTTTACCACCGATTCATCAATTTAACTTGTTTTTATTCTCCTAAAGAGGGTACGATTATTTTATAAAATTGATCGAGGAAAATTTACGACCATTCAGATACGTATTATGGTTTCTAAATCAGTATTTTTTTCAGTTTTCTGTCAGTGCTTTATCATCGTATATATGCATGTGTATAGCATGAGAGGCAAATATAATTTGTAGATTTTGTAAAAATGCCTCAAGAAGCGGAGGCATTTTTCGTTTCCTGTTTGCGTTTCATAATGACTTCTTTCTGCATTTATTTGACTTTATTGCCCAGGACGATTTGCTTCGTTTTATTTAGTCAGAGATGTATGTATGGTGAGGTTTGCACAGTTGCTATGCAAACTCCTGGATCCTGTGTACTGTGTATGCGAGAACTCGGCTAGATAGCAGATAGTAGTAGAACTCGGGTAGAAGACAGATAGTAGAACTCGGGTAGATTTATGATAAAACTCATTCAAGTGCTGAATCCACACAGTTCCAGACATATCTTTTCCAACCGCGAAACATTTGTTGACTGTTTGAAACGATTCAGCGATTCACTGCGGAATGTTAGTAGTTTATTCTTGTCCATTGCACTGAAACATACGATGCAATGGAGCGAGGGTTGTTTTTTTTTATGAAAACATCGTGAATTTGTTGATTTAGTCTAAGGTACCAATTTCCAATTTATTACACTTAACAATATATTATAGTCTAATAGAGAGCAACGTCAAAAAACAATCCATTTTTTAGTTGCAGTTTTTTTTATATTTCCTTCCTAATTGAATATGGGTATGAAAAAGGTAAATCTGGCACTTGAGAGTGGTCGATTTAATCAGTGTGCATTCCCTTTATACAGGTGAAAATTGCATAGTTTAGTATGATTTGTACCTTTGTAAGTCTTTTTGTGTTCTTATGCCATCCATCTGATTGCAATGAGACTTGGTGATTTGTTCAATTATTATTTTTCTTAATTTTTATTTACATATTTCTGTAACAGTTAGTAAATATTTCACAAACAGGCGGATTTCATAGGTAAAAATTTCATACAAGCTAAATTATATTGAAATAATCTTAAAATCTGCAATTTTCACCTCTAACGAGGATGTGCACTGGTAAGCGCAACCACTCCCAGGTGCCAGGCCTACCTATATTCAATAAGGAAGAAAATATCGAAAAGTCAGCCATCAAAAATGATTCATCGAATATGATGCTATCTATCTGACTATTATATTGAAACGCAACTTGATAAAACTATTATTTAACAAATATTGATTTATTCCAGGGAATCAAATAAAACTGACAGATTGAAATAATACCTCATTATATTTATTAAAGTGATAATTACTAGATAAAAAATGTCCCAGGGTTGATTCCTGGTAGAGACACAGTGATATCATGAGTCTCCAGAAGATACGATTGATATAATGAGTCTCTAGAAATGTGTCGACTTATTTGATGTAAGTTTAATTATATTTGATCTATAGTTGCCCAAGAAGTAATATAAAAACAAAATAAAAAAAAGCAATATTTAATATTTTATTAATGGATCACCTACTCTTATTGCAATCATTACTAAAAACTGATCGATGAATTATTTTGTTTTATTACATCATGGTCATTTTGTCAACACTATATACATATTTAATATTCGTTTTTCATGAGGTTAACAAACAAATAATTATACGAATATATTGATATATAGGTAAGTAGATACCTTAGTGAATTCTTGTAATTAATAATATTAAATTGATAGTAAATCCTTAAGGTAATCCGATTCTAGTCCAGTGTTAATTAGCTCAAGAGTTTTAAAGTGTTTGTTGATAGATTTCAATGTAAAGCAATGCTACAAAGGGACATTTTGCAGTGAAGTGACGTACATAGATGACCACCCTCATCCTCCCTTTGGACTGCATGCCTCTCCTTCCCTTACCATCCCTTCTTGTAAGCTAAAGCTATTCATGAATGTATTTTCATTTTAAATTTTCCTCTTGTCGCAGTCTATTATGTACACAGATTGTTAATTACTCTGAAATTACCAACTCTGGTTGGTTTTATTATTAACTCAAATTTATACATAAGTAAATACTTTATATAATTTATTTATTGATCTCAATTAACAATATCACTTTTTGTATATATAATATATATACCTATCCACTTCACTTGACATAGCCTGTACCTAGGTGGAAATTGTATTTCTAGAAAGTATATTATTTTATATTTTAAATACAATTTTTCTTCTTGTGACGTCATTTAACCAACTCCTATGGCTGATTTTAAATCCTATATTTACCTGATTTCCGGACTTGTCCCATGAAAATATATTTCTACTTTTTTTTCATTTTTTATAGTGTTAGTTAAAAAAATTTATGACAATGTATTTATCGTCAACGAAATGCACCAAACAAACGAATCCTTACAACCAGACTGTTTCTAATTTAAATATTAAATAAGACATTTTATACCTGTCGAGATATTAATACGGACGACTGAATTTGTATCAAATTTCATCTGCATCTGTCAATACATTTTTTGAAGCATCATTGTTTTATTTCTTTATACTATTGTTTCACAAGGTACATATTTCTTTTACTTGTATAAGTGATTGATTGATTCGACAATTAATGAAGCAGTATTAATAAAATTTCATATTAAGATTACTCAACTTTTGCTAAATATTATGAATTTCGTAATGTTTTTGGATTTTGTTAAAATATAGGTAGGTATATTCCAATCAACTTCACTAGTCTGTTCATACTGATATTTTGCAATCGATTTTAAACTAACTCCCCAACCAGTCAGAGCTCTGAAAATTTCAGAATTTGTGTACCTACTCCCGACGACATTGCATTTTAACTGTTTTAAAATTTTAAAATAATATTTTATATAAAAAAAGAAAAGTTAATTATTCCAAAATTTATTTCAAGAATACATAAAAAAAAAACAACCGGTAAAAATCAACCGGTTACGTGCTAAGCACATTTTTTTAATTAAAAAAAATGGTAATCCATAAAGAACTATCTGTCTAAATATTAAATTTAATCAAAACTGTCTGATTCATTTGATAAAATTAAGGAATTTTGTATTACATACAAAGTTAACAATACAGCTGTACAAATCGCATGAATCCAGGAGTATTTCTTCTGACATTACAACGTGAAAGAAAATTTTGAAAGGAGTATCTTCAATTTTTCAATTTAATTTGTTATAGTAAAATAATAAAAAAAACATTCAAAAATATTCTCTTCATTTCATGTATTTTTTATTCATGAATTTGTTTATATTTAATCGTTATGCTGATAGTATAAATATGTAAAATATGTATAATAGGTAAAATATTTATAAATTTTTAAAATTAAAATAAAATGAGAATATTTTTGTAAAAAATATGTATTTATTTAGTTATGGCTAAGTAGCATTATTTGTTATTGGATATGGAGTGAATATTGTAATGGGGTTAATGAGGTGTGATTCCTTTACATCGGTGACCAACTTGGTGGTCTGAAACATGAAACCATACTCCATACCTACCCCTTTCAATGTATTTAAAAATAACACGCCATAGAGAGAAGGTTCATTTAATTTTAAAAAATAATTCTATTAAAACGGAATAATTTTCAATACAAACATATATTAATAATGGGCAAGGTTAAGAAAAAATTCATTCAGTTTATTCAGAGTATATTTTGTGACGTATTTTGAGCAACTTAATACAATGAACTTATAACCACGTATATATGAGCTTTTTCTTCATGCATGACAACTGGTGACAACAAAAGAAGTTGTCACCCGTAAAAGCAAAGTTAATTGTATTAATTACAATTGTTTAACTGGGATACTGTATTGACTCGTTGTTCTGTAACTGCATATTTACAAAATATTGAGATCTTCAAGTATGTAAAAGCAGTAATTAGAGGAGTTCATTGAACGGCAAAGAAACCTTTAAATTATTGTACAAAAAATAATATTTATCAAGGTTCCTATACATTAACTATGAAATATATAAATCAATTTTGATTTTAAGATAAGAAAACTAGTTTTTTTAGAAATTAAAGCTACGAATTGCGCATAATTTTATCGTGTTTGGACTATTCTTAACATAATCTCTTTACGTTTGTATAATTCGGTGGGATGTACTGATTATTTATGAAATAGAAAAAAAAAACAATGCGCGATTTAGTTTTTATGTAAAATTAAAGAAACTTTTGCATAAAATAATAATAAATGTAGTTACCGAATTAAGAAACCTGTTTAATTTAATATAATGTTTGTACCTACCAGCGAAAATTTCTTTAATATGGATATTTCACACGATTATCGCAAAGCGATAACGACTCAATTATAACATTCCTATTTACTACAATTAAAAAAAATCATATAAGAAGGTAACTTATTTCTAAACATCAATTGTATGGCACTCACATTAAATAATAAAAAAAATAGTAAAGACTTTCTAAAATGACTCTATTATTGCATTCAAAATGGAGAATAGTTAAATAATATTTGTGATAAAAAAAAAAACAAAAGTATTAGTTGAAAAGAGCGATAACAACTCAACGGATTAATACTGATCAAAATAAATATTGAAACATCTTCGGAAAAAGTACTGAGATTAATTATTAAAAAAAACTATACGACACTATAATAATTATTTATTTTTTTTAAAACGTTATAGAAAATTTAAAAAAATATTTTTCAAAACGGTTCAGGTAGAAAAATATCGATTTTTTAATATTTTCGCACTAGTGAAGATTTATTTTTGGTTTAGAAAATGCACATCTACAAAACCAAAAGGTGTTTAATAGGTATATTTTTATCGATAAACGTCATTTAGCAAAAATGGTGTATCGTAATTGGCGTAGTTATAATAATAATAATATGAGTTTCACACACTAGTTATTAAAGTTCTCGCCAATCCACATGAATACTATCTGAATGTAGCATCATCAGCCACGAGCTGTGTGGTCATTGTCTTACAAATTTCTCCGGCTACCGTAGTGCTAGTGGTTGTAAGTAATCCTCTTAATATTGTTATTATTCAAACATTGTCTAATAATACAACATGTAAATTGTTAATGTTCCCACCTTTTTGTGACTCCGAACAACACATGCACTGTATCGAATCGTGACCAACTTCACATGTCAGAAAACCGGTAGTAAAATTTTATGGACTATTCACTAATTCTAAAATACAAAATAATTCAACTTTTTTTCATACACCGATGTGAATACATTACACACGACGATTTCGTACAGCGCAACCAACTTGTATAAAATTCAGAGTGATTTTGGTATCAAAGTGAGATATGAAGTTTAGTAATTAGAGAAATATTGGTAGATTTTTAACCAAAATCTCTATTGAGATATGAACACAACATTTACTGTATCTGGTTACGCCCCTTTCTTTGGATTCGTTCGGAGATTTTCATACTGATTGCACGTTATTGATGTGTACTTATTTGCCTTCCTAATTTCTTATAGTTGGCATACAGCATTGTTCCGACGGTCTTTATGAATACAAAAGAAAATAAATTAATGTGAATAGTTGAGAACAGGTTTGTGGTTCGGCATAATGAATACATTAGACAATTTTTAAATGAGGATGAACGAACGAATTGAGATGATTCAGACATGCGGTATGTATGGGACTATGAATTATGGATATGCTTTATGACGAACGTAACAATTGAAGCAGATATAAAATATATCACAATGTCTTTACAACTGCGAAAAGTAAAAGATTTACATTATTTATTTATTCAATTTATATCACGAATGCGGCGTCACGAGAAGAGATAAAATACGTAATGAATATATAAGAGGTAGCCTGGGTGTACGCCATGTATCCGATAAGCTGATGGAGAATAGGCTGAGGTGGTTCGGGCATATCCTTAGAAAACCGCCAGAATATATAGGAAACACTGCACTGGACCATCGAGTGTCTGGCAAAAGATCCAGAGGGCGTCCCAAAAAACGATGGAAAGACCTGGTAGCTGAGAACATGCAGGAATGTGATGTCTCTGAGGACGATGCTCAGGATAGGGCGAAGTGGAGGAGCGCAGTGAGGAGAGCTGACCCCACCACCATGTGGGATACAAGCTAAGGAAGAGAGAGAGAGATTTATTCAATTTATGTACAATCAAATACATAGAGGTAATTTATTGCTGTTAGACAATCCCATCCAACCGAATCAATCAACGTACGCCTCAAGTATAAAAAAATCTGCGTAATAAAATAAATTTTTTGTCAGATTTTTAATTAAGTATCTTAATAGAGACGAAATTGGAATATTTACTGTAGGAGAACCGGGAAATCAAGGCACCTACAGGGCTTACGACCTGTCATCGGCTTGTTTACGTGATCACTTTATGCGCTTGCGCAACGTTCACCAATTATGCCTTTTTAATGAGATCCCTATCAATTCAATTTTGAAAGTTCTATTCTAATATTCGATATATTTTTTGTAATTGTTTTAGTAATACAGAACATGTAACATGAATTAAATACAGTATCTTCATAGTTACATTTTTAAGTTACTTCATAAAAAATAAGTTTTGTTTGAATCTTTTCGGATTTAGATTTATCTGCATATTTTTTTTAATTTCATCATCATACCAATATGCAATATGTCATTTTTGTATCCAATAGCATTGTGGATTTGTATGGTGTAATGTTACCATTGAGGTATTGTGTGTTGTTTCGATTGTAAATATCGAATTACGCTAAACCATATACCCACGATCAACAACTGTCATCTTTGAAGAAATTGGAACCTTATGACACGAAGCCTCATAAACTAAACAGTGGCACAGTTCAATTGATAATGTCATTTTGCTTGACATAATAACCTGTGGTTTTAGTTCAAATGCCGATTGCCCCTAGGAAGCAATTGAAAGGGAAAATATCATTACTAAGCGTTTCATATTTAATTCGCTTTTATATATTTTTTGTATCATTACTTATTTTTAAATAACAGTTCTTTCCCTACTAACACTAGTTCAAAGTTGGGCCTTAGACGGAGCTCAAAAAAGAAATGAACGTAAGTAAAATTAAACATTTTTTTTTGTATCCAGACACAAAAAATACAGGAGAATAAAAGGGGTATTTCTTACACGATTATAAATAATACGACGATTAGTTGTGAAATTAATAAAATAAAGATGGTTGTATTAAAATGTCATAATTGCTATCTCCAAGTAAGCGTAAAAAACATTTTGGCAGTTAATGTAATATATTCGTAAGTAGATACCTAAATAACAAACAACCTTGTTTTTCGAAAAAAATACTTATATCGAATTATTTAATTTATTCGGGTAATTTTTAAATCATATTTATTTCGTCAATTGTTTCAATAAAACTGGTATAAAGGTATTACTATATATGTATGTTAGTTTTATGATTTTCTCAGGTTTTGTGTCTGATCAAGATAGCTGAGAAATAAACTGGATAGACAGAGATATACTTTGTGATGTGTATTTTAGTCTAGTAATATCTTTCATATATTATATGTTTTCTTTTTATCATCTCATCGGCAATGTACAATGTACAAAGCAAACACAATAACACATAAACTCCGTCACAATATCACACCGTATATAACCTCTCAAGAGTTGGATTATATTACTTGGATCTTATGTCATACTAAACATTTATTATTTCAATCATCATTTCGGGGACAGTTTTTATACGCGAAGACATCGTTTTCAGTTTTATGTCAAGAGAAGGAGAGATGTAAAGAAACAATACGAAGCCATCTCTTAAGTATCTAACAGACGACGTATGTACATCATTATATGCTCCTACAATACATACCTATGTTTTATGAAGCTCTTTATTGGTCCTCTACGAACATGTATAATCAAAACTGGCGCATAAACTGAGAAAAATTCAGAATCGTTTAATGTCTGCACATTATTATTTTATATAACACATCCATCTTATATTATTATGTCTGTCATCGACGAAAATATATACATACTAAGTGTCTTTGATAACCTAAACGATATTTCATTTGCAAATTATTAAGAGTTATTAATATTTTATATTGATGGCTGACCTTATCACATATACAAATATTCATAAATAATTATTGATACTTAATTTCGTCGTATCTAGTGGAACGTGTCATTTTTATTAATATGCAAGTACCCACCAAAATGTTAAGAAAACAATAAAGCTGCAAATGGTATGGCAGTTATAGCGGCGAAAATTAACTGCGAAATAACGAGGTTGGAAAACGTTTATATTTTTTGATGAAACTCGCTCTGTCGATTCGTAAAAAATATTATCTTAACCTAACCTAACATTGCTGAATAATAGTTATAATTTATAAGTGCTTGTGTGTTGAAAACAATTTTTCCCATTTACAAGACCAACTGAAATTCTGTGAGGTACTTATTATCGATTTTCATTTCAAGACACGAATCTATTATAATCAACGAGAACTTAGGTAGGTATACTTATTTGTACTGTAATAAAACGCTTTAGTTATATTTTGTAAATAATCTTAAAACACAATCATGTTTGTACTTTGTACAATTTTTCGAATAAAAAGTTGAATAAACATTTGGTTTGGAAGTTCTTAAAATGATAGGTAAATGTAGGCAAATGCCCAATTTATATTTTTTTGTTTAAATACAATTTATGAAATTATCGAACACGACATATTCATATTTAATGAAGCATTTGATAAAACTAGTTCAACTGTTAATACAATAATTAAATATCTCGACTGAGTGATGAATTTAAAGATGCTCATTGTGATAAAGTATTTATTTATTTATGTAGGTATTATTTGACTGTCATTAAATAAATAAATAAAATGAAATAAAAATATGGATTAAAGATATGCTTTTATAACTTAGCATTATAATAAAACGACCATTTTTTATGTTTTCAAAAGACAGACACTGCAAAATGCATTTTCTTGCTAATAGAAATTCGTAGGTGTTTACTAAAAATATGCTGAGCAATGAGACTATGTCCCTCACGAATAGAGTATACGTGTAAACTATCATAAAATTCTCAATAAAATAAAAACTTATGTTCTCGTAATCGAAATTTTAAATCCTTTCAATAAAAATATCACAATATAGCTTTGTATTGTGTTAGAAGGGGACAAGAAGGAGGGATGTATGTATGAAGTTAGGGCGCTATGCCACTGTTAGAAGGATATCTGTAAGTTTTCGCGCAATAAAACACAATCCAGGGATTTGTACTTCCTATGTGGGAACGATGGTATTTATGACATGACTGCTGGAATACTGATAAAGAATAATAGACAAAAACTCAATGTTAATATTGATAAATTCACAATACGTATTTCGCCAATTTTACACAATTCAGCGAATTTAGAAAGAGTGCTGCGACCTAAAGCGATTTTTTTCAAGAGCGTGTTTTGAATATGAATATTCATTTATTAATTTATAGAACCAATAGAGGCAGTTGTGTATCAAAATACGATCATTTTTTTGAATGTCATATCTTTCTCAATAGAGACAGGAGCTAAGCATATATTTATAAATGTAAAATAGGTACCTACCTACTTAATAATCAATAAATTATCGAATTGGTATACAAGTTGATTGTCTTTTTCTACTTTAATAAATGATCCTGCACCCGAAATGCCAGTGATACAACAAATTGTCAAATTTGTTGTATCACTCGCATAAACTTTTTCATACTGCGTAGTACCTACCTACCACTTGAAGCTAACTATAAAGTAAATAAAATTTTGGATATACCTTAAACTCATGTGAGTATATTATATTATGTATTTCGGAATATTTATTATTGCTTTAAAATAATATGCATTTAATTGAAATATTTGAAATAATTTTTAAAATAATAAATAATATTTTGTGATGTATTGATTTAATGTTTTGAAGAGCGAACCCTGTATAGATCACTTATTCAAGATTACATTGAAACATTATATCATTTGTTCATTACTTCTTCCCAAACCTCTGATGCGTTATGCATTCCGAATGATTTACAAATAATAAATAGATATTTGTTCAATCGACACTTCAGACGAGATTTCATCTACATTATTTATTACCGCTAAAATATCAGATGCACATAAAAAACTATCGAAACGGACGCCATAAATGACTCGTCATAAAGCATATGATTCAGTATGATCGAACTGACATTAAAAACGGTATCATATCTGGTGACCCATTAAAAATCTATTGATATCCCGTGAATTGCGCTAAACCAATGGAAGGCCACGCTCTCTATCTCATTCCCCCCATGAGAAATATAATAAAACGGGAGATAAAAAAATAAATGCCGCCTCTCTCCATATTTTGAGAAAGCGGCATATTCTGTAGCTGGAGAAAACCATTTCCCGCCTCGTGATCACCCGCCCAGAGAATATGTTGCATTCGCTATTTTTCTGCTATATTTATCTTTATGTGACGCTTTTATCTAAATCGGTGACGACTGTCGATTGATTCAATACTCGAGCGTCATAAAAGACGAGCGTCATAGAATCGGGACGGGTCGGGATGAGTACAAACATAGATGGCACTTGCGTAGGGTGAGGGTATACTTACATTCCTTTATTTTGCGGTTTTATAATATAGTTGTACTATTAACTCTTCACTAGTATTAATAATTACAGTGGAGAGTTCGCTATTTCAAAATTTCAAACCTCGAACAAACAATTTTAAACGTTCGGTTTCAAAGCGACCGCTTATAGAAGATGTCAACAGACTATCTGCTATACCGCGCTGTGAAACAAATTTAATTCCAAAGATATCAATTAAAAAAAATATTTTTTTTATATCAATTTATCAACATACCGTCATTGCATTTCAAAAACGAGTCTTATGACGACATTTTGCACCAACAAAAGTATCGGTAATAGTATAGTTAAAATACTTTAATTACGTAAAATTGTTCAAAATTGAGTCGTTTATGGTACAAGATTTCAATGAAACAACCAAAATTATTGAACAATTTTATGAAATTGAAGTATTTTAACTATACTTTTACTTTAATATTTGTTCGAGAAACACAGCATAATTAATTCTGATAAAATTATAGGTTGGAATTGTGTGTAAATATTATCAAACAGTATTTAATGTTATGCCAAATATTCAAGGTAAATAGCAAAAGAATCTTAAGTAACTTTCATGATCATACAATAGTTAGATGTTTTTCAATATTTTCCTCATTTTGCCATCGTCATATGACTCGTTTTTAATATCCAACAATGATTAATATGATTATCTGTGTGGGTATTATTGTTTTTATTACTGAGCATAACGAATTTCATAAGTGAAATAAAGAAAATAAATAAAAATAATCATTGTTATATTGTTAAATTAATCATTGTTTAAAATAATCATTGTATCTTCCTTAACAAAAATTAACTATTAAAATTTAAAAAAAAAATTTTTTTAGGCGCATATTTATTTTGTATATTTTTTTCGCAACGCAATACTATTTATACGTTTGTATGACTATTTTTTACTAACAAAATATTTTATTAAAAGAATGAGTTTACTTATTACAAAAAAATACATAAGGTTAATAAAAGCTCCCTACACAAAAATCAATTAGGTTCAATTATTATTTTACTTCCTCAGAACTTTTGTCGAGTTATTTTATCGTTACTATAATAATGTGTTGAAGCTATTAAAATGTCAATTTCTATTCGAAAAATATGATATATTAAAACATTTTCCCGCTGTTTTTCTAGATTTAAGGAAAAATACACAAACGACAGATTTCGATAAAGCGAAATGCTTGTTTTCCGTTTAAAGCTTTTTCGCGTTCATATTTTTTCTACTTTCAGCCAACTGTTTTATTATGACTTATATACATAGGTACATATATTAGTTGAATATATACCTATTATAGAAAATTGTTTGTTACCCTCGAGATGTTTTGACTTGATCGTGCATTTTCAAAATAGTGTATTTATTTTTGAAACTGACTGAAATATAAGAAGTATTATTTTTTAGTTGCATATTAACAAATATTTTCTTAAACTTAACTTAAATATTGAAGGTTTAAATTTAATAAAAAGTTATATACATAAAATATTCTGATATAATCGAAATGAAAAATATATTAACAAATATGAATATAATGTATACATCTTTATGGTCCAACCAACCTATGTATTGTTTTTCGTATAAGTAGGTATTACATATTGAAAATTCAGGTGATTTATCGTAAATTTATGGGAAATCCTATTTGTAGATAAAATTTACGTAATTTGCCTCATATATTATTACAAAAAATCAATCATGCATTGTTATAAGTTGAAATTCATAAAATTATTATTTAATGGTAATGTTGATAGTGAGCTTATTATGTAATACATAACCATTGTATTTGAGTATTGAATTCGATAATAACAACTTAATTCAATTTAATGGTTTTATCGTCAAATAAACCAATCTCTCAAAAGAAGGCGTTAGAAAAAGGTCTTGTCGTTACTTCATAGATGGCAATATTAATAATATCTTATTTTCAGGTGATTAGTTATTCGTTATTCAAATATATACCTAGAACTTTCAAAATTTGCATTGATAAGGGAACTCAATAAGAAGGCATAATTGGTGAACGTTGAGCAAGCGCAAAAAGTGATCACGTAAACCAGCCGATGACAGGTCGTATGCCCTGTAGGTGCCTTGAGTTCCTGGCTCTTTTAAAATATTCCAACTTCGTCTCTATTGATATGTTAGAAAGATTGTCAAAAAAATGGTATAACTCGGTAAAATAACTCGGTACTGCCTCCCTTACCAGCCAGGATATCCTAGGATGTACGCCGATTTCTTAAACCTAACCTACAAAAATTGGTAAAAATAGGTCGGTCAGGCTTGTTTGTAGTTATAATTGCGACTGGCGTGAGCCAGTTGCAATATATATTAAAAAAAAGTAACTAAAATATTAAAATAAAATAACTAAATTGGTGTGAATACTAGATAAACTGTCTGTCCTGGCTGGTCAGGGAGGCAGTACCTTATAACTCAAGGAATCATGAATCAGTAAATAATTATTTAATACCAATATCAAACAAAGTTTATGTGCATTCTAGCTTTGATGCATTTATTAAATAAAGCATTTATTTTTAAGTTGAAGAAATTTTCAAAGTGATTATTAATTATTTCAACAAAACATTTGTTTATTTGCGTTTTTGTTTCACGAAAAATGAATACGAAAAATACCATAGATATTACATTAAAATTACTCAAATAAAACATGGAGATTCTTGAATGTTATATTTGATATCATATAAAATAGATAATGAAATAGGTAAAATTTTGACATCCTTAGCTGATAATTTGATGCACTGATACACCATCGATATTGAACACTCGTCAACGTAAAAAACTTGTGTAATATTTGAAAACATTCTCTATTTTTCCCATTACTGGGATATTCGATATTCTCTCCTTCACAACCCCCCTCGCATTAAATAAAAATCATCATCCGAAAAGAATCGAATTTACAATCCCCAGACAGAAGCCAAACCTTCCTTATACCCCACCACACCCTGGCTGTGGGAGGCGGTGGTGGGGATCAGGCAGATAAAGAAAGGGCGTAAAAAATGGAAACGATCTTTCATTCCATTTCGCAAATCCTTTTGGTAAATATTACCCGAAGAAAATTTGCTCTCCATGTTATTATATGCGCGGGAAGAATGAAACGAAGAAAGCGCACCAGAATGGAAAGAAAGAAAACGTTTTTCTTTCTTTTCTCGGGCACGGCAGCCATTGACGGCAATACAAAGAGACAACCGCGCGCGTTCTGCCGCCGGGCAAAGTCTCCCAGTCTACACAGGGGTGACTTCCACCGACATTGAGGTCTACTTATTTTTTATGACTTTCTTTAAGCACCTATATCGACATTCCGACTGCTCTAATAATATAAAGACTAAAAAATTATACTCCATTTTAATTTAATTGTTATTTTGACAATTTCAAGTTTGTACATTACAATAGGTACTTATAACATTCATTTATGTATTGTGCAAAATAGTTTTCATATTTTTGGAGGACTTCTTGACTTAAAATAATACAATGTCTTCAACATATTTTACAAATTTTTTCATGGGGAGCTGACAGTTAACAATTTGACTGTATCGAAAAACTCTTTGGTTATTATAATTATTTATTGGTATTTTTTACATACTGAATATAATAATTATAATAAATACTAAATATTTACTAAATAGACAAACTCGTGTAATATGTTGCTGTTTGTGTAATTGTAAAAGCTTTTAATGAATAGATATTAAAAAAAATGATGAATTTTTGATATTTATGTAATTTAATTTATATTATTTATTTAATTTTTATGTCATATGTACATTATAATGCTTCAATCTATTGAGGGGGTATTAAGTATTGATTATACTTTTTTTATTTTTATATTATATACGTAAAAAAATAACAACCTGGATTCCATCATGTGTGTGAATTGTGTATGATGAAATATGATTTTTTATAATGTCTATTCTTTTTGACAAATTTTATTCAATTCAAATTTTAAAAATTAGAAAATGCGATACTAAAAATATTCGTTTTCTATAATCAATTATAAAAATGACTCAATTTATATAATATTTTTGTTATTATGTTTCCCCGAGCATATTGTGTTATTTTCATCCCTGTCTATGGTTGAACCTGAATGTGAATATGCAAAGGGTGGAATATAAAAAGAAAAGAATTGAAAAATGAATTGCAACCATGTCGACTACACACTGAGAGATGTTTACTAAACTCAATTTGCATACACGATTTTGATAAAACATTTTCAAACTCGCATAAAAACTGCGTTTAGGGACTGCATACTCTACATACATATGTAGGTACATCAGTACGTATAAATCAAATGCAACTTACAACAGCATCAAATAGATGTAAGAAAGAGATGATTAAAAAATCTGGATGATATAATAATTTCAACCTACCTATTGTGGGGAACTCAGGAAACTCGCACATAACCCAAACAGTTTAATATTTTCAACTTATGTACCTCTTACTATAATTACTTTCCGTGTCCAAGATCATCAACCTATATTGTGTCCCTCCAGTGATTTGCAGCCATAATAGCATTCTCATTCGCTTGCCACAGATCCTCCTCAGAGCAACTTCCTTCCATAAGCGGGCAGTTCAGCAGGTGTGACATGTTCTGCGTCTCTCCACATTCGCATGCCATGTCCTGGTCATCCTCTAGCATACCCCATCTGTCCAGGTTTAACTTGCACCTTCCTACACCCGTCCTTAGTCTATTCAGGGATTTCCAGGTTGCATATGGTAGTTGGTGACCCGTTGGAAGTACCTCTGTTGGTTCATGGAAGTTTTCACTTACTAACCCTTCCTTCGACAGCTCGACTCTTCTCTTTTCTTACCTCTTTATCTAATTATATTTTAGCTATGGGACGCCGGCCTATAATAGTATATAATCTTCGTTATCGGGTGTCCCATAATCTCGATTTCGGGCAGGTAATCGAAAATACAAGATCTTCAAATGATGCTGCTAGTACCTACTTTGTGCCACATTTTTAATTTATAAATAAATAAAAATATAAACGAATTTTGAGTAATTGAGATTTCGAAGCTAACGTTCTCTTCCTCCGGAATAAGTTTATCCGGAGGAAGAAGCTGTCAGCTTCGAAAACGTTTGTCAGTAAACACTTAAAATTCGTGGTTTACACAAAGTTATTGTATATATTTTCATTTATTTATAAAATACAAGAGACAACATAACATTTCAGCAATGAGGTTCACCACCCATTCTGAATAAAGTAGTGCCCTTTTAGCTGAGACGTGAATTGTGTATGGGGATACAAGCATGTGTTGTACCTACTTCCTTTTATGCCTGTATCATGCTCTAATAATAATAAAGAAAGAAAAAACACAACAGTGGCCAGACATGAACCTTGTCATTTAAAACTTAATCACTAACAAAAATCGTAAGTAAACTTTATGCGAATGTACCTAAAAACTTAAATCATTAACAAAAATGCTGACCGCCGTAGCACAGTTGGTAAGCCGTACGGTTTCTGTGCGGGGTCCTGGGTTCGATTCCCAGCAGAGGATAAATTTATTTCAATTCATTTCTCACGCAAATATTGCTTCTCTGTGCTGGAAACACTGGTAAGTTTGAAGAAATTGCCATACGGCAATAAACTCGCCACTTGCGCAGGGTGCAAGGAAGTGTTCATTATTTTTATATTTTTTTTTTTAAATCATAAGTAAACCATGCGCGAATGTACCTAAAAACTTCATCATTAACAAAAATCAAAAGTAAACACTACGGGAAAGTACCTCAAAACTTAATCATTAATAAAAATCAAAAGTAAACCATACGCGAATGTTCCTTAAAACTTAATCATTAATAAAAATCAAAAGTAAACCATACGGAAATGTACCTCAAAACTTAATCATTAACAAAAATCAAAAGTAAATAATATGCGAATATACCTTAAAACAAAGAAAAATAAAACTATAAAAATAGATTCAAAAGATAGCTACAGTTATATTTTTAAAATAAATGGAATCAATATAATCATGGTTATGGAACAAATCAAATTAAAATAGGGTTGTGAAAAATAATCTAAAATGAAATAAAAATATAACTATAGTTATCAAAATATTCATTGTAATACCTACTATATCATTTAGTTTTTAGTCAGAGATGGTACCTACATCAATTTATTATTAAATAAATTATGCTTAATATGTGTTCATCCTGGGATAATAACAGTAGGTACTGCCTCAGAGGAAAATTATTTATGTTTTTCTCAATAATTTACTACGAGTGCTATTAAACATTATTTAAATACGAACGTATTGTTGCGCTCTATGTGTAGGCAAATAAAAAATATGGATGATTTTATTTTGAATTATCTTCCATTGTTGGCAAAACGATTATTTCAATCCATTAATTGTATTTCATTATCATAAAGCTGATTAATTAACGAGAGGGAATTATAATATCATCCGCCTTGTTTGCCTAATGCCTATTTACATCATTAAACAAATAAACTCCCGCGGTCTCACATTATTACATTAAAATAATGAACGGTCAACCTTTTTCCCGGCCACCCATCAGTTTTGTGAGATCCTTATCTCGGCCGTGGTGGTCGAGGGAGTGGGGGGGGCGTCGCGACGCCTCACCACCCGCCCCTAAAACAAAAGACTCCAACAGTCAAACCAATCGCGTCAAACCGTAATCAAATAATACGAGAAACTACCATACGCTGTCTCACTCACTCCCACATTGTGTACAACAATAACATTAAACATAACCATTTCATAAAAACAAACCAAGGTAAATGGAAAAATCTACTGTAGTCAGTTTATTGGCTTCATAACACGTAACCCGCAACAATGGAATGTTTCCATCAAACTCCGAAGAAGTTGGTTGGTCGCATTCTGCATTAATTCATAACCAATAAAGAATAATAGCATTGTAGCTGTTTCTCTTACTCTTTCGGAGCGAAGAATTATTATTTTATATTTGGAAAATCAAATGTTTTGATAAGTAAATCGACGCCGAGCAAAAAAATTCAACTGAAATGCTTACGGAAGAAGACGGCCGGTGAGTGAATGATAATACCTTTTTACGTGCGGTCGGCTGTCGATACGTTTCGAAATGGAGCATGCATCGATCTCGCCTTGAGCGATCTAGATAAGGCCGTGTACGCACCTGTCTCTTTCGGTAGCCCTCCGCCCCTTACGCCCCCGCCCCCGCCCCTGCTGCTCCCCCGCCCGATCCGTCGAAGGTAGAGTGGCAGCCGCCATATCCGACCGCAAGATGGCAGAAGGATTGATGGGTGATCGATGTGTACGAGTGTGCCAACCTGAAGAACATCAGAGGTAGCTAAGCTATCGTTCGTCTTGAAAACATTAATATTTTATCAAGAATTATTGCATTATTTTTGGAATGCAATGATTTCATCTTTATATTATTCAAATGTCTTTGATTTTTCAATGAACAATACTCAATACATTTTTTTATATTACTAGAATCGTCCAATTCGCAATACAACATAATATTTTTTATCAATATTTTTGCTCTATTGTAAAATAAATATCAAAACTAGCAAATAATAATTAGTTCTCATAAATGTAAAATGTAGATTTATTTAGCCAATATAATTTTAGATTTCTACAATATAAACTTTACAATATATACAATAGACGATTATACAATATACAATATATACAATAGACGATTTCTACAATATATACAATAGACGAGCATGTATGAGACGATGCATGAATGTGGACGAAGCGAGGGATGCGTGCCAGGATAGGAAAATGTGGCGTTCGGTTCTCTCTGCCTACCCCTCAAGGGACATGGCGTGATGGTATGTATGTATGTATGTACAATATAAACGCAGTCTCAATCGCTAAATACCTCAATATTTTTTAATAATGTTAGCCTTACGCATAAAAAAAGCAATATTTGGCATTTGGTAATGTTAGACTTTCTATTTTATAATACATATTACATACCTTGTCAAACCAATATATCCTCAAAAAGTATATTTTTATATTAACTATCAAATGAAAAGTGATACTTTCTAAAATAAAATAGTAAATATTAAAAAAATGCTTTCTAAATAAAACTGTTGGAGGGTTTCCATCAACCAAATCGTCTACAAATAGAAGACGTGATGATCCGTATAAATATATATTATAACACTTCACACTGAGTGAAGAATACAGAATTTTTCCAAACACTGAATGCTGTTATCGGCCAAAACCACCAGGGTTCATATTAGCCAATCGTTCTTAATTGCTGTGGTATCCTTACACAAATAAAAAAAACATCCTTTATAGTCTGTCTGTTGATCGCGGGCTCTTGGACAAATAATCAATTTAATAATGATTTCCAAATATGAATAACTCGTTGATTGTATTACAATACAAAGTTGAACAGACCTGTTGTTTGGTAATTACTACGAATGTTCGTGTGGCGATATTACACGCCATATTTGCGTATATTAAGTATCTATATATGTATATATGAGTGAGTGTGGTGAAGGGGCTCGGCCTAGCAAGGGCTATATTAATATTATTACAGCTTTAATGGATCATGGCGTCCACTCACGATTGTATCGAGCGATGTTTATACGTGTCGCTATTTTTACTTCGTGCGAAATGTTCCCAGAGCCTTACACAAACTTACACTCTCCAATACCTACCTAATAACAGAGTGATGGATTTGTATTGTATACCATCCTTAAAGCATCTAACATCCTATTGGGGAACACACTTCGTGATTTGATATTCCATATTGAGATGAAAAAACAGGTATTCAGTACGTACATACAGACCGTTTAATTTCCATATTTGTTCCTATTTATTTTCACGAATCCATCAACATCGCAAAATACCAAACAATGTTGTTTTCTGCAAGGGAAATATTTCCTGTGAGTCTATTTTGTATAACAGCAAGAGATCTTTTGGAGATCTTTGGTGTCAAGTACCTGCATACTATATTTTATCTATGGTTTACGCTTGTAAACGCAATGTATAGACATTATATTATCTAATTTTACATCTTCATGTTGGCAAGCTTGCATACATATAAATTTAGTGTACTGTTTTCAAAAACTGAGAAATTTATATGTATGCACGCTTGCCAACATATAGATACAAAAGAATTAATTAAAATGAACCGTCTTTATTTATGTTTTTGGTTTTTTGTAAAGGATAAAATCATAAGTAAGTACCTACATACTTAACACCAAAGATCTCCCAAAAATTCTCATGTTTATACAAAATCGACTCGCTGATTTTATTTCTGTAATCAATTTATGTTAATGTAAGTTTTTGATTATCTACCTGTTTTTTTTTTATAAATAAAGAAAATGTTTCTGTACCGAATATCTTTGAAGCCAAATATTCTTGGTTTTACACGCACTTGTGATCGTACAAATAAAAAAAATAAAATATTTTGTGGTATTTCGATGAATCCACAGTTTTAAGATTAAAGTTCAAATATTTTGTAAATATAGCTCTTTTTGTTCGTATTGGTATACCTAATCATTTTTGAATTTGCTAATATTATTTCTTGAATAATTTATATTTTTTAGTGAAAAGGTATTTTTATTTTGTTTATTTGCTCACTTTCAATATATTTAAGTACATAATTTAACCCCATACACAAGAAATAATATTAAAAAATCAATTGGTTCGATGAATTCAAAACTACTCGGGTATTTGACTGTTGGTTGTAATATAGGTAAGTTGGGTGTTGTAATATCGCCAGTAATTCGCGCCCCCCGTGAGCGTTCGCCCCGGGGGTTCCAAATATTCCCATCAGGCGTCCAAGATATCTTCCGAGAGAGACTAAGAAGTCTCCTTACCTCATCTCCTCGGCCCTATGAAGTTTCCTCACCTCATCTCCTGGGTCCGATGATGTATGGCTGTATTAAATGGAACCCGTTGGCGCTAAGCATCATAAGATGCCGGCATTAAATTGTGGATTACATCTGCGCCTTGTTTTATTTGGTCCTACGTCACGGTATTACCTACTTTCATTTTCATAACAAGGACTCTGTTTTGTTCACATGTTTATTATCTATCGCGATATTGTAGGTAAGAGAATTTCTCGGAACAATTTCGATTGACTCAAAAACACTAGAATAATCGATTTTTTGGCTAATTCTATTCATTTTTCATTTCCGCATTTAAATAATTGTCTAATTGGCAATTAAAATTAACCATAATTCTTCTAAAAAAACAGAGTGCGTTAGGTTTGACAAACTGCATTATTTTCAGCTATAAATGCCCTATCATTATCTCCTTTCTCTCTTTCTTTGTGTGTTGGTCTGTTATAATCCTGCTTCAATTTCCCTCTTGAACCGTGGATCGTCAATTGTTCCTGTCCAGTCAAAACTCTTATCATATAAAAGTTCATGAGATTTGACATATTTCCAGTTCGATGTCCTATCAATATTAAACTTGAACTTGTTTAAATTAATCCATTTTGTTAACAGTTATTGAAATGTATTGACTACATCCACCATTACGCGCGTTTACCTTTCATCTTAATTCTGTCATTTTAATTAACCAAGATGTTTACAATCGTATCGGAAAAAGTGCCCAGTCATTGCAGCAGGCAGCGGGTATATGAGAAACAGTCGTGGAAGGACAAGGCGAGTCCGGATTAAAAAAAGATCAAAGCAATTTTCCATATATGAAATTGTATGTGTCGGGGTGTATAAAACATGTAGGTACCTACTAGAAAGCGCATCCTCCTTGTAGTGAAATGAGATATAAATCATTGTTGTTCATAAAATTAAATCCATACCAGATCTTTTGCTACTGCTGGATCCACTATCGTCCGGCTAGGACACACGGTAGAGCATTTCTTTGATTCTCAGAGGGAATACAGGTGGATAATTGAGAAACAGCGAGCGTGACCAGAACAAAACTGTATATTCCTTTGTGAAAGAGAGACAAATTTAATTAGAGATATAATGGTACATATGGGTTAGTGTGATATGAGGTAATGATGGTGATGTTTGATGATTAAGAATAGTCTTACTTTCTAGGGTGGCCAACTAATTAAAATAAACAGTGATCACTATTGTACATTTACATGAGCCTTAAGTATTTGAATATTTCAAAAGTCAGTTCCAGATTAAATTTAATTTTACAGGCCGAAGGCCCAACACTGAGTAATTAAGGAATTTCCTTTTTCTCTTTACCAAACTTAGTTCTAAGGGTATGTCGATATCAGTAATTCTAGGGACGATTCACGTAAAAGGGGATGTGCGAAAGTCAATGATCTCAAACCTTTAGTCCGACGGTGGGGAGAAATTGCCTTATCACGTATTCAACAAGGCCTGATGTTTCCAACCGTGATGGAGGTGAAGAAGAAAGGCGGCAGGGGCGATCTAGTGTTGAAGGCGCTCCAGACTTTCTCTCACCATGGGGAGAAGCCTAATCCGAGGTGATAACAAGGCAGTTGGCCCACTGTCAGTCGTACACATCCCGTGTGGCAGACATAGGTGTTAACACTTCGTTATGTGTTCATACAACCACGCGAAGTCACTTTGAAGATGAAAGAAATTGAAAAACAGTCACGAAGTATGGCTTGCTACCATTTAATCAAAAGGTACAGCTCGTACGCAGCCGATTGAGATTTAAACACTTCGTTATGGATTCACACACCTACGCGAGGTCACTTTGAAAATTAATGAAATTATAAAACTGTCTCCAAGTATGACTAGCGACCATTTATTTAAAAGGTACAGCTCGTACGCAGCCGATTGAGATTTAAACACTTCGTTATGGATTCACACACCTACGCGAGGTCACTTTGAAAATTAATGAAATTATAAAACTGTCTCCAAGTATGACTTGCGACCATTTATTTAAAAGGTACAGCTCGTACGCAGCCGATAGAGATTTAAACACTTCGTTATGGATTCACACACCTACGCGAGGTCACTTTGAAAATTAATGAAATTATAAAACTGTCTCCAAGTATGACTTGCGACCATTTATTTAAAAGGTACAGCTCGTACGCAGCCGATAGAGATTTAAACACTTCGATATGGATTCACACACCTACGCGAGGTCACTTTGAAAATTAATGAAATTATAAAACTGTCTCCAAGTATGACTTGCGACCATTTATTTAAAAGGTACAGCTCGTACGCAGCCGATAGAGATTTAAACACTTCGATATGGATTCACACACCTACGCGAGGTCACTTTGAAAATTAATGAAATTATAAAACTGTCTCCAAGTATGACTTGCGACCATTTATTTAAAAGGTACAGCTCGTACGCAGCCGATAGAGATTTAAACACTTCGATATGGATTCACACACCTACGCGAGGTCACTTTGAAAATTAATGAAATTATAAAACTGTGTCCAAGTATGACTTGCGACCATTTATTTAAAAGGTACAGCTCGTACCCAGCCGATAGAGATTTAAACACTTCGATATGGATTCACACACCTACGCGAGGTCACTTTGAAAATTAATGAAATTAAAAAACTGTCTCCAAGTATGACTTGCGACCATTTATTTAAAAGGTACAGCTCGTACGCAGCCGATAGAGATTTAAACACTTCGATATGGATTCACACACCTACGCGAGGTCACTTTGAAAATTAATGAAATTAAAAAACTGTCTCCAAGTATGACTTGCGACCATTTATTTAAAAGGTACAGCTCGTACGCAACAGATTCAGATGTTAACACTCCGTTATGTGTTCTTTCAACTACGCGAAGACACTTTGAAATTTGATGAACTTAAAAAATTAAAAAAAACCGAACCGAAGTATGTATTACGATGTTGTTTTATACGCCTCCTTCACGCATAAGGCGGTATACTCAGAGATCCGACTCGGATTTTTAGATAATTAGTTTATAACGACACTCTCTGTTTAGTTATAATGCCTTACATCGATTCCAGGCATAAAACACAATGAACTGGGTGAATACGCTGATAGATCGCGGAGCAAAACAAAGCGTGGTGTGTAACCGTTAGAAAAAGACGCCGACTGAAGGCGGGAGTTGACGGGGGCGACGGTGGGTGTTTTGAGGGGAGCGGGGGGGGCCGCTTGACACCAGCTGCGTTTTTAGCGAGACCTTGAACTAGTTCAATACGTAACTACTGCCGCCAATTTTAAATTTGAAAAGATAATTATTTAAATACGTAGCGAGCGTACCGCTCGCTACACTCCAATCAAAGTTACCCAAACAAAAAGAAAAGAAAAAAAAAAAAAAAACTCCGTAAGCCGGCCTGTGCAAATTGGAGAGAATGAAAGACCCTGACTGTAATGAAGAGAAGTAACGAGAGGAACTTATAACCACGACCAGATTCTTAGTTTATGAGGAGTATGGTGAGTTGCGTGTTCTCGGCTGGTCACACCAGTACATCGCAACCACCTCCAGTAGTGAGACCGACCTAGTGACTCTTGGTCATCGTAGGTTTGTCGAGGGTGTAGGCAATGGGTAACATTCTTAAGGTATGTGCCCCCCTACTCAAGATCAAGGTTTCGTACGTGAATCATAATTGATTATAGCATTCAGAAGGAATACGCCCTAATTGTGCGAGTTCGGAATCATACTAATGTTCAAACTTCGTTGAAACCTAGGTTAGACTCGAATAAGGACTCCCACTCGCGATACGACACGATCGGGGTTATATGTTGGGTTGCGCAGCGGTGTGGTACAGATACCAATGTTCGGCAACTAGCTTCTACCTATAGCCATGATTAATTCTAGGAAAACACTCCATTGATGAACAATACAGCGGGGGAGCACCGAAAGAATTAGAGTTGCCAATCTAATAGGCGAACTCTCTTCAGCCTTACCCAAACAAACTTAACAATAATTGGCGAACTCGAAGCTAGTCGCTTTCCTACACGCATGTGAGTTGAGCAATCAGATATCTCACTCAGGGCAACCGACTGGAAACATAAGTATAATGTCGCGGAGCAAGCGTGCTTGAACAGTCCGCTTGCTATGTGCGAAACAACAAAATTAATGACTTACATTCACAAAAGGAAAATAACAATCTTGTAGCTACAGTTTGTGACCACACTGGATAGCTGGCCAAGCGATCCATCACGATGGACGCGAATCGATGCTTGCCAATTCTCAACACGACTCCTCAAGTGAAGACTTGGCATCAGGCTACTACCTGGGATTCCTTCCTAACGACAGTTTACAAATACAATGAATATAAGGACAAGGGGCCTATCACGACAGACGCAAACTGAAGTTATTATTCACTTGCAGCGACAGTTCACAAATACAATGAATATCAGGACAAGGGGCCTATCACGGTAGACGCGAACTGTAGTTTGCACAGCCTCAAAATGACTCCTCAAGTGAAGACTTGGCATCAGGCTACTACCTGGCATTCCTTTTCAACGACAGTTTACAAATACAATGAATATCAGGACAAGGGGCCTATCACGACAGACGCAAACTGAAGTTATTATTCACTTGTAACGACAGTTCACAAATACAATGAATATCAGGACAAGGGACCAATCACAATAGACGCAAACTGAGGTTCTTCACGCAACCGCTTGGTACTACCACTCTTGCTTAACTCTACACCGGTCAAGTAGTACCCAACCGAAGGGAATCAAGCCAAATGGCGAGTTGACAATCCAGTATTCAACTCGTTAATAATACACAAGAAAAGGGTGAGTTGACAATCTAATATTCAACTCTGGAATAATACACACAAAACAAGGGAGAGTTGACAATTCAATATTCAACTCAGAAACACTTATATATAATACAAGGCGAGTTGACAATCCAGTATTCAACTCGGAAATAATACACACAAAACAAGGGTGAGTTGACAATTCAATATTCGACTCAGAAAAAATTAAACATAATGCACGGTGAGTTGACAATCCAGTATTCAACTCGGAAATAATACACACAAAACAAGGGTGAGTTGACAATTCAATATTCAACTCAGAAAAAATTAAACATAATGCAAGGTGAGTTGACAATCCAGTATTCAACTCGGAAATAATATACACAAAACAAGGGTGAGTTGACAATTCAATATTCAACTCAGAAAAAATTAAACATAATGCACGGTGAGTTGACAATCCAGTATTCAACTCGGAAATAATACACACAAAACAAGGGTGAGTTGACAATTCAATATACAATTCGGGAACTTATGTATTTTAACAAGGAAATCTTTAGCGAGAACTCCTATTACACAAGGGGAGGGAAGGTGTTATATACAGTTAGAGCTACCACATAGGATGCCTGTCAGAAGGCGGCTAGCTCCTTCAGGAATGGAGACAGGATCCTAGCAATCATGCATTGGTCATAAATAATTATACACAAACCCTTGCGTACATCATTCTTTTACAGATGGTCCTTACAAAATCCATCGTTCACACTACTTTAATTTCACGCGATCTTTAATTGCCAGCACATTTTATGACGGGTACATGACTGCAGGGCATAATTGAAAAGGGGTTACATAATTCATCCGGGATGAGAAGTGTATCGTTAGGCGCCACTGATTTTTTGCGGATCAAACCAGAAACCAAGTTTACACTTTGCAACCTATCAATAGGTTTATTGCTAGATAAGGGTCTCAGCACAACAATTAATACTTAATTAAACTTAATCAGGTCCTTGATATGGTACCTGCCACTATGTTTACCCTCACAGTCGCGAACCTCGTAAATGGTGTCCGAAATTTTATTCGATACGACGCATTTGATGAATCGAGGGGCGAGCTTGTTTGAGAAGTACTTTCCAGCGTCAGATTGGGTGAATGCCCTGCGCCAGACCACTGCGCCTTCGGACAGTGAGCAGTGTTTCCTACGCAGGTTGTATCGTTTCGCGTTTACTTTGAACGCAGTCAATAGTGCGCTAGATACCTTCTCGTAAAGTTGCTCCATGGTTGAAAGGCTCGTTCCATAAGAATTATCCTTGCTCGCTGGCTCCTCCGAGCTATTGGTGACCTGTTCCATTTTGTCGTGAAATGAAGCATGCGGACAGGGGTGGAACCCGTGCGTCAGGAAGAACGGTGTGTAACCGGTGGCGATGTTCACGCAATTATTGAGGCAGGAGCAGATCTTAGGCAGCATTGTGCACCAGGTTCGCTGGTTCTCCCCCACTAATATTGACAGGGCGGTTACGATGGTAGAGTTGTATCTTTCCACAGTATTGTTCTGGGGGTGATAGTACGCGTTATAGAATAGGTCTCGTATACCGAAGCGATGAGCGAACTCCTTGAAATCCTTGGATATGAATTGCTTGCCGTTGTCCATAATTAAAGTACGAGGTACACCGTAAGGGAGAAAGATCTTTTCTTCTATCAGCTTGGTGATAGCCGGGGCTGTGGCACGTCGCAACGGCAGTGCCCATAAGAATTTCGTGAAGTTATCGACCACCGACAGTATGTAAATATTTTGTTTATGTGAACAGGGAAGCGGCCCAACAAGGTCTACGCTCAATGACTGCATGGGATGATCTAGACGTTTAGGCACGCTCATCAAACCCAGAGGTGCTTGGTTGTTATGTTTATATGCCTTACAGGTGTCACATTTTGATACAACCTGTTTAACCGTGTTCGTAATGTTTTTCCAATAGAAGGTCCGTGAGACCACCTCCAAAGTTTTTCTGGTTCCAGGGTGGCAAAAGTTAGTGTGGAAGTCCTGTACGATACTTTCCTGTTCTCCGGCGGGCACCACGACCTTCCAGGAGCTATTTCTGAATGGAGGGTCAGTTTCGGGAACAGTTTTACAGTATTTGTAGAGGTGTCCGTTACTTATCATATAGTTGGGTGTGGAGTTAGCATTGGTCGAACATTCCTGGAACAGACGTAGATAGGCTGGATCAGTAACATTCTGAAACGGTGTAGGGAACGTTAAACTGGATACTTCAATTCTGCTTAGTGCGTCGGCCAAGTTGTTCTCGCATCCCTTTTTGTATACAAAGTCGAAGCTGTATTGTGAGAGGCGGCAGGCCCATCTGGCCAGGCGTCCCGATGGTGAAGACAAGTTGTTCAGGTATTTAAGACAGCCGTGGTCGCTGATCACTTTGAAGTGCGTTCCGTCTAAATAACTCCTAAAGTGGTGTACCGAGTCCACAATGCTCAAGAGTTCCCTCTCGGTGGTGTTGTAAGACCTTTCGGCAGGTAGCAGTTTCCTGGAAAAATATGCAATGGCGTGCTCTGAGCCGTCCGGGCTCCTTTGGGCCAGGAAGCTCCCAATGCTCACGCCGCTGGCGTCACAGGTGAGTACGTATGGTAGGGAATAGTCGGGGGGCTTCAACACCGGAGAAGATATCATTGCGCTTTTTAGGCTTACGAAGGCTTGTTCAGCTTCGTCGTCCCAAGGGAGATTATTCTTTGTGATTTTCTTGCTGGTGAGGCGGCATAGAGGGGATGCAATACGAGAAAAGTCCTTGATGTGTCTTCTATAGTATGCACATAATCCAATGAACCCGCGAACCTGTTTGACAGTTGAGGGCCTAGGGTAATTCACCATCACGTCAATCTTTTCGGGGTCGGTCCTGATGCCTTCTCGGTCGACTATGTGGCCGAGATACTTTAAGCTTTGTTTGCAAAATTCAGATTTTGCTAACTTAATGGTTAGGTTGGCCTGTTTTAGTCTGTCACATACAGTTTTCAGTAGCTTGCAGTGTGACTGGAAGTCCGGGCTGCATACAAGTATGTCATCAAGATATACAAAGACGTGGTCTCCCAAGTCTGTGAACAGTCCATCCATCATACGTTGCATTTCGGCCGGGATATTTTTCAGTCCGAAAGGGGTAACCTTGAACTGGAACTGTCCTCGGCCTTCTACGAAGAAGGCGGTCTTTGGCTTGGATTCCTCGTCTAGTCTCATCTGCCAGAACCCGTGGGAGAGGTCCAGGGCTGTGAGGAACTTAGTGTCGCGCAGATTGTCCAAGATGCGATGAATGTTGGGCAACCGGTAAGAGTCAGAGCGAGTGATCGAGTTAAGGCGACGTGGATCAAGTACGAAGCGCCCAGAGCCGTCTTTTTTGGGAACAATGAAAACATTGTTCAACCAGGGGCTCCGCGCCGGCTCTATTACGTCGAGTTTGATCATTTCATCCAGTTCTGCGATGAGTTGTTCGCGTCTTACGTGAGAAAGGGGATAAGTCTTTTGTTTAACCGGGGCGTGATCACCAGTGTCTATGATGTGGGAAACTAGGTCGGTGCGGCCTAGTCCCACCTTTTCATAAGCAATCTGGTCGAACTCTTGTTTGAGCAGATCCAGTTGTTTCAATTCTGCAAGAGAAAGGTCGGCTGTAGAGTTTAGACAGGAAGGGGTCGACAGCGGTGAAATGTACAGGGGAGGCATGTTGATAGCATATAATGATGACACCTTATCTGGGAATAGGGTCGGTGTTAGTCCGGACTTCTTCAAGAAGGGTGCCCCCAAAATAAACCCTTCTGCAAGAGACGGAGCTACAAGAAATTCAACAAAGGTTGTTTGTTTATAAAATCTGAGGGGCAGCGTGAGGGAGCCCAGGATCGCATGGGGATGGCCGTCCGCTGTGTGAATGGAAGTGTCGCCCGGCACCAGGTCATAACCCAATTCGAGGAAATTCTTGTATAATGTGCCACCCAAAACATTAACTGCAGCTCCGCTGTCTAAGAGCGAACGGAAGGCGATGTTGTTGATTTTGAAGTGTAGGTATGGACGATCGTCTCGCGCATTCGTGATGGCTGATACATGTAGGTATTTAGTATTGTAGAAGAGTTTGACCGATCTCAACCAGTCCTCCCACTCTGTCTTTTGTTGAGAATGGGACGGTCTATAATAGGGCTGGGTGGTTATTCGTTTTTTGGCAACTTTTGGAGGAGAGGTGGGGGTCTAGAAACGTCTGGGAGGTTTCTGGGGGTTGTCGGAGGGTGACCTTGTGGGTCAGTTCTCTGGTACTTTTGAAAGCGGGGAGAGGTTCGTCTTCCGAGGGGATTCGCTCGTGACCGATTAGGGCACAGTCTTGCAAAATGTCCGGTTCTTCCGCAGGAGTAGCATTTGGGACTGTACGGACGCGATTCAGGGTTAGACAAGGAGGCTGCAGCCTTGGTGCGCCGGGGCCGGCGGGGGGAGGTAGGGGCGGTCTCGTCCTTGTGGCCAAGCGACATCTGTTCGAGTGTAAGACACAGTCGCTCCAGATCCAATACTGTCGTGGGTTGTGAGCCGATGATAATAGGGAGGAACTTCTTGTCGAGTCCTCTTTTGAAAACTTGAAGGAGCTCGTCCTCTGGCAAGGGTGAGGACAATGAGTTATTTTTGTTGATGATTCGGCAAATATAATCGGCCGCAGATTCCGAGTCTTGCTGCCTAGAGGACCAAATTTCTAGCTTGATGTCGGTGGAATAGGTTTGTGATTCAAAACGGTCGAGAAAGAGCTTCTTCAATGTGTTCCAGTCGCAGTTCTTTCTAGGGTTTGTACGATAAAATAATAAGGCACGTCCTACAAGAAATTCAGGAATGATTGTGGACAATAAATTAGTATTGAACCTGCGGGAAGTAGCGATCTCCTCTAGGCGTACGAGGAATTCTCGGACGTCATTTGTTCCGTTAAACTTTGGGACAGGCCACGTGGCAAAGTTTGTGTTTATGATTCCTCCAGGGTCTCGATCTCCACGTGAGGTATAACTTGACGAATTGGAGGGCGGCTCGACTGGGGATGGGGGCAATAAGGCGACAGTTCCTGGGGGAGGGGCGCTCTGGGGTCTGGAGCTCGATTCGGAACTGGATGAGAATGGGCGGGCTATTAGATCATTCTCGGCGGTGTGGGAGCTCTCGGAAACCGACGCCAGTTCGGGGGCGTTCTCAAGTGAGTGGTACGCTACAGACCTACTGGGGATGGCTACGTTGTCTGTATTAAAGGGACGGGAGGCATTAAAAGCATTGGCCTGGGAACGCAAGGAGGCCAAATTGTCGGTAGGAACGATGTTTCTGTCGCGCAATGCTTTAGCAAGGGTTTTTGCATTTGCAAGATTTATTCTCTCGATTGAATCCATGACGTCGACTATTGCGAGACAACAGAGGAAACGAGGATTTTTGTTACGACGTGGTTACAATATAGGAGGCTGTCAGAATAAGGGGGAAAAATAAAACACAAAAGAACAAGCAGTTTCGAGTGAGGGTCCGCTCGCAGATCTCATTGAGCAGACTGTCATCAAAGGACAAGCGTACGTGTCAATTGATGAGAGTCATAGCCCCACGTTGGTAAACGTCAGTGTAGTGAAATGAGATATAAATCATTGTTGTTCATAAAATTAAATCCATACCAGATCTTTTGCTACTGCTGGATCCACTATCGTCCGGCTAGGACACACGGTAGAGCATTTCTTTGATTCTCAGAGGGAATACAGGTGGATAATTGAGAAACAGCGAGCGTGACCAGAACAAAACTGTATATTCCTTTGTGAAAGAGAGACAAATTTAATTAGAGATATAATGGTACATATGGGTTAGTGTGATATGAGGTAATGATGGTGATGTTTGATGATTAAGAATAGTCTTACTTTCTAGGGTGGCCAACTAATTAAAATAAACAGTGATCACTATTGTACATTTACATGAGCCTTAAGTATTTGAATATTTCAAAAGTCAGTTCCAGATTAAATTTAATTTTACAGGCCGAAGGCCCAACACTGAGTAATTAAGGAATTTCCTTTTTCTCTTTACCAAACTTAGTTCTAAGGGTATGTCGATATCAGTAATTCTAGGGACGATTCACGTAAAAGGGGATGTGCGAAAGTCAATGATCTCAAACCTTTAGTCCGACGGTGGGGAGAAATTGCCTTATCACGTATTCAACAAGGCCTGATGTTTCCAACCGTGATGGAGGTGAAGAAGAAAGGCGGCAGGGGCGATCTAGTGTTGAAGGCGCTCCAGACTTTCTCTCACCATGGGGAGAAGCCTAATCCGAGGTGATAACAAGGCAGTTGGCCCACTGTCAGTCGTACACATCCCGTGTGGCAGACATAGGTGTTAACACTTCGTTATGTGTTCATACAACCACGCGAAGTCACTTTGAAGATGAAAGAAATTGAAAAACAGTCACGAAGTATGGCTTGCTACCATTTAATCAAAAGGTACAGCTCGTACGCAGCCGATTGAGATTTAAACACTTCGTTATGGATTCACACACCTACGCGAGGTCACTTTGAAAATTAATGAAATTATAAAACTGTCTCCAAGTATGACTAGCGACCATTTATTTAAAAGGTACAGCTCGTACGCAGCCGATTGAGATTTAAACACTTCGTTATGGATTCACACACCTACGCGAGGTCACTTTGAAAATTAATGAAATTATAAAACTGTCTCCAAGTATGACTTGCGACCATTTATTTAAAAGGTACAGCTCGTACGCAGCCGATAGAGATTTAAACACTTCGTTATGGATTCACACACCTACGCGAGGTCACTTTGAAAATTAATGAAATTATAAAACTGTCTCCAAGTATGACTTGCGACCATTTATTTAAAAGGTACAGCTCGTACGCAGCCGATAGAGATTTAAACACTTCGATATGGATTCACACACCTACGCGAGGTCACTTTGAAAATTAATGAAATTATAAAACTGTCTCCAAGTATGACTTGCGACCATTTATTTAAAAGGTACAGCTCGTACGCAGCCGATAGAGATTTAAACACTTCGATATGGATTCACACACCTACGCGAGGTCACTTTGAAAATTAATGAAATTATAAAACTGTCTCCAAGTATGACTTGCGACCATTTATTTAAAAGGTACAGCTCGTACGCAGCCGATAGAGATTTAAACACTTCGATATGGATTCACACACCTACGCGAGGTCACTTTGAAAATTAATGAAATTATAAAACTGTGTCCAAGTATGACTTGCGACCATTTATTTAAAAGGTACAGCTCGTACCCAGCCGATAGAGATTTAAACACTTCGATATGGATTCACACACCTACGCGAGGTCACTTTGAAAATTAATGAAATTAAAAAACTGTCTCCAAGTATGACTTGCGACCATTTATTTAAAAGGTACAGCTCGTACGCAGCCGATAGAGATTTAAACACTTCGATATGGATTCACACACCTACGCGAGGTCACTTTGAAAATTAATGAAATTAAAAAACTGTCTCCAAGTATGACTTGCGACCATTTATTTAAAAGGTACAGCTCGTACGCAACAGATTCAGATGTTAACACTCCGTTATGTGTTCTTTCAACTACGCGAAGACACTTTGAAATTTGATGAACTTAAAAAATTAAAAAAAACCGAACCGAAGTATGTATTACGATGTTGTTTTATACGCCTCCTTCACGCATAAGGCGGTATACTCAGAGATCCGACTCGGATTTTTAGATAATTAGTTTATAACGACACTCTCTGTTTAGTTATAATGCCTTACATCGATTCCAGGCATAAAACACAATGAACTGGGTGAATACGCTGATAGATCGCGGAGCAAAACAAAGCGTGGTGTGTAACCGTTAGAAAAAGACGCCGACTGAAGGCGGGAGTTGACGGGGGCGACGGTGGGTGTTTTGAGGGGAGCGGGGGGGGCCGCTTGACACCAGCTGCGTTTTTAGCGAGACCTTGAACTAGTTCAATACGTAACTACTGCCGCCAATTTTAAATTTGAAAAGATAATTATTTAAATACGTAGCGAGCGTACCGCTCGCTACATCCTTCTTCCTTCCATTGTTTCTTCGAGTCAATATTTGGTTGTGGGTATCTCCCACAGGAACCGCCGACAAACGGCTATGGACGTTATTAGTTTTTTTTTCATCCGCCTCATATTGGTTCTCGCGGCTTACTCTCTTTTATTTATGATATTTTCTCCATTCTTTTGATATTACGATGAAATGCCTTCCCTTAAATATCTCAAATACTTCATTCCAATATCTACTACACCTACTCTACGATTCGTTGGTTTTGATACGGTAGCTTTGACGGATATATCTACCGATTGATGCGTACGTATTTAATTTGTGTGTGATAGATAAAAATCAACAACTTTTAAATTTGGTCATAATATATTTATTATTCATATTTGAAACGACTTTTTGTATTGGGCTAAATTTTATTACAATTTTTTTTATTATTTACGAATTCGCCATCCGTTTATGCTTAGTTTTGGGAATGTACTCGTACGAGGATGTAAAATGTTCACGTTACAAAGACACATTATTCATCCTTTAAATAAATTTAAAGATATACATAAGTATTCTTTCACATTGTTTTATCCCATCATCATATTCTATGATATTGTTATTATATGTATTGTCAATGCTGACGGTACCTATTTATGGTGTAGGTAAAACTCCATTGTGCTAGATTTTTTTTTAAAATGTGATGTGGTTTTCATAACCTCTTAAAGATTGACCATCAATTGTTGTTCAATCAACAGTTGTTATTTATATTAATAAATCTTTTATTTCCTTGTTTACAGTTCTATATCAAAAGAGATTAAAAAAGGAACGACGGGCCAGGCAAAGAGCACAGGAACAGTTGGACACCGAGATGAAGAGAAGATCAAAGATTGAGGAAGCGCTCAAGGCATCCGGAGCTCCAGCGGAAGTACTTCGTATCGTCACCGGTGAGATTCTAGGTAATTCATACTCTGTATACCTTTCTATAAGATATCAAATAAGATAGCTGAATTTTTCAACCCCATGCGAAAACCGGGATATAGATATGTGAAAAATTGTTTGATTGATAGTCAATTTCATAGAAAAAACACAATAACCCCAATATATGTATTCAAGTTCTTTTGGAACATTAATTTAGTTATAGCTTAAAATATATCAAATCTATCGAAATTTATATTTTTTTGGAAATAGTCCTTAATAAATTAATTCACAACTAATACCTAACTAACGAATAAAGTACGTATCGCTATAGATAAATCCTGTAAGACCCTGGGGGTCAAGTCTGGTCAACCGGCGAAAGCAAATCCCTCACGACTTCCCATATCATGAATATAATTATATTATTAAGTTCTATGATATATTAAGATGTTATAGAACTCCATGTGATAATTTTATCCATGACATGGGTAATCGCGAGGGTTTTGATTTCGTCTATTGACCAAACTTGCCCCCCTATTTTAAAATATTACGTTTCATATATTTCAAATAACTATGTAAATTAATATTTTGATGTAAAGGTTTTTATGTTGATACACAAAACAATAAGACATACATAATATGAATGTACGCTTGAACCAATCATTTCACGTTTCTGTGTGTGTGTGTGTGAAATCAATATGAGAATGTTTCTCAACTCCCACGAAGGAGGCGTCTCAAAGTTGATCAAACGTTATTATTATTATTCAAAAAGCTTTTAGTAAATAAAGTGTAGGCTTTCGTCTCAACAATAATAAGGCCTCCATACTCACATTCATTTCTTTTACACAAAACGTGTACATGTGTTTATATGATACTATCACGTGTGTACATATACAGAAAGGCAGCAACCAAAGAATTAATATTCAGCCACTATGCAATAAAGCATCGATACAAAAGTCTAATGGAAATGTGAGTTCATTATTATAAATGCTCTTTTTTATGTATTCTCGATTGACGTTTATATTAAACTGGATATTGAATATTCTGATGTGCAGTGGAGGTCAACATTTGGAATCATTATTGAAAGAAAAACATAGGTACATTCTTTTATACACCTGCGACATACCCCACAATATGGAGTGACCAGCGACAGGTGTATAGTTGTGCATCATCGTCATATAAAACAAAACTTTTATACTCAATATTTTGAATATTTTTATTTCAGACAGGAGTTATCAACTTTAAATTTTTGTGAAATTTTTCCATATTTCTCAAAAACCATTAAAGCTAGAACGTTAAAAATTAGTATAAATATAGACAAATATAAAATCTCAAATTTATTTTATTGAAAAGTCTCAGATTTTCTCAAACATGTTTTTTTGAGAAAAACATTTTTTATGTTAATTTTATGTGTTCAACTGCCTTTATTTCCAAAGTTTTTTAAGATATCGAAAAAACCCGAAACGCCCCGACTAAATAATTCAATTTTCTATAAAAAACATGGACATTACAGTAATACATCTCAAACTATTTTTAATAGTTTTTTAAATAAATTGAATTGACGACACCGTTTCATACAATTGTTAAGGCAGTATCTACGGGGACTCAATAGTTTGATACTTAATCTCCAAACATACATACTTACCATCATGCTGTTTTCATATTCTGGGTAGGAAAAACTGACTGACCTCCATACAATCCTATCCTGACTACATGTTTTATATAAAAAAAATCATTAAAATAATATGAATTTGTGTTTAAGTGTTTATGGTTTGGTACTTATGGTTTGTTACGTTCTTCAATTATACATACTATCGCCATCGACAGTTAGATCTCATGTGTTACATGCAACTAGTGTATAGCATATAAGTTTGAGTTCTCTTCTCCTGGTTACGACGTGATTCGAGTAATTTCACGTTGAGGTACCTACACAGCAAAAGCGAAATTACCTGTTCGAGACATTTCCATAAGTTGTGCAGTAAATGGCAATCATTAAGATAGCCGCGGGGGTCGCCTGTTAGACTACCTTTGATGGACGTCTTGTAGGGTGTTTGTCTCATCGTCGACGTGGAAATCACTCGCTGGATGGTGTTATGACTGGAATGGGGGCTGCCAACTGCCTACCATGTTAATTGATTCGTAATACAGACACCGGATGACTTACGGAGTTCACGACGACGATATTCAATCGTGCGAGATGAGATTGGCAGATAAATAACGAAATAATTCGCTTATGGATAATTGATTGGCGGCCAGTACCAAAGCGTTCTTTACATCAACTATAAGATGGGACATTTTTGTGTCTTTCATTTGCGTTGATGGATAGGCATATTACTCACTTTTATATCATTCTAGAAACACGATGAAAATGTATTATGCATACATGTATTTATGTGACGGCATTTTACATGCAAATTTTGTATCTACGTAATATTTCGGTAATTTATTTTTTCGGTTTCATGTCTTTAGTTTAGTATAGATCAAGACGATATCAATATTCGATGAGTTATCTTCGTATATTTAAATTGATTTAATTAAAGTTATCACAATTTGCTACTAATTTCTTCACAGAAATAAATTTCTTAGATAAATATGCAATGAATAACTTAAAAATTAACAATTCGCTACTGATTTCTTCACAGATATTCAATTTTGAGTTATTACAAGTACACATATTTTCGAGTTTTCATTGCATAATATCTTCATTTTCGAGTTATTTCATACATATTTTCGAGTTATATATTTCGAGTTATTCATTGCATAATATCTCTAAGATTATATGCAATGAATAACTCAATAAATAACAATATAATTGTGATAATTTTCTACTAATTTCTTCACAGAAATAATATGTCTATTGTGCCATGAATAACTCTTCGTTGTTATAAGTTGTAGGACATCTTCGTTAATCTATTTATAACTCTGTTTCATTTTTATATATCTTAATAATAATGCTGATGATCTATGAGCGTTAGAATTTCAATTAAAAACCACAGTCATGCAATATATAAATTTTTCAAGCGTCATTCAAAAAATAAGTGATCAAACCGATAGACTCCAGATAGTGATTTATTTATACATAAACTGGTAGACATTACAAAAATTATTGATTCTGCAATGCCACACTAGGCAAATAAACCTGTGCCGGAGCCAATGCATCTCGAGACAGTGACACTGTATTAGTTGATGCCAACATCAATCGTACATAAAAGTGATAATATTAATAATGAAAACGATATAAAAAATGCACTAATTTTAGTTTTAAAGGCATGACTATTTTCAGTTTGCTTAATTTTTTGTCGAGCTCATTGAATGTTCTATAGACACAGAGAAGTTTAGTTCATTTGTTTGCCTAGTGAAACGCGTCTATTCGCTTCTAATATGCAGAGTTGTATTCTATTGTTGGAAATTAATTAATGCAGATTTCAAAAACATCTGTCTTAGATCTAGGACAGTAAAAATTCTAAACAAATCGTCTTTTTTGAGCGGACTCATGACTGTCTTGGCATACCCACCCCATCCAATAATTCCATAGGACAATGCAGACTGGGTGAGAGTTATTATTAATTTAGAGTTAGAGTTATTGTATTAATTCCAACCATTTAGCATTAAAGCTAAATAACACATCTACAACATGGATTTTTTTTTGTTTCTCAGATAACATTAACAACTCCGAGTCGTCCGGACAGCGCGACGGTGGAAGTCAAAGTCAAGGAAGCGAGAACCAGCAACCCATCACGAACCAATCCTGCCACGAAAGAGCTGCAAGCAACGCGTCTAGTAACGCCGGTAGCAACAGCACGAGCGGGGCGGGCAGCGGGGCGGGCGGCGGAGCGGCAGGGGGAGGCACGAGGTCCACGGGCAGCCCCCCCAGGGAAGGGGCACCTCCTCCCCCCGCACCACCCTCCCTGCAGGACAAGCAATGGAACTATCCTGCCACCACCTTGGATCTCATGACAACTGGAGCGGCATTCTGGCAAAACTATTCAGGTAAACATTATTAATACTCTTTCAATTTTATAGTTTCCTCAACATAATGTTCTTTTGTGACAATAATTAACATTCCAATAGAGAAGAAGTTGAAATTTTATAGGAGAACCAGGTACTCAAGGCACTTACAGGGCTTACGACTTGGCATCGTCTCTATTGGGATGTTAAACAATTTGTCATAAAATATCATTGAATCTGGACAGGTTCTTTGTTATTGTGGTCATTCCAATTAACTAAACCATTCGTCTCATTGTGAATCAAATGGGTACTACTTTCCTTATTATCTTTAGCTCTACAACCATCTATGGTCGTGGATTTCTTGAAGATCTATAACTACGTCTTGAACCTTTAAGATACACAGTTCTTATAGTTTTTGGTTGAATAGATTTCAATGATACTTGAAGTCATACACCTGATTAAATAGTATTTCTTATATGAATAGAATGAAAATAAATGCTCTGCGATGGTTCGGATATGCAGAGAGAATGAACGATGAACGCCTGACAAATAAAAATACTAGGCTGAAAAGATGGCATGATCATATAAATGAGATTTTGAAAGATGGTAAATACGAAGTCAGAATAACACGAGGGCAAGCATGACGCGATGCATGAATAAAATGAGGCAAAACATGTATGTCAAGATAGAGAAGTCTGGCTTTCGGTTCTCTCTGCCTACCCCAAGTAGGGATATAGCGTGATGGTGAAGGTGATGATGATGATTATTTCAATACTTAAAACTGAATATTGAAGGAATATAATGAGTTCGTGTTTCTAATATTCTACACGTAAAATATATTTTGTTATTTCATTAAATAGTCAGGGGGGCAAGTCTGGTTCAACCGGCGAAATCAAAACCCTCACGATTACCCATATCATGGACATAATTATTATATGGAGTTCTATAATATCTTTAAATGTCATAGATCTCCATATTATAATTATATCCATGTTATGGGTAATCACGAGGGTTTTGATTTCGCCGGTCGGACCAGACTGGCCCGCCTGATCTCAAATCTTACAAAATCTCGAATTGTCGAATGTCAAAACGTCTTATGTGTTTCTATAACCACGTGTCTTGCTTTAAGTCTAAGTTCTAATCGTAAGGTATATACTATTCTCGTGTTTTTTCAAATGAACAATGAACAATTCTGCAACTAATCAAAATTGAAGATATCCCCCAACAATCCAAACATATTTTTGACTTGAGGAAGTTTATTAAAATTCAATTTTTATACTCGTACCCCCATATCCATCGCAGAGAGTTGAAGCATCGCATCGGGAAGAGAGAGCGGTGAAAAGAGCTCATTTTATAGCTCACTAAGTTAAAATTGATTCTAGCTTATAATTGAACCGCGGCTAGACATACCTCACACACATATACAGCGAGGGGCCGAGATGATTGGGAAATAATTCCATACTCTCTTACACGGACGTATTTGCCAGACGAAAGCGATCAAAAACAAGGAATCCAAATATAATCCGCCATCCGAAGGGGATAATTGGGTGGAATTTTTTCGGGGCGCAAGACGCCCCAGGCTAGTACCGTATCGGTTTTTGCACAGCACCATATTATCTGAATTATTAGTTTTTTTTATTGGTATTGTTCTTTTATACCTCCAAATCGATCAATTCTAATTTGCTTAGGTTTGCAATTTTTTGTGCTAAATTCAGACGTCTCGAATAATTTCAAAACTATATGAGGTTTTAAATAAAATGTTTTTATGAGAAACAAATATTGGTAAAGAAGATTTCTTTTATCGAATACATTTGCATTTTATCGATTGTTTATTATTAAGATTCAAGTAAAAACATTTATCTGTTTCGAACTAGTTCCGATTTAATCTTATTAAAACCTCCTAAACTTATTCTATCCTTGAATTGCAATGATTTTTGTGAACGTTTTTATTATGCTTCTTCTTATTTTTTTCTTGTCCTACTTTAGGTAGGGTCGGCTCTCCTAATCCTTTGGCGCCAGGATGATCTGTCCTGTATTGTCGTAGCTGGTTTTTTGGGCTTTATCCATGAGCTTACTCATAATACTACCACGTGGATAGTAGACGTCCTTTTCCTTTCCTGTTTTCTAGGAGTGCTAGAGCAGTTTGCAGCACATGATCATTTTGCCTTCTCATTACATATCCATACCATCTGAGTCGGCTCTCTGTGAGTTTTTCTGGTATGGGGGCTACTCCAAAGCTTCCTTTTATTAGCCCATTTCAAATTTAATCAAGCTTTGTCACCCCGCCTGCCCATCTCAGCATTTTCATTTCATTAACATGTAGTTTTTGTTCATGTGTGCCATTTACTGTCCAGCACTTCGCACCGTATGTCATGGCAGGTCTTACAGGTGTTTTATAAACCTTGCCCTTAGTTTCGATTGGCATACGTGGATCGCACAGAACGCCCGTAAGCGTTCTTCGTTTACTCCAAGCCACGCTCACCCTGTGGGAGACGTCAGCATCCACATTGGCATCCGCTGAGAGAACCAACCCTTAGTACTTGAAGTTTGTCACCTTGGGTACGTCAGTGCCATCTGGAAAGCACACCGCTGCGTTTTACTATGCAAAGATAATTATTTCCAATTTGATTTGAAACTGTTTGTTTTACCGTTAAACTGTCAGTTTACACGCACAATACATTTTTATAACTTTTGTACTTTCATTACAAGTTACCTTCATTTTTTATTTGTCAATAAAAATATATAAATGAAACGTTCTCGAATAGGTAGTGAGTTCAGTTTGAAATTGAATTGAATATTGTGGTTTGGGCTCGTATTTCATCATGATATATTTATATTCAATCACCGTCTCTAGTATCAAAGTGGTCCGTATTGATGTTTAAAAAAATAACAATAATTAAATACAGTCAATAGTTAGGACCGGTGCTGTAGTAATTTGCTCCGGATTTCTATTCTTCTATAACCTTCCCTTCTATCCTGGGTATCATGCCGCGCTGTTAAATTTTGTTATTGTTGAGGTTTCCTCGTGATCTTAAACGATTCGCCATTGTTCTCTTCCACTACCTGTCCTTTTCTCATTCTGTTTGGGCCATTTATTGGACCCTTCCAGGTTCCATTTAGTGTTCTTTTCACTTTTTGCCCCGTTTGCTACTGCACTGCGCCGCTCATTCTTGATACTTTAATTAAAAGTAGAAAAAAAGATGAATGATGTTTCCTATGTGCTATCATTCCTATAATAAATATATTAGCTACTTTTTCTAATCACAATATACTTTACATAACACCATTCATAAAAATATATGAATGATTAATTGAAAAAATTACCTTTTAGAAAAAAAAATCTTTCAAATCCTTTCTTGTAAAATTTAATACATTCAAATATACCTACCAACTCGTTATTTCATATTATGACACAACGTTTTTTCGACCTTGCTCCAAAATATTTCAAACAATAAATTAATACACAAATTAATTGTTTTACTGGACAAATTTGTGTGACTTTTTTGCAGAAAAATTCCACACAACTTATTATGTTGTGTATTTATGAGAATCTATGTTGACTAAGTAATATCTTTTGAGATTTCAGAAAATATTTTGTGAAATTCATTGACATGATCATAAGTGAGTATTCAACCAGTAATTATGAGAATTGTTTACTTACATTATTCTAAATTTGATTGCCTTTAACAAATCGTATAATCCATAATACCGCGGCGATTCTTAATCATTCCGAATTTCTAGGAATTTCCTCTGCCTTTTGGATCTAAACTAAGAATAGCTTATTCCGAGACATCACGGCGCGGCGTGACAAGAAGATCTTCACAATCGGAATGATCCTCTCCAACCCACTACTAAGTAGATAATAACATCTCGTTTCTTTGTTGGTTTTTTTATTGGGGTGTTATTTTTTACAGCTCTTAGGATACGATTGTGCCCTTTGATTATACTGAATTTAGTAATTTTCCAATCGCATTCACAGTAAACTATTGAATAAGAAACATGGATCTTTAATAACCCACCCCTAAGGAAAAAAATCTCGTGGTTTAATTTTGATCATAAATTGATTCTCATTGTTGTTCGTACAAATGCCACGAAATGTTGTGTTGTAGTAAATGATAATATACCTAGAAACATGCGTGAAGTAAAGATTTAAAAAGCCTTGTAGAATGAAATATAACACAGTGAAATAAGAAGTCAAACAAAACAATTGTGATTTATTCGATTAATTAATTAAAACGAAAATGCAAGAAATTGTATGAAAGTGAGGCGACAGTTTATTGTTGAAAAAGTAAATTGGTGCTCGGATTATTCTGCCTATTCTAAATAGAGAAATACGACGCAATGATAATTATGAGCATGTAGTGTACAGATAAACCGATTTGAAAAAAAAATATTGAAAAAATACGGACAAGCCTTGGTGGAACTCCATAATACTCTATATACGTGTTCAATAATCTCAGTAATCGATCCTTCCCAAATAATTTCGACTCAGTTTTATTGTAAACAATTAAGTATCTATGTATTTCTTCAAAAAGATCAATTATTTCATTTCATTATAGAGTTATTATTTGTATATTTTTAATATGAGTAACTCCGTAGATACATAATAAATAAACTTTTTTATAAAAAAATGAGTAACAAACTACTCTTCAATAATATTAGGTATAAAAATCTGTCATTGTTGTATGATATATAATATTATAATGAATTGCTGTATTGTGATATTAACAATCAATTTGATTTGAATACAAACAAAATATTCAACAAAAGGTATCATTACTTATTTAATAATATTTATTGTAACATAGAAACACTTTCACCTTTTATTATGATATCAAATTACTTTCCTAATGTAAGGCATTTATTTAAATAAAGATAAACATAATGGTTGCTCCAGGTAAATGTAGCAGATAACCTCAATTGAAAATTGTAGATAGAATATTCAAATTGAAACAGTTAATATCAAAGGCGAAATCCAGTTAAATCGCTAAACGGCCAGCCACCTTGCGAATGATGAAATGAGAGCAAAGCGCTAAACCGTACATTTAATTGTTTAGCCCGCGGAGATAATATCGCTAGAGATAATGGCATTTCTCTCACTCTTGGTGTCTATACTCTACACTGTACTGACTATACACTATGTTGCTAAGGACTCTACTGACGAACCCCTAAATGATGTACCAGACCGTGAACCTTACCAGAAAGGATTTCAATATACAGGGATGTCAGGCAACTGCATATTATTTAATTGACTTTAACAAAAGCATAAATGTGACATTACAAAATTTTAAGTGAATTCATTTAGATACTAAATAAACAAGTCATTAATTTTACAACGATGATTATTATGAATTTGTGGCAAAAAATATCTCTTCAAATCGATTGTTTTTTCTATAATTTATAGCTATATCTGTGTTTATAGCTACATTATTTATTAAGTTTATTTAGGTACATGATCAAAGATTGTCTATTAAGCCAGAAGCTTACTTAGATTTAAAGTAGTTATTTTTTAGCACAAGGAGTTAAATTGGTTGGCTATGAAAAATCACATACTTGATTCCATACCAAATCAATCCAATTATTCGTATACCTAATTAAAAACCTGTGAATTACTTCAATCAATCGGTGCCCTTAAAATTGGAAGCAAATAGAATCGAACGCCAAAGTTCGTTCACATTTATGTACTTTCTCATAATTGCTCGCAGACTAAATAAAACTTACTTCATTGTAAATTTCAATGAAAATAGAGATTCTAAATGATACCAAAGTAACTAATACTTAAACTTTAAGTCCTACAAAATTTCAAAATACGCCATGAACCACAAGTACCTACACATATCAAATCGAGACATGCACGTTATATTTTTGTTTTGTTTAACCGGCGTGGCATGGTGTTTCACGAAACCTAATCTAACTATAACTTTTGCGATGGACTGCTTGGTTTTGCTTTCTCCAAAATTAAAATGTGTAACACACCCCCGTAAAGCGTTTTTCCGGATCTTTCTCTGCACCGATTATGCTTGTACGTACGTTGTCGGTGTCTATTTGCATTTACATTGGGGTGGAGATGGGATAGTGGGGTTGTTGTGTGTATTAAATCTTATTCCAACTCGACTGTTCATAATTCCTCTCCTTTAGGGGTGACTGCTCTACTTAGGGCTCACGTTGCTGCATCATTCTATTTTCATATTTTATCTCGCTTTACACACATTTCTTTTCATTTTTATACCCAACCATTTAACTTTGAAGGTAACTAATATAATTCTTTACTTTGTTTTTCGAGAACATATGTCAAAATTGGACACCAAAATTGCATTATGATTTTTTGCCAGTAATATTCTTCCGATTCATATATATCATTCTTCTTTATGATACTTTTTTGTCGGTTAGTTCTTCTATATGTCCCGTATACAACATGTTTCGTGGCCATCCTGAGAGGATGCAAATTTATACATAGTTACAAAATTGAATGCGTAGCTGTGGGTTTCATTTTTCTACATTTCTCACAAACCATTTCGTGTTTGCCTTGATTCTGAATTTGTCAAAATTAAACTTTATCAAGTGACATGTCATCTTACGTCCAATTCAGTTGCTTTATGAACTAAAATAGGAACGTTAGAAAATTTTAGAATTAAAGTAATTTGAACTTACTTTCGTGTTCTGTAACTGACGCTGTTCCTTAAACTAAAATCTACAAAATTAGTGCACAGTAGATAATAATTTGAACTCAACTTGTCTATGGCAAAGACTACGCATGCGTACTGCGCACTGATCAGCCATGTTTATTTACGTCATGTCGCCTAACCTAACATTTCCTAACCTAACTTTAGTTTTTATTTTCAGCATAACGTATCACGTGTAAATTATCCATTTTAATTTTTTTCCGTACACATGTGATGTTTTCAACATAACAAAAATATACCGAACTGCTGTGAAAATAAATAATACGCTTCCAATTAGGTTTGAACTAAATTAGGAACGTTTTGACAGTTGATTCAATAGAAATGTGGTAATGGAATAGGAATTTGAACTAATGCGTGACTTATAGAATATCAACTTGGACTAAGTGGAATAGAAACTGTGCTGGAACGTTCTAAAAATGTTATAGAATCGGACATATTGCATACTCAAAATACATACTTTATAGTTGTTTTCTAGATTTCCCGGGTAATTTACAAAACTTGAATTTTGAATGAAAATATAATATTAAAATTCATTGACATTATTTGAAAAGAAAAGATTTTGTCCCACTCTCAATAAATGACAACACAGCTTTTGGGTGTAGTATCACAGAAGAATCGTATCCATTATACAAAGTGTTTTAGGTACGGTGATCTCGTTTGCATTTCGAGCGCCGCGGGCTGTAGACGGAGAAAACGAAATTGGTGACGTTTCAAATTATTGTTGTCACCCCAGTGTTTGTTTAGTACACACTCCCACCCCTTAGTGGTGTCGTGTCGTGTTGTGTCGTATCCGTGTCGTATCGTATCGTATCCATTCCAAATCAGCCACCTACCATTTGGTGACACTATCCAGGATTGCGTCTTTCACTCGCGTCAAAACAAATACGTACTGTTTTCAAAACAGAAAAATAAAGCATATTTGACTGTGAAAGAATGCGTCTTTTGTTGTTTGAATTTGTAATGTCAAATGAATCAATACATTAGAAATGCTGAACCTGAATGTTGAGGTGAAAAAGGTATCTGGGTCATGTTCTGGGCAGGGAAATTCTGGTCAAACGGTGTAATCAAAACCCTCATGATTATCCATATCATTGATATAATTATCATATGCAGTAAGATGTTATAGAATTCCATAATACAATAAAAAAGAGGATTCAGCTGAAGGCAAATGTCTTGATATAGACTGATAACACAATTAAAAAATATGTCTTCATCGGGAATCGGGACCTTTGGATCAGTAGCCAGATACTTAACTTACTGAGCCACGAAGGCTGATACCTATCCATAATACAGATTCAATCATTTTTGCCATTTAAAATTCATTCGTGTTGACATACTAACGATCCTATTTTCGTCCTGGCTTCCTCGAGAATCTCTTCCACGTACTGGTTCTTCGCCAATCCTATAATATGTGCGGTCATCAAATAATCAGCTTTAAAGTATGTTGCCATTTTTTTTCATTCTTTAGAACTTTTATCAAACTTAAAAATATGTAATAGCTTTTAATAATACACACAATAAAAAAGAAACAGAAAGTATTTTTTTAATACAATGATATCAATTTGGAACGGTGATCGATGAAACTATTAAAAATAACACTATTCAAAAGATCAACCACGAAGGAAAAAAACATTGTTCGTAATAATATCGATATCGAAACCGCGGTGTCGGAACTACATACCTGGTGAATCGGCGGCGCCAGGAGCGAATTCGAGTAAATTGATAAGATTGTTTCCTTTGAATCAGCCTTTTAAGATGGAACAACAGAAAAATATAGGCTTTATTCGCACGGCAAGGGATGATGCTTTTATGTAGACACTTCAACCCTCGCATCACGGGCCGTTTTGCTTAGCAAAACTTGACTCAATTTCACGCAACGATGACGGCTTATTACAATTCACGATATTGTATAAAGAGACTGTATTTTTTTTTTGCCGCCTATGATTCCTTCTCTCAGGTCGTCATTTTATATTTTGATTATTTTCAAATTCGGTTTGGTGACTATTAAGAAGTATGCAAGATAATTTTTTACGCAGTGATGACTCGACATTTTTCATTGCGTTTAAGTACTTATGCAATTCTCTTCAAATTTTGCAAATTTGTATATTCAATGCTCATTTTGACCCCATTGGGATATCTGAATAGTGTTACTCATTTTTTTTTCAACTGTCAACTATTTTAAAGTGACCCCAAGCTCAGGAAACATAAAAAATGAAATTTTTATTTTCAAATTGGTAAAAAAGCACATCACTTTCATAAAATGGCATTGAAAAAATATCATGTTTTCATAATAAAATAATTAAATAAAAAAATATTGAACAAACTCGTCTCATAAAAATGTTGAAAATTTTCCATACAAAATTTGAACACTTTGTGGTGACTTGGTGGTAAGGGGTATAGCGTTGGCCACAACCCACTCGTTTGATTTGATATCAAATATTGACTTTCGACAGTTAAATGTTTTCCGATGAATCCATTTCAAATGAAAATTTAATAAAATGTAGGTACGGTACCCTTTATAATGTCTTCTTTAAAGATTGTATATTATTTTTTTTTCTTTTGTTCGTGATGTGCCCCCGTAATTTTCCCAAAGGATTTAAGTAGGTGCATATCGTTTGAACGTTAAAATTACCCCCTTTTCCATTACAACTCAATCGGAATAAAATGATCTTCTTTTCTTTGTGTTTTCTAATATTTCACCGAGCGTTTTGTTGCCGGCGCTGCTAAATTATAATATGCCCCGAACCCACCCCTAACATCGTGCAAAAACGGCGAACATTGAACATTCTCTGGTGTAATTTAAATTTCAGAAACAAACTTTCTTTTTTTTCTTCTTCGCTCTCCGCGCCGTTTTAATATTATATTATGTTTCTTCACATTTCTATTACCTGTCCATGTATCGAGAGGGTCGTATTTAATTTATAAAGTTGATGCTGATAAGTTGCAGAGCAAAACTCGCTTCATTCTATACGCTATATATATATATATATATATATATATATATATATATATATATATATATATATATATATATATATATATATATATATATATATATATATATATATATATATATATATATATATATATATATATATATATATATATATATATATATATATATATATATATATATATATATATATATATATATATATATATATATATATATATATATATATATATATATATATATATATATATATATATATATATATATATATATATATATATATATATATATATATATATATATATATATATATATATGTATGTTATAATATTTTTATCTCGGTTTTCCCGTGTCAGTAGGTCTTGACTAAGACCATTTGTCTTCCGACGTTTCGCCTGAATATCACCAGGCATTTTCAAGGACTTAACGAAAAGCACGCGCGCGACACACGTCTACTCACACTGAAAGCTCACCGTCAAGTGACTCGTAGCGTACAAGATGGCCGTTTATGTCAAATATTGTTAGCGCGACGTGATAACAATATTTGACATAAGCGGCCATCTTGTACGCTACGAGTCACTTGACGGTGAGCTTTCAGTGTGAGTAGACGTGTGTCGCGCGCGTGCTTTTCGTTAAGTCCTTGAAAATGCCTGGTGATATTCAGGCGAAACGTCGGAAGACAAATGGTCTTAGTCAAGACCTACTGACACGGGAAAACCGAGATAAAAATATTATAACATATTTCACCCGTGAAAACATCAAATATAACATATATATGTATATATATATATATATATATATATATATATATATATATATATATATATATATATATATATATATATATATATATATATATATATATATATATATATATATATATATATATATATATATATATATATATATATATATATATATATATATATATATACCTTCTTCAGTCGTCGAAAGTAATTTTAAATAACTTTTACAACAGGAAAAAAATGTAGTTAACAAAAAATAGTAACAAGTACATAAGCATCCTCATATATTCCCTAAATTAAGCATAAATTATATTACCTAATATTTTGCGCATAAACACTAATTGACCGTATTAACTAACCATTCTCAGTGCAATCGGTATGCTTAGTATTAACATAGAACACCGAAATGTATAGAATCTGTCATACTAAGTATTGCATAGATTCTTAGTAAACAAATTTGGGCCTAAGACATTCAAAGAGTACCCATTTAACTATAGAGACATCACGTTGCTCGGGTTGGTTGGAAGAAATTGTCTTATGGCAATAAACCCGACATGGTGTACATAAAGAATATATAATTAAATAAATAAAGAGAAATTAACATTACATTTTTCGACCGACATACAATACATATATTGTTAGGGAGCTAGGTACACATATTAACTCTCGGACCTTTCATTTTTCATACCTCACTTATTTATTTTCACGAATTCTCAATCAGATGTGTATTTTTTTTTATTAAATTAATGAAAAATCAATTGCACAAACGCGGGTTTGTCGCTATTATGCAAGCAATCACTTGCAACACACCAAATTAAATTAGTTAAAATATGTTATTATTAAAAAATAAAAAGAAAAACAGATACGAGATAAATGAATGAATAAATTTAGATGGGTTGACAGAGCGGTTAGCGCATTGGGTTAATAATCCAGTGGTCGCGAGTTCGAATCCTGCCTCGACCGATTTCATTCACCTATAGCACAATAATGTATGCTTATTTTAGGGAACGTAGGAAGATGTATATGAACTTGTTTAATAAGGATATATTCATTTTTTATTTAAAAAAAAATTAACATAAATGAAATATTTAAGGTCACTATTTATAGAGAGATTGTCGTAAAACAAAAAAAACAAATGTTTTAGATATTTCTAAAGGATTTTTTTAACGATTGCATGTTTTCCATTGTTACAGAATCTCTCGCGCAAGAGATCGAGATGGAGAGGAAGTCTCGAGCCCAGGCAATGGAGAGGGACGTAAAGTCACCACTTGGTGAGAGACCGGGCTACTACAAGAGTTCGGTACTCTTCAGCAGTGCCACTTAGCTCTCAGTCCCGCAGCGGGATCAGACCAGCCCGCCGAGGGGCGTAGTCCCCAGTCCCACCGCTCCTGACTCTCCCAGGAAACCTCTCATCAGCGTCAAACCGGAGTTCAGGGAATCTGGAAGACAGGGACATTGAGTTGATTAGTGTCACATACCAACAATACTGTCTCATCAAATCTCATTCGAAACATAAACTGCAAATTTATCTATTTTTATTTTATTCAAATTAAATCAACCCGTAAACGTCTATATATTGTCAAAAAATATGTCTTAAAAATTAAAGTTGGAATTTTAAGCAATTTTTATTTTTTGCAACAAACCAATGGAACGTATTGTTCAAAGTCAAAATATTTCAAACCATGAAAACGAAATTTCCAAACCATTCAGTCTTAAAAAAAACTGTACTTACATATATAACTATGTGATACTTTCGTACGAATGTAAATGACTTAATATTGTTTTGTTTGCTATCAAAAACAACTTTTTTTGATGATTACCGAACATAATTATAACAATAAACTTGATGTTCTCATCGATTTCTTGTTTATACTTCAACATTTCCAATACAAATCAGGGAGGCAAGTCTGGTCCAACCGGCGAAATCAAAACCCTCACGATAACCCATATCATGGATATAATTATTATATGGAGTTCAATAATATCTTAAGATATCATAGAGCTCCATATGATAATTAAATCTATGATATGGGTAATCACGAAGGTTTTGATTTCGACGGTTGACCAGACTTGCCTCCTTGGTCTTATCACACAAAATAATTACTTTAAAAATATATTGTTTTAATTTAACTTTTTTTTAATTTTAAATATTATTTAAAACCATTTTGTTCACAATTATGATACTTTGAATGAGCTATCTTGAAATACCTAAACAATTGCAATGAAACAAATGCTTTTTTTATATTTTTCTATTAAATTGTTTGTTATGTTCGATTTCAAAACAATGAGAGTGACGTAAGGTATTGACGCTATGAACAAATAGAAAATAATTGTTTAATCAACATGTAAATATTTGATTTAAAATATTATTAATTTCTCTAAAGAGAATTTTTAATAAATTAGCTGAATTCAACGTTATCATTCGTATTTTTGTTTTGTGTCACTCGGAATTAAATTCGCTTAATTATTGTCATAAAAAAGTATCATGTTTTATACATAAATTTATTATACAATGATATTATTGAAACAGCGTTTTTGATTCACGGTCATGATTTATTTTTTTATACCTATAAAGGTTTCTATAATTACATATCAAATTATTTAAATAAATACATAGGTATATGGATTTTCGTTTAAATGTGGAGTTCGTACAAAAAAAGTGTTAAGTAGAAGCTATTTATTATTATGGTTTTATCGTATTACACATAAACTTAAAAGACTGTTAAAATGCATGTTGTTTGAAGAAAAGTCAAACCAATTCATGTATATTATTTCTAGTTTCTGTATAATGAGTTTGTAATTTTTATATTTTAGATATTTAATTTAAATAATTATGATTTATGACAATATTCAACTTGATGTTCGTTTCAAACGAGAAAAATATATCAGTAGGTACACATTGAAACGTTATTGAGTTGAATATGCGATATTCTTAGTAGGAAAAATTTCTGTCTTATCGACAAGATTATTTTTTTAGTTCGTGTGATGTAATATAATTTATTATTTTAAATTATATAAAAAAATACGTGCACATAGATTTGATCGGTAAATAATTCGTAATCAAAATTTCAACGTAACATAAAATGTTGTGTATACCATCGAACATTACTAGGTATCTATTATATTTATGTAAATCAGTTTTTTTTTTATTGAAATTGGCGAGAAAAAAAACGTGTCCCATCTTCCATTTGTACATCATGATTATAAACTTTTTTATAATATAGAGTAAATGAATATAAAAAAAATGATATAAATAAAAAAATGCCATTTTCGTGGTATCTTAAAATAAATTATTTCGATTCTAACATGACTCGTAGGTAAATAAATAATTATGTTGATTGTACAAATTATTAATGTTATATGTATTGTGAATAATAATTGAAACGCAAAATGTAATTATATTGTGTATCATAATTATTTCTTATATAATATTATTGTAATAATATAATATCCATGATTCATTTGTCTATGCCATATATAGTTTGTAATGGATTATAATAGACGTGAGTCATTCATTGTTGCAGCCATTGTTTTGTAAAACCTCGTTAAGGTATATATATAATATTATAATGTATTAATTTGTATTAATAATTAATGTAATCAAATTTTAAAGATCTCTAGCTTTACTGAAGTCGTACATTATAATATATTATTGAGATTCGCTCTAGACTTAAATTAAATAATATTGTATAAAATTAAATCGTTCTCGGAGAACTTGAATTGACCCACAATATTTGAAGCATAGTGATTGGGATTTGGTATGGTATATCCCTGCGTGGCAAAGAAAATCGCTACGTAGCAAGAAATGTTGCTTAGGAGCAAAGAAAGTTGCAACGTGGCAATAATTTGTTACTTAGTGGCAAAGAAAACTGTAACATGGCAAGAAATATTGTAAACTCAAAAATAGCAACGTGAGATTCGTTGCGTGAAATGGTTAAGCAACATTCGACTGACTTCACATAACTTTAATAATTGGTAGAATAGACAGTGTCACTACAAATAGTTTATTTAACATACATATAATAGATAAGACTTTGTTCTTCTTAAATCAACTACTTTTATTACGCAATCAATATTCTTACAGAAGAACAACTATATTGGTAACAAAGATATGTAATCAGTTATATTTTAGATTAAATATAAGTGATATCCTTAACACCGTTAACTACCGATATCTATGAATAGTTGTTATATGTTTAGGTTCGAAAAGTGTGAATGTATATGAAGAAAGATAGGGTTCATTTATGATTTCTTTCAGAATTGTAGAAAATTGTACTATTATTGGTATTATGTACTTAGTAAAATATTGTGCTATACATACATATGTATTTTTTCATGCGAAATGCATACTTTACATCCAATTGAATTTCGTGCGTTAAAAAATACATTATAAAATATTGTATCTATTATAAACCCTTTTCGGTTGAACTGTAAAAAAATATTATATCATGATTTCTTTTTTGTCGCTTTCATGAAAATAAATTATTGTGAATCGCTTCATAAATTGTTTTAAATTATTGTATTTTCTCTCTTTAGCAGGATTGTTTTCTTCAATGTAAATAAATTATGTGTGTGTGCCTTGTATCGTAGATGAAAAGACAAAAAATTAAAAATGAATTTTAAATCGACAAAAATGTTTTTTTTTGTATTCTACCGACAAAATCCTTTAAATACTTCCATACGGCAATCAATACCAATTCTATATACATTATTTATTTTATTTTTCGACGAACTTTGCTTGGTGTAACACCATGACAACGTATATTAAAAAAAAATAAAAAATCTTTTTAAGTTACACCGTATATAATCAATGCCACTGATTGCTATCGGTATACCAAAGCTTAATAATTTGTAATGATGCAGATTTTTAACTATTCGTTCATATTGAATTTTAACGATTCGTTCACACTGATTTTCACTTAGTTCATAATGGGTTTCAAAGATTCGTTCATAATGAACGATTTAAATTGTGAATATAAAAAAAAAACTGGTTATTTTCTTATTTCATGCGATTCTTGCCATGAATGTACTTTATTTTAAAAATAAATTATTTGGATTGGTATTGATTGCCGTATTCGTTAAACAAAAAGCATTAGACTTCTTTCTCATGTTGTATAATGTAAATCCAGGATCCTTTTCCATCGATTCATTCCTCGGATGCGGATGACCATCATAAAATGTCAATAAGTGGTATTTAACTGAACAATTCGTTACTTTGAACGAAATTTGCCATCACTAATTAGTAATAATAATCTTAGGTTAAAAAAACCGACTTTGTATAGTTAAAATACTTTCTGAACTGGAGACCCAATCATAATAGAAAAGTGTAGGGAAACCACAGAGGAGATGGACTGACGATATTGTCGAACTGGTGGGACATGGGTGGAAGCAGAGTGCCTAGAATAGAGAGAAATGGAAAACCCAGGAAGATGCCTATATCCAGCAGTGGAGTGAAACAGGCTAAAAAAAGAAGAATAAGAAAATACTGTGATTTCATAAAAGTGTTCAAAAATGCGTTGTTTGATGGCCATTCATTTCAATGAAACAACGAAAACTTTTAAAAAAATATATAAAATCAAAGTATTATGACAATACTTTTACTTTAATCTTTGTTCAAGAAACACAGCCTTAGTGAGGTATTATTTTGCAGTCAGGACTTTTATGAGCCCTGAACTGCGACCATTTTGATCTATTATTGAGACATTAATTTTTTTTTCCATTTGAGATGATAAAGATTTTTTTTAACAATGAATATGTCCTTGTAACAAGTATATATACATCCTCATACATTCCCTAAACTAAACATAAATGCTTATGCTAAAGATGAACGAAATCGGTCCTGGAAAGATACTAATTTAACTCTCGACCAGTGGATTACTAATACATCGCGCTAACCGCTCTGCCACCATCCATCTAAATACACGAGATGTTTGAGATGGTTTATGAGATGACCATAGATCTCATGGATGTAATGAGATGGAAAGAATGAATGAGGATCGCCTGACTAAGAAAATTTACAATGAGGAGATGAACGAAATTCAAAACAACGGACGATGAATGTGGATGAGGCGGCGGATGCGTGCCAGGATCGAAAAATATGGCGTTCGGTTCAGCAAATAACTTCACAATTTTCGGCAGATTGGGATACAGTTTGCACATCTACTTACCAAGCAAAATATTGTTCTGCGCACTCCACGTGATCGTTCAAGATATTTGGTAATAATTCTCCCCACTAAAATCACTTTCGTATTTCGGTCATTTTTTTAATACAAACCGAACATTTTATTTCTGGCAATCAGTCTGAAAGTATTTTTTATTTTTGAGTTATGGGAACATTCACCTGAAATCCAATTGAATTTTTATATTAAAAAATCCATAAATAAATTCGTACAGAGTGATTACCTACCTATCTCTAAATACAAACATGCCAAATAGGTATCCACATCAAAGGGAAAAGAATAATATCATGAATGGAGGAATTTTCATATATATTTTAGTATGATGCGGATAAGCGGCCATTTCGTGGATTCCAAACAATACGATATTATACTCGTGTACATAATATATATAGGGAGAATATAAAGGGACCTAATGAAATACCCCTGTCTTCCCCCAATCGAATTATTCAATATTTTTTTATTTGATATATTTTTCATAATCGATTATCAAAAAAACGCATTCGATTATACCTAGTTGTATTTGGAAAAAATAAAAATAACTGCGACGAATGTCGGAAAAAAACAATGACTGTCCACAGATATTATTATTGAGATAAGTACCTAATTGATTTTTACATCATATATTATATCGATAGACATTAATTGTTTTCTCCTAATCTGGTCATTTTTATGTCAAAATTTACTTGGAACTCTCTTCGTTTTCAACTAGTCCGTCAACACTTTCCGAAGAGAAATCTACAACGATATCCGAAGGAATTTCTTTGGACCCATTAGACATGCGTACTTTGAAGCCACGAAGAGCAACTTCGGGACTTTCAAGACTTTTTGCCGAAAATACGGTTCATTCTTATCTTCACTCTTCACTCTGTTTGGCAAACATACTTCATACTTCACTCAAAACTGAAAAATCTTGACTATCATCGTTTTATCTCGATAACTTTTACCTATAAAATACTTTTTTAACATATTAACACATTAAAATGTACTAAAAAGAACAAGTTTTATCCTGATTCTGAATTACTGAATACAGTTGAATTTTTAATAATTTTTTTTACAAAATTTCACGAAATTAATTTTTAATTTCTTCTGTTATTAAAAAGTTAAAAAATATAAAAAATTAAATAACATCATATTTTTTACGCTTGGATCAAATCTTTTAGGTACCTACAATGTTGTTTTGTCTTTTCTACGACCAAGATTTTGGTTTTAGTCAAATATTTGACTGGGTAAAATTGTAAACTGTTAGTCTAGAACAGGGTTACCTAGTTGGGCAAAAGTAATCTTCATAAAAGTCGTTTTCTATAAAGGTGTGAAGAAATAAAAAATAAAATAAATACATAAATACATTATTCTACAGTCGTATATAACTTGAAAGTGGACTTACCTGTCAGAGAGACTGACAGACTAGGCTCTTGGTGCAATGTTTTATAATATGTATTACATATAGTTCAAAGTCTTGGTAGCGTATTGCTTCATACACAATTGGAAGTGGCTCAACAACATTAAAAAGTATGAAACGATATAAAACCAAAATGATCTTAATATTCTCGTATATGGCGTCGAATGACATTATTTCTTTTGAAAAATAAGCTGAACAAACTTTAAAAATAAAAAAGATTCAAGCTCAGGTAGCCTTAAATATATATCAAAATAGAAATGTTCAGTATTCGATTCTCTCATCCACCTATAATTCTCAAAAAAGCGGAACGACACAACGGAAGGTATTTAATTTTCCCAAAGTAAAAGAAAACGAGTGGGTTGTAGTCAACACTAAACTCTCCACTACATAGTAAGTGTACATTTTTTCTTCTTGAAAGGTTGACAATCTCTAAATACATTTTCATGAAGTACATTTCTATTAGATTCTTAAACAAATATAAGATTCCCAGAGGATAAAAAAATTCACAATACATCATACACACAAAAAAATTGTCACGAAAATCATATTATGCATTTTCTACACGATACGTGGTTCAGTTGGTTAGGTGTCTGATTGCTGATCCAAGGTTTCCGGGTTCGATTCCCGGTGGAAACAGTTTTTAATTATGTTTTCAGTCTGGATCTGTGAGACGATTATTATCGTAACTCTCCAGAATGTGGCAACTTGTTATTGGGTGCGTGTTAAATATTTATTTGACATAGTGTACCTGTTAGTTGCCCAAGAAGCATTATAATAAAATAAAATACCTGTTAAGATTTTTTTTAGTAAAATTGCATTACTAGCAAGAGGATCATGTATGAGACAGTGTATCAATGTTGATGAGGCGATGTATTATGTGCCAATATAGAAGAATGCGGTCTTCAATTCAGAGAGTAAAAAATACACTTGTCCATAGACACATACAATATCAATATGAAGTTGATCACTCAATTTTCCCATACAGAAGATATTTTACTTCTGTTATGATATACATATTTCATACAAATATGAAATTTATTTCACATTGATATGACAGACCATAGATTTTTTTCTTTAAATTCTGACAATCCTTGAATGCATTTTTGATGAGTGTATTTTTATTGTATCAAAATTTCAAACAGACCGTGAGAGAATTTTATAAAATTCGACAGTTGCAATCATTGAGAAGAAATTAACGGATATCTATGTTAAAATTATCAGCTCTAAGTTTATGGACTTTACATATATTATATAAATAAGAAGTCACGACGAAACTCATCGTGTACACTCTCTACATGATATCCGTTGAGAAATTGATGTGAAAAATTACATTAAAAAATTGCGAAATCATGACTATTCCATATTTATTTATTTAAACACTTTATTGTACATTACTTAATAGCTAGTACAAATGGCGGACTTATTGCCTAATGGTAATTTCTTCCAGACAACCATCTGTGACAGTTATGAGACAAAATGGTACATGTACAAAAAAGAAAATATATATAAAACCATAAACACATTACATTTAAACACAAGAAAGTAAGAAGAATAAAAATATGTACATCAATGAAAATTAAACAAATCATAGATAAAACCTGTTACAACACTATGGGAGGGAAGGGAAAAAAAAAGAGAGGAGATATGACTAACTAAAAGAATAGGGAAATAAATGGGAAGTATGTAGGTTAAGAAATGGAAAGTATGAGCGCGTGTTTTAATCTGGTTTTGAAGGTTCCTAACGTTGGTGCAGTTCTAATGTCAAGGGCCAAGTTGTTCCATAACCGGGCAGCATGGACAGTAGATGATGATGAATAGAAAGCCGTGGCATGTGATGGGATAGCGAGGGTTCTCTCTTCTCTAGATCGAAGCGGGAGTCCATGAGAGGCCAGAGGTTGAAATCTTTCGGTCTGATATGATGGAGCATTAGGGTTGTTCAAAATGTTAAACAGAAGACAAAGAGTGTGTTGATCACGGCGCAGACGGATATGAAGCCATTTGAGTTCCTTGCGAAAAAATGATATGTGATCGTATTTGCGAAGATTAAATATGAAACGTATGCAGACGTTTTGTAATCGATCTAATTTGTTTAGAGGTTCCTGAGTAAGATCCAAATAGCAAATATCTGCATAATCGAGAATGGGGAGAAGGAGAGTTTGTGCGAGCTTTATTTTGATGTTGGTTGGAAGAAATTTTCGAAGTTTTTTGACAGAGTGAATACTATAGAAAAGTTTTCTGCTGACTTCATTGACTTATATTCCATAGTGTGGAGAGTAAAAAAAGGATTAAAAACTATCGATGGCAGTGCAATTAGTGCATGGATTATAGTATATTATTGGCCCCGGTTTCGAATCCTGTCATTTAAAAATATCTTTTATCAATTATTTATTTACTTCTGATTGGTTTATGATTCTCATAATATCAGAATTACGCTCATTTTAAAATTAAATTAGAAGCTGGTACAGAACGTCGTAAAATTAAACTACAAAAAATCACACCCAAAATGTTTTACTTACTATGAATATTTTATAATTATATTGAGTAGGTGTGTAAATATAAAATATGTAATTAAACAACATTATAAAAAATATTTATAACATGAGTTCACTAAGAGACCATTAAAAAATTAACATAATGGGTACTTAAGAAATTAAAATTTGCACAGATCAAATACTGTAAATTATTATGATTAGAACGCAAAGTACCTTATGCATGTTAATTAACCAGTTGCCTAAAAAAAATACCGATTCGTGATTATGCGAAAAAAATTGTAAGAAGCAAACCTAATCTGGAAGCAAAACACCAAATTAAGAGGCTATAGTAGGCTATATAGTATATTTTGAAAATCTTATCACCAGCACCCTCAAAAGATACGTCTTTGAAATAATGAACAGTTTGTATTTACATCTTTATTCTATTGTATGAGTTTTTTGAAATTTGAATTTGTTTAATGCTTTTCTTGTCAAATTAGTTTTAGTAAAACACGTTTTTAATTTTTTATTGCATATAACTAAAGATATGCAATAAAAATTAAAAACGGACTTCAGGCGAAAAAAAATATGTTCAACTACTGGCTGAGTTTTTTATCGTTATAATATTTCAATTAGGTACTATTCTTGCTATTTCTCTAAATTTTACCTTTTCTTCACGAAAAAAATGTTGTATATCACATATTTTCGTGTTTCATACATTAGAAGGTATAGTGTATTATGTTTGTGTACATCCGTATACCCAGGGTATACAAGGGTCTTAATTTCGTCAATGTATGCACATAGTCGCCTCAGTTGGTTATATATTTGACTCCGAGCGAAAGGTTTCGAGTTCGATTGCCAACGGAGACACAGTTTTTAGTTTGTGTTTTCAGTTTGGATTTGGGAAACGATAAATATCGTAAGCTTAAAGAATGTTACAACTTGTTATTGGGTTCGTGCCCCGAAAAACAATACAAAATATATAAATAAATAATTATTCAATCTACCTACTTTGATAAAATCTTAGTTTAATACACATAATTTCAAAGCCTATTAACGGAGTGGAGTTACTTTTATCCTAACTTAAGCTTGGAATATACAACTTTGTGCGTTTATTATTTCTTAAAAAACATGTAAGCCTTCTAGGTTTGTTATTTATCATAAACTCAAGCGAGCAATTCGATTTAAATAAAATTTGATGGTAGGGATTGTATTGGTTTGGTTTTGTCTCGAGGCTATACACAATAGTTGGGTGGGGTAGATGTGTGGGGGTGTATTTGACCGATGTAATATCGATGTGCAATCGCCTGAGATATGGACATTCAGCAAGGGTTGAAGTCTGATGGAGAACCTACCTCTCACATTTACTACATTAAACATGTGTAGGTATATTATACCAACTTATTTTATGTAGATTGTATCCTAAACAGCGTATTGTATACAACAACTGTTGTTGTACTACCAGATTCGTATTTGAAATTTTGAAACACAAATATAACCTATACGTGATGTGAAAACATTATACAAGCGAATAACCTTAAAACACTGTAGTTATTAGGTACTGCCGACACATAAAAACATGTATTTATTTATATTTTGTAAAACTCAACATTCATTTTAAGAAATTAGTATAATGAAATTTTCTGTTGTCCGTGTATGTCTGTCACCAAAATACTATGTGATTGCACCATACCCTAATGTCGAAACCTGAAATTCACATGTCTAGACGTTTAAACAGTGAGCATGTCATGAACCTACGACCCTCACCTCTCCAGGACGAGATTGCCAAGAGTTACGGTCAAAATATTTTTTTAGCTGTTTCCTTGAGAACGAATCTACTCCTTTTCTTGCCATAGTTGCGAGATCAGACAAAGCAAGTAATTCACAGAAAATCGAATATCAATTGAACCGTTTTTTTTCAGAAAATTCAGCCAGAAGAACGAGGAATATCGTATTTCGTGAGGTATTAAATCATTTGAGTCAATCGAATATTCTTTTTTAATTGCATATACACAAACATTGGATTTTTTTCCCCTTTCGGGAGTCAAATGGTATTTTTATGACAAACTTTTTTTTTTCAAAAATTACGTTGATAAGGGAACTCAATAAGAAGGCATAATTGGTGAACGTTGAAGTGATCACGTAAACCAGCCGATGACAGGTCGTAAGCCCTGTAGGTGCCTCGAGTTCCTGGTTCTTCTACAATATCCCAACTTCGTCTATATTGAGATGTTGAAAAAATGTTTGTCAATAAAAATATCATTTGAGTCAACTTTTCCATGCCCTTTGATGTATTATAAAATTTTACTTATCTTGCTGCAGCAATGACCTTGCCTGTAGTGGCAACAAGTCTGTTGATGTAAATACTCGCAAGGAGCAAGCTGATGGGTTAGACTGTTCATATATATACTCATTGTATCCTAAATACGACGTATACAAGATTTTATAATAATAAAATAATGCAAAAAAAAATAATTCCATCATTTATTTGAAGCAAAGCTTTTTCTTCAAATCTTGTTATGTTTCTTGTTTTATACGCCCTTTTCTTTAACTTCACTTGCCTGTCTGTCAGTTCTGGAATTCTGCAACCGATTTTAATTAACTTCTCGACCAAGTAGAGCTCTGAAATTTTCATAATTTGTGTTTTTTCCGATGACAATGCATGCTTAAACGGCATTGAATCATTTAATATTTTGATAAAATTTATCAATTTTTTATTTAATACAAAGTAAACAAAGCTAACTGTTTTGGCTGAGCGTTAAAAAAATTAAATTTTATTCGGTTAGATTGCAACTTTGCTTTTTTACTGTAAAAACTTTTACAATTATAAAAATGAACATTTCGATACACGATTTATCTGACAACTAAATTAAAAATAATGTTTGCTAGTGGAAAATCGATTAGAATCGTTTGTACAGAAAACGGTTTTAAATTACTATTTTTTTAATTTTGCATTTACTTGTTTTTTTTATATTGTTCGATTCCTTGCCGACCTAGGACAGAGTGTCCTTGTGATTGTATGCGCGGACCAACCCCGACTGAGACGGAATAAGGACAAAGAAGAAGAAGATTTTATATTGTCTCTCGGGCCACTTATACCTCTTTGTGCAGGTAGGTACTATGTCAAACATCAATTGAACGCGCTCCCAATAACAAGTTGCCACATTATGAATCCGTACATAATATTACGATGTCTGTCGTCCCACAAATCCTGACTGAATACACAATTAAAACTATGAAAGCTGTCACAGTTACCAAGATATTTCTTTGATTTGCATGCCTAGTGAAAAGTATTCATATGACAGACCCTTTCTATACGACTTCATTTTATCTGCAAAATAATATCATCGATTAAGATGACAGCTAAAGTTATTCTCTTTCCAATAAAACTTAAGTTATTGTTTATAATATTTTTTCTCGATGATCATTTACCATCTTATTTATACAATAATATCAAATATAATATGAGTATGTGTGTAGCTAAGTTACAAACCAGGTTATTAATTTGCATAAATATAAATAAAATAACTGGTTTTAAAAAATAATTACGTAGTTAAATGTAAATATTCTTTCGGGTCACGCATGTAATTTATTCAATTTCCGCAAAAAAAAAACAACGTGGATTCTATGTAGGTACGCGATTTTTTTTTAAATAAGGCATGCAATTTGTTTGACGTATAACGATAGTTTAGTAGGAATGTATGTAAAGTAAGGAATGTACTACTAAGTAAATCATCAAGTACGATTTCTTTAAAAAAAACATTTTTAAGGGTTAATTGCTATACCTAATATTTAAAATAAATGTCATTAAAATTTAACCGGTTATACAATCGGCAATTATTTTTTTTATCGGATATTCATCGAAAATGCAATGCGAATGTTTTATATTCAAAAGTTTTTAAAAATAACCTTGCGACACGAATGTGATAAATCTACTTTGATGGATTTTGTGTGTGAAAATAAATGTGCCTTTTTCGCTACTAAAATTGTGTTTTTTTACATCACCGCAGCTTTTTATGATCATTATATCAATGTGCATCAAAATACAGTTATAACCGATGTGTAATTATATATTTGATTTTTTTACAAAAAATTTAGTAGACTTTTATTATAAAATCAGATATAATAACTTAATTTAAACTCTTAACACAAGATAAGGCTGATATGCCGGTGGCAGAGCGGTTTAGTTCACTTGATTAGCATTCGTGTAATTCCGGGATAAAAATCGTGCCTCCAACGATATATTCACCTAAGTGTTTTTACCTCAAACAAAATAATTTCTGGGAGAATAGTTGTATTGTTTCAAAACATGTATAATTTCTCAAATTATTAAATAAAAGCCAATAAATAGACTGAACTTAAATCGATGTTTTTTTGCAAATGAAATTTGACATATTTTTTTTGTTGTTGAATTCAATTTTTCGCATCATGGCCAGAAACCTTTTTTTCCATCTACATCATTGATATCACAGTTAAAAATCTTGTGGAATATAAATATTAAAAATATACAGGGATATTCCATAGTTTTGACATAAGGAAATTATTTTATTTTCTTATGTTTTATAATTTATTTATTTATAAGTTTCTGCAAATACAATTTGTACACTGGTGGGATTATTAACAGCCGGCAATTTAATTGAGGCATTATTTTGAATCATACATACATATATTTTTTTATTGTCACTCAATGAAAATGTTAAATAAAACACATATTTTGTGATTTTTTGTTTTAAATAATTAATGTCGGCCCTCGTGGCTCAGTTGGTTAGGTATCTGACTGCTGATCCAGGGGTCCCGGGTACGATTCCCGGTAGAGACACAGTATCTAATTGTGTTTTCAGTCTGGATCTGTGAGACGATTAATATCGTAAGTCTCCAGAATGTGGCAACTTGTTATTGGGTGCGTGTTAAAATAATATTTGACGTAGTACCTGCTAAGTTATCCGAGAAGTAAAATAAAATAAATAATTCTCAATAACATCACCTTAAGACAGACGAAGACGTATAAGTGAGCTTATGTGAAAGAAAAATAGAGAAATAAAAAAAATATAAATTTAATTTTTTGTAGGTATGTCCTTGATATGCATGTCCTTGATTTAATGTACCTACTGTTAAATTTCTTTTTCCTTACATTTCTGTTCATTAAATGAATAAAAAAAATATATATTCAAAATTTTTACTTTTTTTTGTTTAAGTAGGATACATTTTATGAGGATATTTGACGTTTGGCAACTTTTTTCAACTAAATAAAAACACAACTAAATAAATTTTCTATATTTAAAACAATATATAAAATATAGATATTATGTGGTAAGATAGCAACTGTTGTGTGTGATGGTAAAAATAAATATACGTTTGTATAAAAATAGTATATTATAATCGTATATAACTAAAAATATCACAAAGAAAAAAATATTTCGATAAGAGACTGTAAAATTATTGTAAAGTTATTACAAATAATGATGGAGATAGCTCTTTTGACAGTCAAAATATTTCCCCCTCAAGTGTCGATATATGTTTATTGACAATCAATTGACATATCGACTCGGCACCGTCCCATGCAGTTCAGCCAGCTAGCTATGTCCAGTGACAGTGACCAGCCAGGGGTCATACTTACCCTCCGAGTGAAGGGGGTGGCTAAGGTAAGTACATACCTTCCTATATAGGGTTGTTCACCCCCGCGGACAGTTCTCAAAATCATCTCATACATACGCTGACATATCGCCCTGGGCTGAGTGCTGTAAAGGCGGGTTACTTTGTAACACATTCCATATATCATTTTTAAGTATTGTAAAAATTAATGATAAATTAAAGTACTTTTTACACTTACGATTTTTTGGGAGATTTCTTCACCCTGCATTAAGTATATTACATGTATATTTGCTTTCCTAATTAGCACTCTCTCCTTTAGTTATCCTCTTCCATTCCTCGTCACTTTCCTATCCCACTATCCTTTCCCATCTCCTAGTCATTATTTCTTTGCATTCTTTTTTTCTCTCTTTCTCTTCTCTTGAAAAATATAAGTATACATTGTTCCACTTATTTGTATATATATATATATTATGTATGTAATCTATTCATGTGTGAATACCCCCAATAAAAAAAGTTACATTGATAAACCATAGTTTCTATTATACAATTGTTCGTACACATTCTGAAGAGAACCATAAAAATTAAAAATTGCGCAAGTACACTTCGATTGACTACGTAGAGCCAGAATCTAATGTAAAAAAATGCGAAGAATTGATCATTAATACATAAAAAAATGAAAATTTAAAAAGAAAACGGAATAATTTTGGAGTTTTCATTCGCACAAACGATTTAAGAAAGACATGAAATTCGAAATAAATAATATTGAAATGAAAATTTTACTTCATAAAATGTATTTATTAATAAATATATTTAATAAATACCGAAAATGCTTTATTATCTATTTCTATTCTAAGTTCTGAATTTTTTAGCTCTTCATTTGAAGTACAGTTAGACTATGGAATAGCCTAAGTCCTGATATTACGTCGTCATCTTCAAGAAAAGGCTAAAGCAAAAATAATTATCTGACAACACCTGATTACATCTTCTTCTCCTCTTTCTTTCCTTATCCCTTAGTCTTCCTATAATTGCTATGATTTGTTCTTATATGCTATATTTTTTGTTTTTGTGTGTTTTTTTCTTTTTTTTATTACTTTTCTTCTGCTATCTTTATTTATTTTGTAATGTGATTAACTTATTGCCATAGTACACATTGTTTTGTATATTTAACATTTACTCTAGTTGGTTAGAAGAAATTGCCATTAGGCAATAAGCCCGCCAGTGTACTAATTATATGTACAAGAAGATTAAACAAATAAATAAATAAATTAAATACTACTTAACAATTTCTAGAGATAATTTTCTTTGAATAAATATACGTAATTTAAAAAATGTTCAAACTGAAATTATTATAGGTACCAACATGATTTCGTTACACAAAACTAAAAAAGATATAAAAATGATAACTTAATAATAATTCTTAAAAGACTTACTTCAATTCTAAATTTGTTAAAGGACATTAAGAAAAAAACAATGTATGCATAGGTATAAAAATGCAATCATAAAATATTCGATGCTATTATGACATTTATTAATTTTCGAAATCCATTTGCTAATCCATATACACCCCTATCAACGTTTTCTCTTTTTATCCGGTGAAATGGATTTGTGAGTAGATTTCTATGAATATTGAGTTTATGTATCACCGGACGGATGGGGTAAATTTTATTGACATACGTATAAAAATATCCCGAAGGCTATTGACTTTCATTTGTGTGCGCAATGGTGGATGACCACCTTAAATGTTAAAACGCGAATAAAATATGTAATTCCATTTGTTGGTCCATTCCAAGCACATGAAGCCGAAAAGTATCAATTCCTTAATTAATATGCTATCAAATCTCTCTCTCTGGGTGGCTCTCCTCTGATTCGCTACCTGGAAAAGCCGTAATCTTCGTGGATGCTGCATATTTATATAAGTTTAATCTTTCCAAAATCAATGTGTGTCAAGATAGAAAAATGTGTCGTTCGGTTGTCTCTGCCTACCCAGTGAGAAATGTGGCGTGATGGTTTGTATGCTTCTAGACATATTATCTTCCACACAACTTGCCTATACAACAATTTATAAGACATGTTTGTCTTATAGATTGCAGACGCCGCGCCTTTGCAAATTTATGACATTGGTAATTTTTTTTCGTGAGTCATACCTATGTGTTTAATCACCTCTGAAACACTCACATCCTACAAAAAAATCTATTTAAATCAGACAAATTGCAAATTGAAGAGTTTGATGAATTTCTCATTAATTCCACCATCAGATCTTAACCAAAAATTACATTGGGACGAATCCTAAGATATATTCTCTAATGAAAAAATAATTATCGAAATCGGATAACGAGATCAAAAGTTTTCGCTGAACATACATAAAAAAAATCATGTCGAATTGATAACTTCTTCCGTTTTTGGAAGTCTTTTAATAAAATAGTGTATAAAAGCTTTATACATATTCTATAACTCATTTATAACAGAAGGTATACTAAAGAAATTCTTTAAACTTTGGTAAAAAGTATTATTCATCCAACTGAATTCGGTATTATATCAGGAAAATAAAGAAATTGAGAAGATATATTTATACTATTCAAGTGCATTTATTAAACAATTGTTAAGTGCGATTTTATTTTTTTGTGTATAGATATATATAATATTTGAATGTTCCAGTAGGAAAAATTTAGATGACTTGTAAAATAGGATAATCTAAAAATATATTTATAACTATCAGTCTTTAGTAAACATTTTGATGCATCTCCTTTTTTTCAACTCATCATGTGATAATTTACTGACTTTATTGCCACTGTAATCTCAGTTTACCTCATAGTGCTTTTAAGTAAATTGTAATTTATTTATAAAAGAACATAATCTTATAAAAATTATTTATGTCCATTTCTCACACGTAGAAAATTATTGCAGTGAAATTGAAACATACCTCTGTGCATAAATGTGGATACACTGCTATATCGTGCATATACTAGACATGTTAACAAACTAGAAAATATCAAATTTATTCGTAGGAAAATATGGCAGGTTGGTAATGCATATCAGTCTTGGATTTAATTGAACATTGTTAATTTACATTCTCATCGAAACTGGTTTTACTAAACATCTCGTATGTATAAATGTTTTTTTTGCGCATTGAAGAGCTATGTCTAGTATAAATGTAAATATTATTAAAAGACTGCTACGTTTTCATCTCGGACAGCTTGTTTTGATAGATAGGTAGTTAATAAATTGTGTATCTCCCGTTGCTTATTATTTGCCTGTATACTGTTTGTATGTAATATTATAATGCGTCCATTCAATATTATTGATATTGGTTGCAATTATCCGTCATCAGATGGTTAAAAACATCGCATTACATAACGAGTTCTATATGAAATTACGGATGTGATGCTATGAAAATCGCATCTTCTTGAAACATACTCAATAACTATTTTTTTTTGTCCTGCAGGGTTGTTGCTTCACTATCAACATTTAAATTAAATACTGAGGAAATCCTTTTCAAATTTATATCTAAATTATTAATTTAAATAATTTATTCACAAGTAAATTTTTTAAATTGTGTTACAACTTTCAGAATGAAAATAACTATTTAATTTTACTTGTTTTAAATTTAGTTGATAGTTAAATCATGTTTAAAAAATGTAAATAATTATGTTTTTAATTATTTTTACATTAAAAATGTGTAAAAGCAGTAAAATATTATTGTTGCAACTGACGGAATAAAATTAAAATTTAATTAACGCTCAGCCGGAAATGCACATATTTGTATGAAATACAAATTCGTTCAATTTTATCAAAGTATCAAATGAATCTATGCCGTTTTCACATGCATTGTCATCGGGAATACGCGAATTCTGAAAAGGAAGTTAGTTAAAAATCGATTATGAAATTCCAGTACAGACAGATAGAGAAGTGAACTTAAAGATAAATTTGTAAAAATGAACACTTGAGAATCTATGTATGAGCGCACTTTGCGCATATTTACATAATACTTTTGAGGTTCATATAAAGTATTTTTCCTGAATTTTCTTATTGTTGAAGTACACATTCAATAACTGAATGATATAATTTACAATAGGTAAGCTATATAAAATGTTATTTTGACAATCATTTGAAGTTAAAGAAACGGGTGTCAAAAATACACTTTAAAGGCTTATTATTACCTCCGATAGCCACCCCTACTCAGGCTACCCCTACTTCATAATATTTTCCAATCGTTGTTACTTGCTGTGGTATTCTTTTACATAAAAAAATCAGCCTTTATACAATGACATTGAGTTGTCGTTGGCTCTTGGTTTTATCATTGCCAAATTGAAATCAGTTTAGAATCAAACTAAGTATTCCGACACAATAGTCAAATGACTAATGGTATTTTTACTCGTCACTTACCCAAGGGGATATAGTTAGGGTTATGATTTACCCCATTAGATTTTGAAGGATATCTGGATAGTGCTTCTTATTTTTTTCAAATATTTCACAGTGACCCTAAGCTCAGGAAGCTTAAAATTAGATTTTTTTTTCATATTAGTAAAAAGGCACATCGCTTTCATAAAATGGCATTGAAGAATTATCAAGTTTTCATAATAAAATATTTAAATAAAAAAATAATTGAACAAACCTACATACATACATACCATCACGCCATGTCCCTCACGGGGTAGGCAGAGAGAACCGAATGCCACATTTTTCTATCTTGACACACATTCATCGCCTCATCAACATTCATACATCGTCTTATACATGTTCGTCTGTTGTTCATGCTTCTTACATTTCCATCTTTCAAAATATCGTTTACATGGTCGTGCCATCCTTTTCTTGGGCGCCCGCGACCTCTTATTCCGTTCCTGTCAGTTTTGTATATTTTCTTCGTCAGGCGTTCTTCGTTCATTCTCCCCAAGTGGCCAAACCATCTCAATGTGTTAACTTTCATTCTGTTTATTACATCTTTCTTTATCTTACATTCTTTCCTTGTATCTTCATTCCGAACTCTATCATGCATCGTTCTGTTACAAATTCTTTTAAGCGATCTCATTTCAACTGCATTTATTCTGCTTTCGTGCGACTTCTGCCATGTCCAGGTCTCACTTGCATACGTCAGGGTTGGCACTACGATTGCGTTATGAATGGCAACTTTAGCGTCTCTTGATATGTTGCGATCATTCATAACTGGTCTAAGTGCTCCATTCACTCTGTTTCCTGCCATACCTCTTCTTTCAATATCCTTATCAGGCCGTCCATTCCGTTGGAACATACTACCCAGATAGACATACTCGTCGACTTGTTCAAGCCATTCATTCTCTACTTTTATTTGACACACTGTTCTGCTTTCACTCTTTTCAAAGACCATTACCTTTGATTTGCTGGCATTCATTTTAAGTCCGTTTTCTATGCATCCTTCATATACCATACTTACAAGATACTGTAACTCTTCCATACTTTCTGCTAACAATACTTTGTCGTCTGCATACATCAGATCACGTACTGTTACAGTACTCAGTTTTTCATACCTTTTCAAACCTTTTTCATAAAAATGCTGAAAATTTTCCATACAAAACTTGAATACTTTATGGAGTGACTTGTTAGTGAGGAGTTTAGCGTTGGCAAAAATCCATTCGTTTTTTGTATGATATTCTATGTAAAATTTATATCCATTTGGTAATTTCTTGACCATCAATATTTTTTTCTTTGAAATAATAATTCAAGCACTTTTCATTAATAGTACGATTGAACAAAAACATACTTGTTTGTATCGGTAGGTATACCTATCCAATACACATTTCTTTTATAACGATTTTTTTTTTATCTACAATTGGATTAAAAATGACTATTTAAGAGCTAATTAATTTTTAATAAGTGGTGATTCTTAAAGTTTATTGAATATTATATTCAGCAATATTATTTATTACGTTACACAATTTATTATTTTCGTTCTGAAAGATATATGTATTTCATATGAAAGGTATACCCTATACCCTCCTATCAACGTTGCGTAAAGTAAAGTAAGAAAGGTAAGATATTAAGAAGAGAAGGAAGATATTAAGAGCATCACCCACTAAGCAATAGCATACATACATATGTAGATAGGAGAGAGAGAGAGAGAATAGCAAATAGTATAAAGCGCCCTCGATATATTTATGTGCGTTATATTAACTCACTACATGTGTCACCTTTAATGAAAATACAATGTGCTGAAAACATCCCTTAAACATATTCCGAAAGGGTGGAATACTACTACAGGTATGCGGGATTCTGGCTACAGTGGAACCCTGCCAAAGTGTACGACGATTTTATATATTTAAAATTGACTTATTATGCAAATTATTTTTTATTGAAACTTATGTATTTCATATTAACATTGCTTCTTATAATTATCCACAGAAATATAGAGGCAAATAATTTAGTAAGAAAATAAAGCATTCATCGAATTAATAGTAGGTACTTGTATATATTTAAGTAAATTAATTTTTTGAAATAAATTCTTAGAAATAAATTTAACCAGAATTTAACCATTTAAGAAGTCAAAGAACAGACTAATAAAGCTGCAGTTATCTCCGGATGCATGAGGGACATTGTTTGGGCCAATAAACATATGCTAGTTGAGAGTAAGGGCCATAATGACTTATGGAGTTGAAGCAAGGGCAGACACGGTGAGAACAAAACAGCTACTCAGAACAACAGAGATGAAAACACTAAGACCTATCTTGGGCAGAACCCTTAGAGACAGAATCACCAATGAGGAGATCCGCAAAACCTGCAATGTGGAGGATATTGTAAGGTGAAGCAGGCAAAGAGGACGATACTGGAGAGATCATGTTAAAAGGATGAATCCAGAAAGGCTGCCAAAGATTGTAATGCGCGAGATACCAGAAGGACGCCGACCACCGAGAAGACCATCAAAGAGATGGAGGGAGAGCTGGACATCCTCGTCCCAAGACCTGTAAAACAGATCATCGATCTAAATAAAGAGGAAGAAGAAGAAATTTACCCAAAATCAAAATTTAAATGTCCCTCATAGATATGATCACTTAAAAGGCTATAGTAGGCTATATAGTATATTTTGAAAATAATTTCCCCAATATCCTCAAAAGATACGTCTTTAAAATAAAGGAGATTTTTTATACATCTTATTTCTATTGCATGAGTTTTTTGAAATTTGAATTTCTTTGATACTTTTCTTGTAAAATAAATTTTTGAATAACCCTTTTTTATTTTTTTACTGTATGTAACTAAAAAACTACAAGGTCTATGAGGTAGATATTTATTTCAATCGAAAGAGAATATGACAATCTACCGGCTGAGTTTTTTATTATTATAATATGTATTTTAATTACTATTCTTGCTATTTAGAAAAAAACCTCTAAATTTTATGATTTTTTCACGAAAAAGTATTGTATATCACAGATTAGGTGATATGCAATATTTTTTCGTGTTCCATATATAACAAAGTAATTAAGTGTGCATTTTAGTGTACATCCGTATACCCAGGGTATACATACAAGAGCCTTAAAGAGGATATTTCAAAATTTGTCGACCTTCGTGGTTCAATAATAATTAGACACTTGAGCTATAGGAGTTTTGATACGAAAAAAGATTTTACTCAGTTTTTTAGTCTTAATTTAATAAAAAAACGCCTTCCAAAATGTGGCAAAGTAGTATTATTATAAAACTAAACAATGAAACATTTTATTGACGAACAATTTAAATATAAAAAAAAACTAAATTGTATTTTTCTACAAATTTGCATGTTCATAAAAAATATATGATTTATAAGTCTTCTTGATATTTACGTATTATTTTCATTTGTATTGCTATATACATGTTATTTACATTTGTATTTGCAAACATCAGTTTAATGTAGATAAAATATTAAGAGTGTTCGATAAGCGTGGCAACACTTATGTACAACCCTTTCCTCTCCCAAAAATATTGCTACCTACATCAGTAGTCAGCTGTCAAATATTCCTCCATAACTCATCATCGTGTACGTCATTGACAGTTCGAGAAGAAGTTCGAGAAAAGACGAAATATACACATATTTCGTGTTGTATCGATTGATCAATTAAAACTACGCGCCGTGCGCTTTAAATGCCCAAACCGTGTTTGGATGGACTGTTTTACCAAAATTTGTGTTGTGATATAAAAGTTATAGTGGAAGCCTTCCCTGAAGACCTCCGATACGAAGGAAGAAGTTCGCCAACAGGTACCTAGTTGCAATATTCCTTTCTCTCCGTATCCAACACAGAGATTACATTTAAGGCAAGCGTTCATACAGGCGCAGCGGACGGATCGGACGCAGCGCATCAGACGTAGATTTAGTACATATTATTTGTATAGGATTTTTATGTAATTAGCTCACATTGAATGTAAAATGTTTATTCGCAATTTTTTTATTGAAAAACTAATATATAAAAAAAATATAAATTTATACAAGTGCGTCCATTGATCGATCTGCATCGTATGGAGCGCCCGCATTATTACCTACTATCATGAAATTATTAAAAAAGCTATTTAGGTATTCTTGTATAGGTAGGTACTAATATTGAAAAAGTCGTTTTATAAGAATAGATATAATACATGAATGTTTTTTTTTGTGATAGAGAAACACAAGTTATTTCTATAAGATGAAACACGTTAGGAGGGTTTTATTGTGTTGAAGCACCTTTGATGCTGTGGAGAAGAAGTCACCTATAATAATTTTCCTCCATTTACAATGGAACGTCTGCGTGTTGTAATAGCGCAGACATAATGAAATTAATTTTACGCGAGCAATAAATTATAAAGAATTGCACAGGAAAATTTATTGTTATGCGAATTGTTGCGTATCCACAATACCTTATTGTCACCAATCTCACTCTAGTTGTGGTGACAAGAATACATTCTGAACACAAGGGTTACATCTGTAATAAAAGTTTAGTAAAATTATTAAAAATTTTGTTACACAACATGCTAACATTATTCATAGGATATTAACAATATTTCTACAATCGATTGAAATTTGGAAACCGGACAAACGATTAAATCGTATTTATTCATTTATTTGTTCAATTAAAAAAATCAAAAGTTCCATAGTATTGAGAACAAATATATAAATCGCTAAAAAATGTTGTACAAAGTAAAATTATTATAAATATCTTGATTATTCAGCACTTTTCAATCTGTCGATTAACACGGCTTCCAAGCTGTAGTATTCCATAATAATTATGATTCATATGAACACATATATATTCCACAACAAATTTATTTGTCACCACCAGTTGATTATGGCCTTGTAAGCCGAAACAAATGGAAGACAAATAAATTTGTTGTGGAATATACATGTATTTATATTTATCATAATTATCTTTATTATTTCCTAGAGAGACCACATAGCGAATGAGGAGGTTCTCCAAAGAATCGAAGGAGGAAGACAACTTCTCAGGACATTATTCGAAAGGCGTGCAAGATTGGCCATGTAATATGACAAGAGGGCCTCCTGCACGCTATAATGGAGGGTATGACCGAGGGGATAAGCTCTAGGGGACGCCCACGCCGAGAGTATCTGGAATACCTGCTGGTAGATGTGCGCTGCTCATCATATGTTGATTTCAAAAGAGCCGCACAAGACAGGGAAGAATGGAAGAATAGAATTGATGAAGTTGCTGCAAGCCTATCCCAGGATTGAAACCAGAGAACAATAACTTGAAAATCATTATAAATGACAATTAAGGTTTCTATTATGATATTGGAACATTTTATTTGTTTGATACATTTACTATTGTCGAGATTATGTTATTATTTTATTTTATCAACTTTCAATGGTATCAGGAAAATGAAATCAATTTACAACATCTAAAACAAAATACTTTCAAATTGAGAGGCTATTTTAATGACGTACATAATTATGTTCATTGCCATAAGACAGATTTTTCCCTATAATATCATCTCTTTGTTATTTTTGAGTGTTAAAAGTATAAATATGTCCTTGTAACAAGTATATATAATTCCTAAATTAAGCATAAATATTTGTGCTAAAAATGCTTGTGGTGAACAAAATCAGTCATGGCATCGGATTTCTAACTCGCGATCACTGGATTACAAACCCAGTGCGCTAAACGTTCTCCCATCACCAATCTTACGTTTATTTGTCAAATAATAAAATTTATGAAACTGTACATTGAATATTACAATAACATACTAGATACATTGTGCTGGTATAATAATCACCTCGCTAGGAAATCCTTATAATGATTACATGGTTTTAGAGTTTTCCAGATTTTTCTCGTGTTATTTCAGAGTTTTAAATAAGACCGTAAGTAATTTTTATAAACAGAATGGGTTGTGGCAGAAAAACAGTATCAGATAAATTGGTACTTACTTACTTATTCTTAGAATTTATTAAGATTCAAACTTTGACATATTTTTTCATTTTTTTTCACTAGCTACCAACTGTTAATTGTACATCATAAATATTTTAGTAAAGATGTGAAAATAGATCATATTTCTTTATTCAATAGGTACAATATGAAATGTCTTTAAATAAATGAAAAAAAATAGGTACAATACAGTGCACAAAGTTGGGTTTCTTGCAAAAAGAAATCTCTACGAACCAACAAATCAACATGAAATCTTTAGTAAACTTTTTCATAATATTACTTAATAGATATTTTATTATAAGAAAAATATGATAGCTGGAGTAGGTATATATAGGATCTGATGGATTATTATTTACATACAAGGGAAGATATATAGGTTTATGTACCCAATATACCTTTATGTATGAAGTAAGAAAACGCGAACACATACGTCGTCGGTTCAAATATACTAAACCGTTTAACAATAAACTGTCACTATGATAATATCTTCAGGGTGAAAGTTGTGTAATTAAGGTGGCTATAATTTACTTTAAGTCTAAGAGATGCAAGAAAAGACAGTAGAAAGGGGAGATGTAATATATGGAACATTCGTTGTCTCTCCTTCTCTTTCTATCTCTCTCTCTCTTCACAATGATTTATGTGTGAAAATGTATCTAAATAACGCCTCAGGACACAGTTCAAAATTCAATTACATACTTCATACGTTACCTATACTGCTACTGTATGTAATATTATTATTATTATTTTATAGCGCTATGTCCATGTTTATATAATTCTAGGTTCAACATAAGAAACGACTTTAATGCATAATATATTATTTTATGCGGACAACCAAAATTGGATATTGACTATCAAGTCTAAACGAAACATATTAATATATATGAAATAATCATTTATTAGTATTGATTCAGGAATAAAAAAAGGAGCTTATCTATAGGCTTACTAAATGCTCAATCTCTAGGCACAGGGTTCGATGATCTGTGTGTTTATATGGATGAACATGAAATTGATGTGCTTGCCCTGAACGAGACGTGGATTGATGAGGTCAGAGGTGCAACGGATAGGGCTATACCAGGTTACACTTTATATTTGGCACCACGACCAAGTCGAGGTGGAGGTGTAGGTTTTTATGTTCGTCGCGGACTTTCTTGTACGATTTTATCATACGAAAACAAATATTTAGAACAAATGTGGATAAAAATCAAGGCTCCAAACATCAGTATTATATTGGGTACATTATATAGACCGCATAGTAAGGGCGTAGGTGAATCAATCGAATGTATTAGTGATAATATATCTAACTTCATTTTTCATTGTGATAATATCTTTGTACTAGGTGATCTTAATATTGATATTACGGACACTGAAGAAACTAATGCAAGAAAACTTTTGGAATCATTTAATATTTTTAATATGACTTCAGTTATTCATGAATCCACAAGAGTAACAAATACTTCATCAAAGATCATAGATTTGGTATTCACTAATGCACCTGAGAAAGTTACAAATCTCAGCGTGCATCATTGCAAGGATATGAGTGATCATGGTTTAATTGTATGCGATTTAAAATTTCCCAAACCCAGAAGAGTAACTAAAACAATAACATTTAGAAATATCAAAGATGTTGATGTAGATAATCTCAGTGCCGAAATAAATAATGGTCCGTTAGAAGACATACGATCAATGAATAGTGTAGATGATATGGTTAAAAATTTCAATTCATATGTTATAGATTTATTTGACACCTTTGCACCAATACAGACCAAAATAATAAGAGATAGACACAAACCCTGGATAACCGATACAATAAAATATATGATGCGGGTTAGAGATCGCGCCTATAGCCGATATCTGAAAACCAAAGCAGAAATTCATTACACATATTATAAACAACTTCGAAATTTGGTAACCTCCTCTATAAAAAGAGAAAAATCGGCTTTTTTTTGCATATAATGTCAATTGCAATATTCACAACTCAAAAAAACTTTGGAAATCTCTGTCAAACAGCCTTGAATTAAAGGAAAAACAACCCGATATACCAACTGAATTAAATGATCCAGACAAAATTAATAATCATTTTATAAACATAAATCAAAATATATCACATAGTGAGGACTTACTTAATCATTATAATATGAACAAGTATATAACCTCACAGTTTTTTAAGCTCCAAACTGTAGACGAAGCTGCTATAAGTAGACACATACAAACTATTAAATCATATGCTATCGGGTGTGATGGTATTAGTATTAGGTAATATGATAAATCTCATTCTACCGTATGCGATTAGTACTATTACAACTATAATTAATAAATCATTGACATCTGGTACGGTACCAGAGATCTGGAAAAATGCACTTGTTAAGCCACTGCCCAAAAAGACACCGATTTCGAGCTTAAATGACCTTAGACCAATTAGTATATTGCCCACTCTCTCTAAATTACTTGAGAAAATCGTGTTTGATCAAACAGTAAAATATGCGGAAAAATGTAAAATTATACCCCCTCATCAGTCCGGCTTTCGTAAGGGTTACAGCACAACTTCAGCGTTACAATGCATTACCGATGACTTACACACTTCATGTGACAAGGGCAAAGTATCAATATTGGTTCTTCTTGATTTCTCCAAAGCATTTGACATGATAAGTATTCCATTGCTCTTATCGAAATTGCGGTTCTATGGATTTGACGATGGAACTATCAGATGGTTCCAAAGTTATTTCAGAGGCAGAACGCAGCGTCTAGTCTGCAGTGAAGTCGGTGGGTCTTTGAAATACTCTACTGCTGTTAAGCTGACTCGCGGTGTTCCACAAGGGTCCATACTTGGGCCATTGTAGTTTGCTTTATACACAGCTGATATGATGAATGTTCTTAATTACTGCAAATCACATATGTACGCAGATGACTCACAAGTTTATTTGTCTTTTGAAAAACATAACGTACAATCGGCCGTGGGCATGATAAATAGTGATTTAAATAAAATTCATTCTTGGGCACAAGCCCATGCACTACTTCTCAACCCCCGAAAGACTGTAGCCCTGGTCGTGGGCCCAAAACAAAAAATTACTGCTGTGGAAAGCAGCGGCTTTAGGGTTGCCATTGATTCCACTGACATTCCATTTGTAAGCGTTGCACGTAATCACGGTATAGTGATGGACCAAGGGATGAAATTTGAAGAGCATGTAAAAAAAAAGATGCAATGGGGCTATTCAAGGCTACGCCTTTTATATAAAATACGGGAATATGTTTCGGTCAATGTTCGCAAACTGCTGACAGATAGTCTTGTTTTATCCATATTAGACTATGGGGATGCGGTGTATGGTCCTTCTTTGTTAAAAAATACACAAAAGCAAGTGCAACGTATTCAAAATGCGTGTGCACGTTTTTGTTACAAAATACCTAGGCGAGCACATGTTTCTCCATACCTTAAGCAGCACGGGATACTGAATATGTTTAACAGAAGGAAGTTTCATCATCTGTGTCAAATATTCAGAATCATTAAAAGTAAGACACCTTCCTATCTGTATGACAGATTACAGTGGTCCCGTGATATTCATATGCATGCTACGCGACAAAGAGACTATCTACTTATTCTCCCCAGACATCGAACCACTGCCTTTGAAGGGAGTTATACATACACTTCAACCAAATATTGGAATGAATTGCCGCAGCACATTCGTACGGCAGCCTCACTGCAGAGCTTTAAAAAGCATTGCAGTGAATGGCTGTTAAGTACACAAAATTAAATGTAATAATGCCAAAGTAAGTACCTGTGTACAACAAAATTAACTATCCTAATAATGCTTTCTTTGTTTATTTATTTTTATTTGTATATATGTATAATATATATTTTTTTTTCCTTTTGTTTTTTTATCTTTCTCAATTATTATTTTTTTTTCTTTTCTTCATGTATAAATGTTTTCGTATATAATTTTATGTTATTTTATTTTTTATTTATTATTTGTATGTATAAAATATATATTTTGTGATCGTCCAAGGCATTGCTGAAAATCAGCTGCACTGTGGGTCTCCACGGGTGTACAGATGAGCAATAGCCTATTTGTTGTAAAATAGTTCAAAATGTATATAACTTCTTGTTATTTTTAATGCAACAAATAAATTTATTATTTTTTTTTTTTTTTTTTAATAAAAATGAATATGTCCTTGTTAAGCAAGTACATATACATCTTCCTACGTTCCCTAAAATAAGCAATTAAATGCTTGTGCTTAGGTGAACGAAATCGGTCGAGGCAGGATTCGAACTCGCGACCACTGGATTACTAGCCCAGCACGCTAACCGCTCTGCCACCGACCCATCTGATTTATACTTTTATTATTATTGTTATTATTATTATACGTAGATTGATCTCGGTTATGATCCGGTAATTTCCTTCACAACGGAGCGTACTCAAGTTGTGAGGCTATGTGTTTGTGTGTCTGTGTGGTTGTGTGTAGTTTTTTAAAGTGGTACCTGTAGAAATTTTCTGACTATTGTGCATGTGTTGATAATTGTAGTTTTTTGTATGTTGGTGATTACGTATGGGGGTAACTTTAGTATGTCTATATTTTTTTGGAGAGTTTTTGGTATGATGCCTGTAGACGATAATATTATTGGGACTATTGTAACTTTTTCTTGTTTCCACTGTGATTTTATCTGTTCTGCTAAAGGTATGTATTTATCTATTTTTTCTAAATGTTTCTTTTGTAGATTTGCTGTATTTGGTATCGATATTTCTATTAGATATGTGTGTTTATGTATTTTGTCGATTTATGTAATGTCTGGTCGGTTATGTAGGTTTGTTCTGTCTGTGATTATGTCTCTATTCCAGTATAGTTTGTAGTTATCATTTTCTGTTACAGCTGGGGGTGTGTATTGATACCACTTGGGGTGTGTTTCGATAAGTTTATGTTTGTGGGCTAGTTCCAAATATATGTGTTTGCAGATGTTATCGTGTCTTATTGTATATTCCGTCGGTGCAAGAGTTGAGCAGCCACCTGTTATGTGTTCTATTGTTTCTTTTTGTAATTTGCACTTTCTGCATGTGTCGTTTGTTATTGTATTGTCTTTTATAATATGTTTCGTGTAGTTTTTTGTTTTTATTATTTTGTCCTGAATAGCTATGATAAATCCTTCTGTTTCTGCGTAGAGGTCTGAGTGTTTGAGCCAATTATTACTAAGGGCTTTATCAATATGTTGTTGTTGTAGATGACTTGGGTGTATTCCATGTAATGTTTTATTTTTCCATGTTTCAATTTTTGCGTCATGTGTTGTTATTTCTAGATTGCGTTCGTTGTCGTTAAGTGTAAGTGGTGAGTATGTGTGATCTATGTTTATGATTTCATTATGTATTGGGCTATTTCGTTTTGTGTAGAAGTATTGCCTTAAGTTATTTATTTGTGTATGGTGTAGATTTTTAATGTCTATGAGTCCTCTTCCTCCTTCCTCTCTTGGCAGTGTGAATCTTTCTATTGCTGAATGTTCGTGGTGAATTCTATGTTTTGATGATGTTGTTCTGAGTTTAATGTTGAGATCGTCAAGTTCCGTATTGGTCCATTTAATTATTCCAAATGTATATGTTAGTACTGGTATTGCGTATGTGTTTATTGCTTTAGTCATATTTTTTCCATTTAGTTGTGTTTTGAGGAGGATATTTAGTCTTTTAAGGTATTCGTTTTTGGTGGTTTCTTTTATCTTTTTATCTTTTATGCTTGGGTTCTGGAGAATTCCCAAGTATTTATAAAATTCATCTTCGTCCATTGCGCGTATTATTTCATTCGTATCCTTCAAGGTGCTTCCCGTGTGTTCCTTGGGTTTACCTCTTACTATTGAGCATGTGTTGCATTTATCAATACCGAATTTCATTTTTATGTCATTACTAAAGCGTTCAGTTTTATAAATTAGTTGTTTTAGTTCGTCATTATTTTTGCCATATAGTTTTAAATCGTCCATGTATAAAAGGTGGTTGATTTTTATAGGATTGGTATTTAAGTTGTGTGTTGTGATTTTGTAGCCAAGTTTGCTTTTGTTAAGCATCTTGGAGAGTGGGTTGAGGGAGATACAGAACCATAGTGCGCTTAGGGAGTCACCTTGAAAGATTCCGGTTTTAATGTTTATTTGTTTTGATTTAATCATTTTGTTGTTTAGTTTTAGGTATATTGTCGTGTTCCAGGTGTTCATTATTTGTTTTAAAAATTCTACAAGTTTTATGTCAATTTTGTATATTTCTAGAACTTTTACTAACCATGAGTGGGGGACACTATCAAAGGCTTTTTGGTAATCTATGTATGCACAGTACATGTTCCTTTTCTTCTTTATCGCCTGATTTGTTAGTGTCCGGTCGATGATGATTTGTTCTTTGCATCCTCTGCTTTGCTTTCTGCATCCTTTTTGTTCTTCTGTTAATATGTTATTTTGTGTTAGGAAAAGATCTATTTTTGTAGTTATAATTGAGGTAAGAATTTTGTATATTGTGGGTAGACATGTGATTGGACGATATTTAGATGGATTTTTTGTGTCTGTTGATTTAGGTTTGAGATATGTGATACCTTTAGTGAAAAAAGATGGGAGGTTTTGGTTTTCCGTTACGCATTTGTGTAATAGTTCGGAGAATTTTTCATGTGTTACAGGGAGATATTTGTACCAGTAATTTTGGATATTATCTATGCCTGGTGTCTTCCAGTTGTGTGTCTTCTTTATAGCAGTTTTGAAGTCAGTTATATTTATTTGTATTGTGGCCATGTTTTGAAATTGGTTATTGTCATTTTCTTCCTCTGTTATCCATGTGGCATTTTCATTGTGTTTTTTGTTTTCAGACCAAATGTTCTCCCAGTATGATTCAATTTCATTTAATTTAGGTGCGTCTGTAATTTCTATATTGTTGTTTTTTAGGTTGTTGTAGAAGCTTTTTTGGCTTGTTTGAAAATTGAGATTGTGTGTTTTCCTGTCATAGCATTTTTTGTAGCGTTTTAATCTATGTGATTGTGCTGATAACTTTTGTGTTAGCGTATCAAGGAGTATAGTTAGGTTGTGTTCATTGTATTTGTCTTTAATCGTTTCAATTTCCCGTATTTTTCTTGGATTTTTTAGATTATCTTTAATTTTTTGTGTTACTTTGCCTATTTCATTTCTTAATGAGTTGATTTTGATTTGTATTCTGTGTTGCCATGCTGGTATAGTGCTTCTGTGTGTTCTATGGGAGTTTTCTGTTTAATTGTTTATATTTTGTTTGTTTAGTGTAATAATGGTGTATGCACTACAGTAAACTAATAGATGTAATTTTTCGACTGTTGTTTCAGTGTTAATCATGTTATGTAGAATTGTGTTGATAATATTGATCATGTTAATGGTTTGTTTGTTGATTTTGAGCTTTGGTAGGTGTGGTCTTGTTGTGGGGTCGCTATCTTTATATATTTCGATTGTGTGTTCTAGTGTGTTTGTGATTTGTGCTTTTGTGTCTGGGTTGTGTTCTGTTCTTCCGTTGGTCTCGTCATTGTTGTTAGGGCTTATTGTTGTATTATTGTTCATATTGGTGGATTCGTTAGTTATGTTTATATTTGGTTGTTCAGTGTTATTTTGCTGTGGTATTATTGATATTTCCTGTGGATTGTTGTGGTTTATTTGCGTATTTGTTATGTCTTGTGTTAATGTACTTATTCTATTTTGATTACTCATTCTGATTGCGTCTTGTTTTATTTGATCAAGTATTGATAGTTGTATTCTTTTGTTGTTTATTATAACTCTTTTCTGGTCCGCCAGTCGCTGTTCTGTGATGTGTGAGAGTTCTGGGTAGATTGTGGTGAATTGTGTATGTAGCTCCTGTCTGTATCCAATTATTTGTGTGTCTCCTTGTGTGATAGTGTAGTAGCAACGCATGAGGTTTATGTTCATGTCATCTGTCCATTTCATGCGTTGTCGTGGTTTTCCCGCTTTGGTGGTTGTCGGTTGACTTGCCGACAAAGCACTTTCAGCAGGTCGGGTGTGTTGGGTTTCGGCTGTTGTTTCTTCGGGTGTCCCGGCATGTGTCCGCCTGTTCGACAGCATGTCATTAGCGGCTCTCATGCTGCTACGCCCAGCGCTAACTCCGGACGTGCCCTGGCGCTCCCCAGGTAGCGGTGTTTGTCCGAGGCTTGTGTTTTTTGTGTGATCCATGTATGTGTTGTGTGTTTGTACCCTTTACCCGTTGGCAAGCTACTCGATGTAGTTGTGTAGCTCCCCGCCCCTCACGTAGTTCTAGATGTTTTTAACTGGACGTGGGTTTGGTTTTTGAGGGGCTTATTATTATTATTATTATTATTATTATTAAGTACCTTTCCTTATCAACGAAAAAAATATTTTTAATATAATACCTTCCGCTTCATGGTTTCAATCCTAGGATTGGTTTGCACCAAGCACTCCATCTCTCCACGTATCTCTGTTGTTGTTAGTAGCTGCTACAGCTAATCATCTTCTTCCGTAGGCAATCTGATGTTTTTATTTAGACTCTAATATCTTCTACGTGGATTATTTCTTATTATTGGACCTCGCAATTCCACACTAGACACGGCAGTTCAAAAGTTATCTTTTTCGTTTTCACTTGTCCGATTTGTCCGTATGTTAGCTTTGTGATAACCTTGATCAGATTTTTGTGCAATCCTATAGGAATGCACTAACTTACCGGTGTCTACATTCCTACGAAAACTCTACAACGATTTCCGAGAGAATTTCTTTGGAACCATTGAACATGCGGAAAATATTGCTCACTCGTATCGTCACTTTCAGTTAACGGTGAGCCTGCTGTTTCCTCATACTAAGCTCTATTTGGCACATTAAATGCAGTGACTGCGAAGTTTTAAAGTTCTCCGGACTCTTCCTACAATCTTTATGTGTTCTTTCAGAGTTTTGCAAGGGGCGGTTATTAGTCCACATTGGTAAAATGGGTGGTGGTGGAGGATGAACAGCTGCTACAGCGCACACAACTGATCACCTGGTCCATTAACTGTCACTTGGGCGACCTCTATAGTTTCTGCCCTCCGTCATACCTTTGGCGGTAGTAACGAGCAGACCCGGATGCCTATATATTTGGATTATTGTTGGGAAACCCTCTATAGTAGTTGTCTCGTTTCTCCGACACTGCTCAGCACCACGTAATTTAAAATATGGTCTAACCAATAGATCCTAACCATGCGCCTGTATTACCACATTTCAAAGGCAGCCAGACGTCCAGATTCTCTCTGGCTGATAGTCCACGTTTCGTTGCCATATATTATGAGCACACTCCAGACAAAAGTTTTAATCGAGTTCTTCCTAATATTGATATCAATGTTAGGATATTCAAATATCTTAGATTTTTTGTTGTTATTGCATTTGAGCGGCCTTCTTGAGATAAACATTTTTTTTATTATCGTGTTACCCAGACTTGCTTTATTATGGTGTCACCCAAAAAAATGTTTATGGTCACCTCTTCTATTCTAGCAACTATGCACTTTGTTTTATTTTTATTTATTTTCATATTGTATTTGAAGTTCAAGATATTTTCCATCTTTCTCAGGGCCTCTATCCCTGTTCTGTCTCTGCAAGCAATGCATTATCGTTGGCATACCTGATCATTTCAATATTTTGTTCCTGGATTTTTACACGGACCAGTCTCTCATTTCCTCCCTCAACTCATCGATAGCTGGTTGTATTCTATTTTTAAGGAATCAAAAGGCTCACTAACTGCCACATTTTTTTTGTATGATTCTATTTTCAAATTAGTTTCATAAACCATTGCAAAAAATATCAACAATATGTTCCTACTTGGTACCTACCTACCCCGTAGTTCTACATTCAAATTTTGATTCATAACAAAATTTGAATGTAAAATAGTCGACCTTCATATATTATGTCAAAAAACCTAACACTCGTTGAAGAAGAAGATGAAAAATTTTCAAATCAAGAAACCGTCCCGGGTAAACGCTCAACAATTCACGTCAAGTTTCATTGCAATCGGATCAACGGTTTAGGAGCGCATAACGTACATACAACCATACCAGCATACAAACATTGAGAGTTATAATATAGATTTTTTAAATACGAATTATTTTATTGCTTATTGTTCAGTAGGTACTCAGTATTTGAGTTAGTTAAGTTTGGTAAATTTACCCACGGTTTATAATATTTTTTAACAAAATCGCATTAAGTATTAATTGCATTCAGGAAATGTACTATAAAGTTATACAATTTCTTCACGTCTGTTTATTTATAATTTGTCTTCAATTTACATAATTTTGTTTACATAATTCAATTAACAATACACACGTTGAAATTTGTGCCCATTGTAAAACTTTGGTGGGAGTTGGTATTTGATATGTATATAATATGTATGTATAAGAAGTAAATAAATATTAAGTCTATAGTCAATTAACCATAGACAGTATAATAAGATGATTGATATAACAAATTATAGTGTTGCCAGTTTAATACTATTATTTATTGATTTCCAAACAGGTCATGCAATTTTCTCGTCATAAAATTAATCAAATTCATAATTGATAACAACAATTGTTTCTGTAAATTGCAAAGGTGTATGTACTGTGAATGATCATGTAGTAGAATGGCGAATGTAAATTATATTTACTTACAAGTATACAATAAATATCATGCTAATAATAATACATACATACTTTTTGTACCATATCTAAACGTATTTAATTAAAAAAAATACATGCATGGTTTAAAATCCAACGGTTCATAACTGATACAAACGTTCCTTTTAAACCTTTCAAGAAATGAACATTAATAGTTCCTTAAGGGTTATTTTTTCACTAAAGAAAAAATACGTGATATGATAAATATTGCCTCATTTTAGAGATATGCTATTATAAAGATAATATATTTATTACGTTTATTTACTATTTAGTCATAAATATTTTAAAAAATTAATCTACTCAAAAAATACCAAACAGCAGTTAATTACTATAAACTTTGTTTTTTTTAAGACAAATTCACATCTCAATAGAGACGAAGTTGGAAAATTATAGGAGAACCAGGAACTCAAGGCATCTACAGGGTTACGACCAGTCATCGGCTTGGTTAACGTCATCACTTTATGCCTTCTTATTGAGTTACCTATAATAATTTGTGAACGTAATATGATCACGTAAACCAGCCGATGACAGGTCGTAAGCCCTCAATTCAAGTCATCGTCTGGTTTACGTGATCACATTACGCTTTTGTGCAACGTTCACCGATTATGCTTTCTTATTAAGTTCCCTATACACAATTGGAGAACGTTGCGCGAGTGAATAATGTGATCATGTAAACCAGCTGTTCTCCTATAATATTCCAACTTTGTCATAAAATCTCATTGACTCCCGACAGTGTAGAAAATACAATGCTTGCATATATACAACTATAAAAATATTCGTTTAGCTTTGTTAATTGCAGTTTCAAATTCGCTAATTATGTCAGCCACACCCATGATACTAGTTGACAACATTCAGTACGGAAGTAAAATATGTAACTCATGTTACTCATACTAATTGATCCAATAACAAATTGTATTTATTAACTACGACTTTAATGCTACTTTATTATTTTTAGAAAAATACAAATTTGTAACAGGATCGGCATTAATAATACTATTTTGATTTCTCTTTCAGAAGACCATTGACATATTCGAACTATCCTTTCTTGGACAAACCCTGGCCTCTAGTATGAAGATGTATATGTTGTTTCAAAGACATATTCATTCTTTAAAAAAAATAAAAAATGCTTTTTCCCATGTTACCAAGTCATCTCAATGTGTTCACTTTCTTTTCTTTGTTTTTCTTCTGTTTCCTACGCCGTATCCTTTTTGTGTCCTCTCTACAGCCCAAACTATAAGTCCGATATATATTAACATCATATTTGTAAAGTGCATAGACCTAGGGCTGATTAGTTTGCCATACACCTAGGGCTGATTGGTTTTACATAGATATCCACTTATTTCTTCTCTATGATTTCTTCATCTGTCCAAATTTTCAAAATGCTCTGGAAAATTGTCTGGAAATTGTCTGAAAACTGGCCTGGAAAATTGAGATATTATTTGGTTAAACTTGAGATATTAATTGGTTAAACTATTCAAAAAAAATATTTTTTTATTTAAATTTTTTAAAAGGTACAGATTAATTCAGGTGCAAATACCCCGTAAACCATGGTTTCATAGATCAAAATTCAACAGATCGGAGATATCTATGATCTGCAGGATGCGATTTGGTCACTGCAGACTCAATGCACATCTCTATAAAATTGGAATCGTCCAGAACCCATACTGCGAGTGCGGTCTGGACGAGAAAACACTTAACCATGTGTTCCTAGGGTCTCCTATTAGGGACGCTTACAACACATATCAACAAATTGCTTCTATAGGTACTACCAATAATTATGGAGTCTTTATTGAGCTCAACTTCGGAATCTACTAAAGCGATCCTCTTAAAATCACGTAAGACCAACTTTGTAATTTTATAATTCTTATGTATTTGCAAATTTTTTATATGTATTTAAATGGGTCGATGGCAGAGCGGTTAGCGCGCTGGGCTAGTAATCCAGTGATCGCGAGTTCGAATCCTGCCTCGACCGATTTCGTTCACCTATAGCACAAGCATTTAATTGCTTATTTTAGGGAACGTAGGAAGATGTATATGTACTTGTTTAGCAAGGACATATTCATTTTTTTGTTAAAAAAAAAAAAATTGAGTTCCATGTCTGAGTTTATTTGTCTGTATTACTTTTTTTTTTATTTAATTCTTATGTATAAAAATATACTCTTCAAAAATGCATTCAAGGATTGTCAAAATTGAAAGAAAAAAAACGTTGGTCTGCTATATCATTCTGAAATAAATTTCATATTTGTATGAAAAATGTATATAGGTACAGAAGTAAAATAGCTTCTGTATGGGAAAATTGAGTGATCTATTTCATTTTGACATTGTATGTGTCTCTATAGACAAGTGTATTATTTTACTCTCCCCTTCTATCTTCCGCAAGAGGTAGGCAGTGATAATCGAACACCGCATTCTTCTATCTTAAAACATATACATCGCCTCGTCAACATTTATACACTGTCTCATACATGCTCATCTTGCTAGTCATACATTTTTTTACATAAATTTCTCAACAGGTATCATGTAGAAAGTGCATACTATGAGTTTCGTGACAATGTTTTTGTGTGTTTGGTGTATTGTGAAAACTTTTGTCCTGTGGGAATCTTATATTTGTTTAAGAATCTAATATACATCTTCATAAAAATTCATTTAGAGATTGTCAACCTTTCAAAAAGAAAAAAAATGTAGTTACACTTTCTATGTAGTGGAGAGTTTAGTGTTGGCTACAGCCGACTCGTTTATTAATGAAATAAAAAAATAAATTCTTTATCATAGAAAGTTAGAACGATTAAGTATGAAAAAACCTTGTTCAGATTGTTTGACAGTTATTTTATTTTCATGTACCTACATAGTTTTTGTCTAAATTTTAAATTTTAATATTAATATTATTCCGATCCTGTTACATGTCACATACTATTTATCTCACATGAGTATTAATGCTAAACGCTAATCAATCCAGTATTACCGTCGAATCGATTCTAGTTAATTGTTCAAAAACCAGACAAAACGTAAATTGTCCTACAATCTGGTGATCTGAAATGGTGGAAAATTACGCATACGATAAATATCTTAAGTAACAACTTTACTAATTGATGTAATGAAATGATTGTCATTCTGTACTAAGTAGGTATATATAACAAGTTAAAATAATGTTTTATTTCATTCTGAGAATTGATACGTATTTAAATTTATAAATAACATATAAAATTATTACTACTCTACATTTATTTCTTTTTCTTGGTTAACATACACTGCCTTTTTTGTTGCCTTTTTAGGCGAGACTAGACTGGTGTGTAAGAGAATACACGCAGATGTCGTCCTTTTATAAGGTTAAAACTCACCCGCACATCAGTCAGTGGTTACCTGCCATTATGGGAATATTCTGTGATTGTATGAATGAATTGAATATACATTATAGTTTCTAAAGTCATCAATATGTCCTTGAAATTACACGAAATTGGTCGAAAAAAATATTGGTCGAAAAAAGATGTTATTAATCTTAATTGATGAAGGAATGAAAATGTTAATGTGTGTATTTATATCACGCCTCCCGCAATAATAGGATCATATAAAATTTATGCACGTGCATGTACTTACTAGTATTAAATAAATAAAGTGACCGAATCTGTCTAAAATCAATGAATATATTCAAGACGAGCAATATGCTCGTAAAATGGAACAATTAGATTCGGTAGACGGCGAGTTTCCAATTGATCCAAATGTCGGTGAGGAGGCCCAGAGTCGTATTGTTCCGAAATTGAGTGAGAACGTTTATCAAGAATCTCGACAAACGACTTTTTGTACATAAGCAACCCGCCCGGATAAGTATACGTTAAATGATGAGAAGGCATCTAATAGTTGGTATTATACCGATAGCCATTTACCAAAATAGTAATTTGATCAATTCAATGTGAGCTTTTAGTTAAACCATTTGGGACTGTATCATTATTGTTCAGTTTCACATATCAATATCATATTGTATTAGGTATCCCGATAGAATTGTATTATTTCTCCGTCTATAGATACGAACAATCTAGTATGTATTTATGTATTAACCGTGTCTCAAATATTTAAATTAATTTTATGATTTGACCAATAGAATGTTCTATTAAAATGGATTGGATACAAGGGGAGAATGAACGAAAAACGCTTGGTAAAAAAAATATAAAAAATGACATAAACAGAGATAAATCTTTATTTTTATTTGTGTTAGTATTTGTAATATAAATTGTTAATAAGTGTTATAGTATCAAAAAACAGATAAACAGCACATCCTCTGCTTTCTACCACTTACAACGAATAAAATCTATCAGACGAAATATACCTACGGAAGCAACAAAATCTCTAGTAAACGCATTCGTTATTTCCCGCCTGGACTACTGCAATGGTATCTACGCAAACCTTCCAAAGCTGGAGCTAAACAAACTTCAATCCGTCTTCAACGCTGCTGCTAGGCTAATCACCGGAGCCGCGAAATTCTCACACATATCCCACCATCTACGAAATCTTCACTGGCTTAAAGTGCCAGAGAGAATCAAGTACAAATTATGTTTGTTGACTTTCAAAGCGATCCATGGCATGGCTCCCACGTATCTTTCAGACTTCTGCATCCCTCTCACCGTAAACGAGCGACAACAAACACTTCGGTCAGCCACCACATCCGTGATTGGCAAGTTGACTGAAATAAATAGAGTCAACACTTCATCCTTCGGTGATCGTGCTTTTGCTGTAGCTGGACCAGCCTCGTGGAATAAACTACCACCTAAACTGAGGCAAATCGACAACTTAGCACTATTCAGGAAACACCTAAAAACTCACTTCTTCCACGAGTCTTACAAAAACCCCTAAAATATTCAAAGCGCCCTTGAGGTGAGGTTATCACAAAAACGGCGTTATAAAAATAATCCAAATTTATTATTATTATTATAGGGGGAGAACAAACGAAAAACACTTGACAAAATTAATTCCAAAACTGACAAAGTGTTTAAAACAATAAAATAAGGAGATGTGGTATATAAAACTGTAAAAAATAGTTACAATATTGAAAAATTTAATAAAATCTACCTCAGTTTATAGACATATTCAATTCTCAATTTTCTTATTCATAAATTCACCTTGGCAAGGTGAAAAAATATGTATTATTTGGTAACTACATATTAGGTAAGCAAAAAATATTCGGTTTATTTGCATTTCAAGATCTGAAAACAAGAATAATCAAAATAATTAAAAATTAACTCCACAAGACAATCAAACAAAAATAATTAATATCAAAATGTTGGCAATCAAACAAAAGTTTAATCAAACAACGGAAGTAACGAAAACCATTAAGCCACCAGCATTCATACTCTTTGATCTCAAAGTGCTGGGTTTTTCATTGCTCATCCCTTAACTGTTGTTTATTTCTTAATCCATTTATTATTTTACCAAATGGAACAGCCGAGTTAAATAAAATCAGTGTTAATGCTTTCCTTTAACCCTCAACTCAACACCTTTGGTGCTTTTTATACCCGGATAATTTATTTAGTCGTATTTGCTTCATTCATTTTTTTTATCCTTTTTTCATAGGTGTGTACCGTGTATTAATTGATTTTTATTTGTTCTGAAATTGATTTTCCTTAAAAAACTGTAGGAAAAATAGCAAAAACGTATATTAAAAGAGTATCGACTTCATGTAACATTCAATAACTATTATGCGGAAAGATCTAACCACACCATAATATTTTAATGAGTAATATCGTCGCATAAGGTCAACACCGTGTAAGTCAATATCGGCAACATTACAGGAGGTAGAACAAAAACACTATTTTAAATTATTGTTACATATCATTTAAATATACTTTCTTTTTGAAAATACTAATTGGAAAAAACTAACCTGGCATTGTTTTTTTATATTTTGTCAAATGTCATATAAGAATTTTAGAAAGTTTTTAGCTCTACTGTAAAGTTGCTGATATTGACTTATGCGGTGTTCGACCTGATGCGATGATATGTTGATATATGTTGATATATGTATATATGGGTATTTTTTTCGTTCCAGCATCAATCACAAACTGGAAAACTTTAAAGGTAAAATATACTGCATATTGCTTCCTTCACGACCAATGAGTTAAATAGAAAAACTTTTTAATGTTTTATTGTGTAGGTAATTTTTTCGACAATTTTGATACACATTCGTTCAAGGAATGACATGTCAAATACTGTAATTTTTCAACTGGATAACTAACCCACCGGGCTAACCGCTCTGCCACCACCCATCAAAATTTCAATTATTTCCATATAACACAATAAAATATCATGCTATGAATTTTCTTATTCAATATATTTCACCTACATTCATATTCATTTAGGATATTAAATTTCGTGAAGTGAAATATAAAAAGGTTAAGTTGTAGGTATTTGACTAATTATTATATTTGTATTTGTACTTTAAAAAAAAACACTTGTGAAGTGGTGAACAATTGATTCGGCGTTTATGGACCCCACAAGAAATGTGAATAGATCAAGAAGTGAGCTGGAGAGGGTTGAAACAACCCTTGCTTTGTTACAGATCAGAAGAAGACATTTCTCCCTGAGGAGGGGTGGGTTCCGGCTCTTTGTGGGGGTGGGCTGGTGTGTTTGTGCAACGCAATTGGATTTAAACGGGGATAATTGACTGGCAAGAGGAATAAAAGGGATTAACACTTAAACAAAGAGATTTCTCTTACAACTTGGGCAAACTAAGGAGGTCATTCCATTTCTTGGGAGTTCATATATAAAGGTACTTATCAATCTATGTACCCTACCAAGCATCCCTTTCAAAGATATGGTAACTAAGAAAGCGATATCGTTGTGGAAGACTGATTATGGAAGATTTATTTATTGATATTTTATGGATTTATTTTTATCATGGTTTTACCGCAAGAGCCGAATAATTGAAATTACAACATGCAAAATGACATTTTACAAAGTTCAGCTTTGAGGTTCACCACCCATTCCGAATATACCTACTGGCTACACCACCCATTCCGAATATACCTACTGGCTACACCACCCATTCCGAATATACCTACTGGCTACACCACCCATTCCGAATATACCTACTGGCTACACCACCCATTCCGAATATACCTACTGGCTACACCACCCATTCCGAATATACCTACTGGCTACACCACCCATATCGAATATACCTACTGGCTACACCACCCATTCCGAATATACCTAATGGCTACACCACCCATATCGAATATACCTACTGGCTACACCACCCATTCCGAATATACCTACTGGCTACACCACCCATATCGAATATACCTACTGGCTACACCACCCATTCCGAATATACCTAATGGCTACACCACCCATATCGAATATACCGAAGTGAGACGACACCGGATGTATTATGACACGCATGTATTATGCTAAACCGCACACCTGTCGCTGGTTACACCGCATTGTGGGATATAACGTGAATGTATGTATAAAAATTTAATCTTCTTCTTCTTTATAGTGCAATAGGTAATTTGATCTGATTGTGAAGGTGGACTACCTGGGAGGATGAGGTCCAACTGCCCTTCATCTCTTCGCAGGTCTTCCTACCTGTCTTCTGTTGTTGGGTACTTCCGTTTTAACAATCTTGACAATTCTGCTGTCGTCCATGCGTTAGACGTGATCTCTCCAGAAGCGTCTTCTGCTACGTCCCCATCTTGTTATTTCCTCGTCAACGCATATAATATGTAAACCTGATGGTCTTATTTCTGATGCGGTCCCTGAGGAATCTTCCTGCAATGGAACGAGGGGTCTCCATTTCAGCCACTCTTAAACAGCTATTTGTCCCGTTGGAGTCGGATCTTTCTTCTATCGCATATGTCATGATGGGGACAACACACGCATTGTATATTCTGACTTTGCTAATGGTAAGCATGTTTTTATTTCTCCATACAGTATTTCGTAAGCAACCATAACAAAAACAAAACAAAATAAATAGCCATGGCAACTATTGCTTTATTGACCTTACATAGATGGGTCGGTGGCAGAGCGGTTAGCGCGCTGGGTTAGTAATCCAGTGGTCGCGAGTTCGAATCCTGCCTCGACCGATTTCGTTCACCTATAGCACAAGCATTTATTTGCTTATTTTAGGGAACGTAGGAAGATGTATATGTACTTGTTTAACAAGGACATATTCATTAAAAAAAAAAATTGGAAATTTAACTATTAAATATATATTTTTCACAAGCTTTTGGGGCACTGGGAATTCTCGAAATCACCGGAAACAAAAAAAAAAGATTTATTAAAATCCCGATAGGTACAGTTAAATATTCGCCATTGGTATATCAAATCACAAAGCACTCTATGGAGGGTGAATTGCCTTAAACAACCTATTTTACATACTTATAAATTGTTTGTATAAAATATGTTTAATTTATTAAATTAAACAAAATATTTCTTGATCAATTTAAATATCATAAATTTAATATCGTTAATAGAGAATATCGTTATCGAAAATCCAGTTTATCAAAATATTCGACTCAAATAAATTTAATATGTTTCAAATGTAGGTACTTATTATGCTATTTATTCAATGGTATTATACAATATAAAATAAACAAGTAAATAAAAAAATATACAGGAAACAAATTCAAATACAGATCATACATAATATATTGTGAAACGATTCAAATGATACATCAACTAAGTTTGTATAAATCAAACTAGAAACTGCTTTTAGGTGCATTGTAATCAGTAATACCTACACAAAATTCTGAAAGTTTCAGAGCTCTACCTGGTCGGAAATTATTTCAAAATCAATTGCACGATTCCAGTACGGACAGGCAAGTGAAGTTAAATAAAATTGTGAATAAACCAATCCTTAGTTTTAAGTGTATTCTTTGTTGTATAAAGCACACGGTGAGATACGATTTCATTGGGCAATCATAATTATAATTATTTCATGAACCGACTCGTCCATTTCTTAATGGCGTCCATCTTGAAGAACCGACATCAAAACAAGTCAATCCCAACGTCTATCTCTTTGGTCATCTTAATATTTTAAAATAAATTTATGATCTAAAACCTAGGTTAGAGAAATAAAATCCAGGATGTGAAAAAAAACACTGATTGAGCTTAATATTTAAGTGTTAAAATATAATGATTGTTTGACGCTCTTAATGAAATGCAAATTATATAATTCGGTAATAATTATTTATTTTGTATAAAAGTAAACCATATTAAACGTAGATAGTTGGAAATAAAAACGCCCAAAATGATTTAATGTATCTATAAACATTAGACTATAAAATCACCTCATGTGTGATTCGACATGCATTTTATATTATTTGTTCGTTTCGTCGAAATAATTTTGCATTTTATAACATTTTTTACGCATTTTTAATTTACTACTGTTTATTAGGAGCGATCCTTATCATTGATAATATAAGCTTAAACCGTGTATTGAATTACATTTTAAATCGAGTTAACAAGGTCATTAAAAGCGCACATTATTTCATTGTTTTGTTATCGTACATCTATCTTACAACGACTCGATGACCCGATCGAATCTCGGACCACTACTTTTTGTTCGCGAGTGTTCGTTTTTCATTTTTGAACGTCGTACTTAAAAATTTTACGTCTTTCGAACGCGAATCGAATACAATGACCACTATTACAAGGACTAATGATGGAACTGGTTTAAAAAAATTGAAGTACCTACCGTACTTGCCTATAGATTTCGTATTTTAGAGTCTACTATTGGCGGATTGTGATATGACTTGTCACACTTAAATTGTGATACCAAATAACTTGTCATACCTAGGATTTCACAAATTTTAGTGACACGTCATGTCACAATTCGCTCACAAATATTTGTACTATAGGTATATTTATTTTAATAGACGCTATTATATGTAATGGTTGAAAACATTATACCTAAATATCTAGTGTTGGTGGATTGTGATATGACTTGTCACACGTAGGTAAATTGTGATACCGAATAACTTGTCATTGGATTTCACATTTTTTTTGTGACACGTGATATCACAATTCGCTCACAGATCTTTTTAATAGATATTTATTTTACAAGACGCTTCTATATTTAATGGTTGAAAACATTATATCTAAATATAATGTTTTCAACCATTGGATGGGTGGATGGCAGAGCGGTTAGCGCGCTGGGTTAGTAATCCAGTGGTCGCGAGTTCGAATCCTGCCTCGACCGATCTCGTTCACCTATAGGACAAGCATTTATGCTTAGTTTAGGGAACGTAGGAAGATGTATATGTACTTGTTTAACAAGGACATATTCATTTTATTTTAATATTACCTCAAATCTTTTTTATACGTTTAGTTTCTAAACAGCCACTTCTTTCTAAGAAAATATACCAACTTTCCTCATCATCCGTCCTGAGAAAAAAGGAGTCACTCCGAACCAGTCTTATAAAAAACTCCTTTATAAAATGTTTATTTAAATAATATTTTAATGCCATTTTTTTAATATCTCAACAGAGACGAAGTTAGAAAATCAAGGCACCTACAGGGCTTACGATCTGTCATCGGCTGGTTTACACGATCACTTTATGCGCCAGCACAACGTTCATCAATCATGCATTTTTATTTGTTCCCTAACAATCCAGTTTTTTGAAAGTTCTGTAAATGTCATCAAAATACTCTTACTTGAGTATAAGCTGGAAAACACCAACGCCATCTATGTATAGTGACAAAGAATTTTTTTTTTGTAACGCCATCTATTGAGAAATTAGTTTGTTAACAATGAAAGCAAAAGTCCTTATACATGAGGTAACGTAGGTATATATGCAACTATAAATATTCGGTTTATTTTAATGTACCTATATTAAAATAAAATTATTTTTATTATAGGAGTTTTTGTTCACCCTATAAAACGAAGAAACCAGTTCATACCAAAATTCATTCAAATAATTAATCACAAAGATAATGGATAAACAATAAGAACTGTACAAACAAATTAGCATTAAGATTTCTTTGAATTAATTCAAAATAAATAACTAAGTTTAGTTTGTCGATCGACAATTCTTGATAGAACTCCATTGTACGTTGATATGTTATAAAAAATATAAAAATACTTGGTAATTGTTCTATTGTGTTTATTTGATTATTGACGCGTTTCAGTCTCAGTCTTGTAGAGCATTATTCTGACGATGTGCTTTGCACGAAACGCGTCAATAATCAAATAAACACAATAGAACAATTACCAAGTATTTTTATATTTTTTATAACATATCAACGCAAAATAAATAATTAAGATACGTGAAAGATAATGCATCATTCACTTTATCAGACATATTATGTAGCTACCGTAGGTACAGAACAACAAAACAATTCACACAACTGACAGATTCACAATGCGAAACATTGTTAAGTACTTACATATTAAATATTGGTATTTAATGGAGTGTGAGAAAAAAATATATCATTGATATAAATACAAAAATTCCTTCGGCATGTCAAATAAAAGAAGTGTAACGAAGACAAATAAAGTTTATTTTTATTTTTTACTCCTCACCAACCCAATGGGATATAGTGGGGAGTTATGATTTCGCAATTTTTAAGGATATTTTTTTATTTGCAGATTATCAACTAGTATCATGCTGAGATTGTATTATGAAAGTTTCATCACAATGTATCTGTGTGTGTGTGTGTTATGTGCTGTGTGCTATGTACGGTGTGTTCATTTTACTTTATCGATTATAGACTAAAGTACTCAATCGGTTATTTTCAAATTTTGCAAATGTGTATATCTAATACTCGTTAAGACCCCATTAAATTTTGGAGGACATCTGAATATTGCTTCTCAATTTTTTTAACTGTCAAATATTTCAAAGTGAACCCAAGCTCAGGAAACTTAAAATTTGAAATTTTTATTTTCAAATTGGTAAAAAGGCACATCGCTCTCATAAAATGGCATTGAAGAATTTTCAAGTTTTCGTAATAAAATATTTCAATAAAAAATAATTTAACAAACTCATTTCATGATATACTGAATATTTTCCATACAAAATTTGAATACTTTATAGAATGACTTGTTAGTGAGCAGTTTAGCGTTGGCCACAACCCACTTGTTTGTAAATATAGTGATGATTACAAGTTACACTTTTTTTAATTTAATTTTTAAATTTATAATACATACATCCAAAAACAGTAAAAAAATATAGAAAAAGATGCACAATAAAAAAAAACAATATTTCCCTTTACCAGAGTGCAAGCACTCGTATGTAAAGGATACATTTATAACACAAAATATTATATGTATCTACATAATTAGTATCTATTCAATAAGAAGTTAATATTATTTACAAATTAGTCAAGTTGAACAAGTTTATTATATTTTTTATTTTCCTTTTGAATTCATTATATTCAGTTACCAGTCGCAAATCTGTTTCAAGTTGGTTGAACCACACCACCCCATTGTACGTGTAGTTGTGCTGTGCAAAACTTGTATCTGTTAACAGGGTACATAATTGACACACTATGTTTTGTCTATCACTCGCCACACGTACAAAGGCAGGGTCTTTATGTATTTGAAAAAGCACATTTTTTATAAATTTTTATAAAAGACGGCACTTGAAAATTACGAAATAGTTGCAATGTTGGGTAGCCTGATAGTTTTTTATGAATATTTTTTATTATCAATCTTTGTGCAATTTCTAGAGGCCAAATAGATGTTTTATACGCCTCTCCCCCCCATGCAACAATGCCATATAATGTTCTCCGTTTGAAGACCAATTAGGTTTACAGAAATAATCAATCCTATGTCCATTCTGATGGTATATGTGAAGAGAAAGGAATGGAAATGATATTAGGAATTGGATAGAAAGAAAAAAAGGAAAGGTTTCGAAAATACTACTCACCCGAAGCCACAGAGGCATTCAGAGACTTTATTACTGATGATGTAAATTAAGTTATGGACATGTTAGAGAGATCTATATTCTTAAAGGTCACATTGTACCTATTTGTTTCAAGTTCTGTGAAGAAATGCATGCTGGTAGTGGATTCTTGGTGTGACGTGATGGGCAAAGTTATCCAAGTACCAGCACAGGACCCACAGTAGGTAGGTACCCGTCAACACGTCAAGAGGACTCATTCCAACAAAGTACGAAGTATATTATTACAAAAATCTAATACCTGTTCAAAAGTGCGGAAATTTCTACTGAAACAACGATAGTACCTACAGATTCATAAAAAAACTAACATTTTTTCTAAATGCACGGCCTTTGTGCCTCAGTTGTTTTGATGTCTGAATCCTGGTCTAAAGGTCCCGGGTTCGATTCCAGGTGGAGACAAGTTTTTGTGTTTTCAGTCTACATCAAGAGATGATAAATATCGTATGTCTCCAGATTGTGGTGACCTGTTATTGGGTGCGTGTCAAATTAAAATAATTATAATAATATTTGACATAGCTGACCGAGAATAAAAAAAAATCAAATTGCTTCGATATTTGTTTTTCATGGCCGATGACGGTGACTCAACACTTAATATTATTTTTTCACTTTATGCAAGTGGCGCCTTTTTTCTCTAGCAATAAATTCGAACTAAATAAATATTTTTTATAATTTCTGTCTCTGTTGATTTTATAACTCAGAAGTCAAATACTTATTACATATCAAAAAAATATTTTTACCTGAATACCTCCCGTAAAAACAGTTAAAAGGAGTTGCCGAACGGCAATAACGCGGAATATAAATAAACGAATAAAAACGTTTTCTTCGATAGACAAAACATCCATAACTAAAGCGATCATACATAATACCTACTTAGTATTATTTCACCCACAAACTTTGTAAATAGAAATCAGAAATCGTAGATGGTATGCGTATAAACAATTAATTAAAGGCGAATTTGTATATCGACATGTGCGTTGAATAATTGCGTGGTACTAAAATGGTTATTGAAATATATAAAACACGATATTCACATAAATAAATGCAAACAAGTTAATTACTAACAGAAATCTATCAAATAAAATACAGACATTGTACAAATGCAAATTAAATTGAATTAGTTGCAAAGAAAGTATTAGTTGTATATAGAAATACGTAGTGATACTAGAAAAACTATAATATTTTGATTAGGTATATTAGTTAAGATGTAGAAACCAGGGCTGACACAGTTATGACGTTTAATTGGTGATCAAATAGAGAACTTGTATTACTTGTAATAATTTAGACTCTATGTTTACAAAATAACAAAGATCAATCATAGAAGGGAGAACTCAAAGTCAGGGTGAGAATTTCAGAAATTATAAAGAAAAGGACCGTGATACACTGTAAATACCATGAAGATAGAATGCACAGTGCCAGAATATCCCAAATTGTTGCCCACAATATACTTATGATACTAGAACATTGTCTTTTATTAGGCAAAACTGACCTAAAGGTGGAAGGTAATTGGTAGATAAATACTTCTCACATTATCATCAGCAATGGCGATACAGCCCGGTGTGCCTCCTCAAGAAATTGCATCCATCCCGCCCTATCGACAGCAAGTCTCCTCCAATTTGTGTGTTCGAAAGCTCTTATATCGCTCTCGATGTCGTCCAGCCATCTCATCCTAGGTCTCCCTCTGCTTCTTCTTCCTTCTGGACAGGTGTCCAATACATTATTTTCCTCCGTTTTATAATGTGTCCGAGCCAACGTAGACGTTGTATTGAGATGAATTGGACAACGTTTGGTTCGCCATACATTATTTCTAGCTCATGGTTAAACCGGATCCTCCATGATCCTCCTTCACAGGTAGGGCTAAATATTTTACGAAGTATTTTCCTTTCGAACACCTACAATACATTTTCGTCCTTCTTGGTCAATGTCCAGCGCTCTGATGCATATAAAGACTTCTCATGCAAATATTTATTTTCTTCGCTAGGAACGCTGGTAAGTTGGAAGACATTCCAAAAGAGGTGAATTTCCATTTGAAAATAAGCTCGCCACTTGCATAAGGTGTAAGAAAATGTTTAAATCACAATGGTCACAACCATATACAAGACCGTTCATGACGCTATAAAACATTGATGCCTACAATATATTATATGACTACTTCAGAAAAGGTTTATAGCTATGAAATGCAAATCATGTCACCCTTAAATTATTTATTTAATAAATTTTCTATAATTAAGTGTGATAATTTACAAATATTTTATCTGAAATGTCTTGACTTCAATAGCTCCAAATGACCTATCGTTTTTCTATTCTTCTTTTGATTTCTTGGGAGATTCCAAACACACCATCACGTCTCCCTATAAAAGGACCGTTGGTAGGTACCTATCTACATTTGCTAAGAACAAAAAATGACACTTTATTTTATGGTTCCACGTTTTAAAGATTTTTTTCCACCCTCTCCACGAGAGAGCGTCTCAGCAGTGGTGACTTATGGAAATTCTCGCTGGCGCTTTGCATTTGAATGAGGATATTGCGTGAAAAAATTACTTCGTCTTTTATTCTGATTTCAACCCTTTGGATGCCTTTGAACCTTTTACTTATGAATATTGACATAGAGCTTTTTTGTACATTATAATTTGTGCAGAAACCAAATAATAAAAGCGGTATATTTCAAAGGACGCATTCAATGTGACATCACCAACTAGACGATTGCTTATTTTAAAATGTAATAAATTATGTACATAAAGTAATTATTCTTCTGATATACAGTTCTTTCAGCCCAAAGAAATTAATTGTAAATATAGCATGATCACTTTTTTACAAAAAATAATTCCATTTATCCATCAAGATCACTTTGTATGCTAATTTCGTTTGATTTACAAAATTTTAAATCATTTGAAGCATCTTTACTTGTGCGTCTTTATTTTCTGAATGTTTGCTTTTGAGATATTTTTGTAAAGAAATAAATATATTTACAAATCAGTTTTAATTTGGTGTAGGTATTCAATTTTGCCTACTCAAATTTAAAACGTGCTTAGATAGTTATCAAATCTACCAAGAAAGTTACTGAAAAAGTGATGTACCTATAGATAGGTATAGGTTATCAATTTTACGTTTATTTTTTTTTTATTTATGTATGTATGTTCAGCGCTATTTTTTACTACGTTGTCCGATTTCGATAATTTTTATTATTAGAAAGAGTATCTTTCGATTGGTCCCATTTTAATTTGCTTAATATCCAATCATAGGATCTATGAGGAAATCATAAAATTCACTTTAGCGATAGTAATTCTTTACCATATTTTCCAATTTGAATCATTCTTTTTTTAATACGAAGGGCACACATACAAATTTTATTGAGTTCTGATGATGAAGTCATGAGAAAAATTCATCCAACTCTTAAATTTATGCTTTATGTATAACACGTATTAATGAATAGGCGAATTGTATGAAATATAATATTACCACATACATTGATACCATCACGCCATGTCCTCATGGGGTAGGCAGAGAAAAACGAACGCTTCATTTTTTCTATCTTGACACACATTCATTTTGAAGTCGGTTTATAATAATATGAAAAATTATGGAGAAGGCATGTTCAAACATTCTCCAATCGTAGTAAACAAAAAATTCTTGATTTTAAGGAGACATTGAAAGAAATATTTAATATAAATATAAGATATTCTAATTTGAATTTCCAATATATTCCTTTTATTACAATTATTTTTTTTGCCTCAATATCAAGTTATCAAAGAAAATACCCATTAGCAATAAACCCATTAGTGTAAATTGAAAATGTAATGAAAAACAGTTATCATGAACATCCATAATATGTTTTTTTTTTGTAAATTTAAAATGTCTGTGAATTAATTCAACACGATTACAAAATTCAAAAACGATAGCAATATTATATATTTTGTCACTGCATAGTTTTTTTCAATTTTATTGGTTTGTTGCCTGAGATGACTTTCTTACAAAATTCGACTATGCACATTGCACGACTTAAATATTCTACAAAGAACCAAAGATGATTTGGCAACGACGAAAGACGAAGTTGTGAAGACTCGGTCGTGGGTTGTTGGATGAAGAGAAGGTGGGAGATGGTATGAAGTAGGTAGAAGTGAATGCCATTAGTGGCGATATGTGCCGAATGAGTGATTTCACGACATGACACTTAGCCTGTTTATGCACGTAGCTCGGCTCAGAACTATACCCTCGACATATCCGGACATCCGATTTGGGCTAGTTCTGTCTGACGGCGATGCTAGTCAAGCAAGAGTAAAGATAATGTGTTCCAGTTTAGTGGATCAAAACACAAAATGAATGACGCATTTGTGACGCGGTTTTAAATTTATTATGACTCAATTCCAACGTGGTAACATAACACTCGAAAGCGAAAATCTAATTTATACGAAAAGTGTTTCCAAACGAGTTTTTATCAGTTTTCAAATCAGAAATAATTGATTGCCAATGACAACAATCAGCAAGGCTAAGTCCTAGCGCTTGAGTCAAATTGAAACGCTATTCGTTATCGCCAGGCGCTATTTTTTGTATGGGATTTGACGTTTGTTTATATTACTAGTTACATGTATCACATGAGATCCAACTGTCGATGGCGATAGTATGCATACTTAAAGAATACGTACAAAACTATTAACACTTAACACAAATTAATAAATATTTTAATTTATTTTCTATAAAAAACATGTAGGTATGTATGTCAGGATAGGATAGTATGGAGGTCAGTCTGTTTTTCCTACCCAGAATATGAAAACAGCATGATGGTATGTATGTATGTTTGGAGATTAAGTATCAAATGATTGAGTCTTCTTAGATACTGTGTATAGGCGACTGCCATACAAATTGTATGAAGCGATGTCGTCACTAAATTCAATTTTTATAAAATATGTTAAAAAAAATTGAGATGTAATGATAATAATAATAATAATAAGGACAATTTATAAAGCGCCGTTTAGTGACAACCGTGGTCACCTCAAGGGCGCTTTCAGTTTGCAAAAAATAAGTTAAAATTAGTCCTATAGCTAACACATTGAAAATGGTGAAACATAAAACTTTAAAAAAATACGTATAAATCACAAATTAATCGAGTTATATACATATTACATAATCCAGATGAAATTAATTATAAAAAAATTGTCGATTCTAAGTAAATAGCCATAATATTAAGTAAAGAAATATTGAACGGATGTAGGACAATCTGGATACGATTTGTGGAAAAGATGAATTTTTAATTTCTTCTTGAATTCATGGATATTTTCGGCACATCTTATATCCATTAAAAGATTGTTCCATGACTTTGGTCCAGAAACGCCAAAAGATCGATTTAGATATTTTGGCTTATTTGTGAGATTGGTTTCTAGGTACTACTTACGTGTACTATGTACTTCTATAATGTTAATATTTTTTATGGAAAATAAAATTATCTAGTTGTTGTGTTTCGGCATTTTTTCTATATTTTTAAGAACATTGGAAATATAGGCAGTTAAACTCATAAATTTATCAGAAAAAATGTTTTTTTGTAAAAATAAATTTGAGATTTTGTATTTCTCTATGTTCATACCAATTTTCAGCGTTCTAGCTTTTATGGTTTCTGAGATATATGGAAAAATAAAGTTTAAATTCAAAAGTTGATTACTCCTGACTGAAACAAAAATTTAAGATTCTGAGTAAAAATGTTTTATAAGCCCATAACTATTTATATATTCTGAAATTTTGGGCCCTGTAAATTGAGCGGATCAAAAGTTATAAGGGGACACACACACACACATGCAGACACACACAGACACACTAAATGTTCTACTCCGAATTCTGAGTACCTAAATCCGTACATTGTGAAGAAACTTTCAGAATACAATCTCAGCATGATTCTTGTTGATAATCTGCAATAAAAATTGCGAAATCATAACTCCCCACTATATCCCCTTGGGTTGGTGAGGAGTAAAAATATATTTAATTTATATCTATATTAGTACCTATGTATCTTCACTAAAATGTTTATTCCTATATATTTTTTTGCAATTCAACATGGAATCTTAAGTAGCAATAAGTACATTGTTTTAACACACAAAAAATCAAGAAATTAATCAAATAGCCAAAAAACACGTTAATATTCTAAAACATTATAACTATGGCAATTAAGAGTCGTATTATTATTCGTAAATTTTAAAATCGGCTAATGAGAATAATCTACGATGGATGGCGTAGTTCATCGCATTGCAAAGCTGCCACAATCAAAATAAAGTATTAGACTTTTCTAATTACGTATCTTAATTACTTTTATTCTTACTAAACGCAATTACAATTCACGTTAACGGCCATTTATTTAATTATTCAATATGGTTTCGGATGTGTTTGTCCGCTTGTAATGGGCGATAAATGGACATAAACATTGGAATTGAGTATGTGAAGCATTTAATTAACAAAACCATATTCCAGTCAATGAACCACTTAAACTTAATACCAGAGATGAATAATAAAATTCTTTACGAATTATCAAACCCAAAATTCTCATATCTTCCATCAGATGCGATAAAATTGTGTATTAAAATCTTCCACTCTTGATCTAACTAAAAGATCCCGTAATCAAATTACAAAAAAAACCGTCCTAATGATAGGTTTGGTTCTTATGTGGGTTATAAGTTATAATATTAGTATCTAGCCCCGGGAAACACGTATTCGTTATTTCACTCCTTAAATCGATATCCCTCCGACATTTAATCATTTCCATCAAAATGGCTTTCCATTAATTTTAATGTTAATAAAAATATATCAGCTGGATTTCATTTCGTATTAAATGCTTTTGGTGCACGGTCGACTGTCTGTATTATATTTTTTTGTTGTTTTAATATTTATATTATTTTATGTACCTATATTGAATCCGTGTGGCTATTATCTATACGATACGATACGATTTATTTTATATTTTACTCTTGTGATCATAGAAACCTACTTATTAAATGTTGCGCATATAAATTGACAATCATATCAAATAATCAAAATTAACAATTAAACTACAATAACGAACATAGATGTAGAAAATATATTTTTTTTGACGTTATTAATTTCAACTTATTTAAATGGTTGAAAAATACAATGCTTTTTACTTATACTTCAGCATTTACATAGATAGAATATATGTAGGTACAATACATAGGTATTAAGATATCATTTAGATTGCTTAATAAGTCAAAAAATATATTAATTACCAAACTCTAACAAGACACTAGGTACATGAACACAGTTGTAAATAAATTTTGAACTATATAACTATTTTTTCCTGTTTTTTTAAGTACCTATAGTATAAAGGAGCAACGTTGAAAAAAATGTATGGCTGTTTTTTTATATTTTCTTTCCTATCATATTATATTATAAATATGAAAAGAGTAAGTATGGCACCAGGGAGTGGTTGCGTTTAACAGTGCGCATCCCCTTTCTATAGGTGAAAATTGTAGATTTAAACTACAGTTAAACTCTCCGGGAAGGTTTCGAAATTTTATATTATTTGACATTTCGTAAAATAATTTGTTGAAAATTGTGTGAATGAAATTCATTCGATGTAATTTGGTGTGTAAAATGACTTTTCACAGAAATATCTATATCATACGGAAGGGATTAAAGGGACTATGGCAGAAGAGACCTTAGTTTCCTTCCATCACTTCAGTCCCTTTCGTCCTTTAAGTTCCAGGAGGATTTTATAGGAACGCACGAATAACATAAAAACATGCAAGTACAAATTATATGGGAATGATATGAAATTCTGCAAACCTATGTAGAGGACGCGCACTGGTAAATGCAACCGCTCACACAAATAAAACAATTCATAGCACGAAGAGTAGCTCATGGAGCCCTCTAGATTAGCAATCTCGGAACCATGGTGCAAAAAGAACAATCAGCAAGTGCAAGTCGAGATTCACACCTGCGGACTGTCGGTGACTTCAGATCCTTATATATATTGGGCATCAGAGAAGTGATCAAGATCTCTGGAAACAAACAAGTCAGAGAGAATCTTCAGATAATAAGGCACTGATCCTTGGCGAAATCGTTTGAAGGCTTTATAATTGTTCTTCGAGATCACATGAATGATTCATCGGAAACGTTGCTTTCTCTCGTACTAGTTGGTGCACATTCTATTGATCATCAATTTATAACAATCATAATTTAACACGTGTGCCGATTCCTTTTATAAGGTAATGCACACCCGCATACCTGTCTCTGGTGACCCCACATTATGGGATTTGCCGTGTCGGTATGAATGAATGAATGAATGAGCCAATATAAACTATTTTTTTATGTATGTATTCATTTATCAACAAATTAAGTAGATACTTCACTTATATGATAAGTTGATATTTTAGTAACTTATTAATGTTAAAATTTACTCATTTAGTAAACATATTCATGTTATGTATTTAGTAAACATATTCATGTTATGTATTTAGTAAACATATTCATGTTATGTATTTAGTAAACATATTCATGTTATGTATTTAGTAAACATATTCATGTTATGTATTTAGTAAACATATTCATGTTATGTATTTAGTAAACATATTCATGTTATGTATTTAGTAAACATATTCATGTTATGTATTTAGTAAACATATTCATGTTATGTATTTAGTAAACATATTCATGTTATGTATTTAGTAAACATATTCATGTTATGTATTTAGTAAACATATTCATGTTATGTATTTAGTAAACATATTCATGTTATGTATTTAGTAAACATATTCATGTTATGTATTTTTTCCTGTCTTCTTATGTTTTTGTCACATAAAATTCAATGTTGGTTGAAATTCATAAGAAATATATTTTTTGAGATAAGTTTACATAAATGTTTTTTTTGTCTTGTACATTAATATTTTTTTTAACAATATTATAAATAAGAATAACATAAGAAATTGTAAGTTAATTAGCCCACCTTTGAATACTTATTAATTCAATGGCATGCCTTTTATTGTACCCCAAATAGGTATTATTAAATCGAATCAATTTCCTTCTTCGTGAATTGGTATCGAATCCATATTCTCGTTGACATAATTTCTGTCAACTGGGAGCAATAAATTAACAATGTCATGAATACCAATTTGTAATCAATAAAGATAATTTTAATATTACTTTTGACAATGTAATGCAAGCAGTTGACCAGACATGTTGACACCGCCCACGAAGGCGATGATGCAAGTCCGTCATATCTTGTATGTATGACAAGAAACGCCATATTGCATTTATTAACTTATTAACCGCAAACCGTTTACCAACATGTCCTTGGATAATAAATTTTTCATTTTGTTTTGTCTTTCTGGTATCGAAACAAAAATATTTCTGTAAAATCACCAAGCCTGTAAGTGACATGATCGAATCGAAATTAATAATGTTGTTTTAAAGTAGCGTCTCCAATATATTTTTCATAAAATGTACCTACTTCAAATAAATACTTATATTTATTTATAAAACTACAAAATTGAAAAATAAATTGATTGATAAAACATATAAATACTTCATATTTATAAACCTACAAACTAAAATAATAATAATAATAATAATGAACACTTCCTTGCACCCTGCGCAAGTGGCGAGTTTATTGGCGTGTGGCAATTTCTTCCAACTAACCAGTGTTTCCAGCCCAGAGAAGCAATATTTGCGTGAGAAATTAATTTAAATAAATTTCTCCTCTGCTGGGAATCGAACCTAGGACGCCCGCACAGAAACCAAACAGCTTACCAACTGTGCCACGGCGGTCGGAGCCGATTGAATAAATTGATTGATAAAACGGAATTTCTCATATAAATCTTTTTTTGACAGTATTATAGTTTTTCTTAATGCACAAAAAAAAACTATTAGGGAAAAAAATAGATTAAATGCGACAAAAATACAAACATACATACATACCATCACGCCATGTCCCTTACAGGGTAAGCAGAGAGAACCGAGCGCAATACTTCTCTATTTTTGCACACATTCCTGGTTTCCTTCAAATCCATGCATCGTCTCATACATGCTCGTCGATTATTCAAACTTTTTATGTTTCCTTCTTTCAAAATATCATTCACATGGTCATGCCATCCCTTTCTGGGGCGACTTCTGCTATTCACTCCATCTCTTGGACCCATATATATTTTTTTACAAATACAAATGAACAAAATTAATTCATATTTACATTAATTAATAAACATTATTTATTTATTTTTTAATCATACCATGAAACAAACAAGTAGATTTCTGCTACCCAATTAGAAACCCCTGTTCTAGTGTTCGCAGTTTACAATTTTACAGTGGAAAAATACTTATGAACTGGGTGATGATATATTAAACTCGACATTTGGTACGTGCACAATCAAAATACTTTGTACTAATTAAGAAACTACAAAAACAGACACATAGCTCACATAAAATAGATCAATCAATAAATCAAATGCCGACGTGATTTGTCATTTTAAAACCATACCTACAGAAGAAGTTATTTATCAATTTTGTCAGGTGCGTTGGTGTATTTGATATGACTCGCATGCGTCCCAGATCAAATCAAAACATATCAAATATTTTATGTATTCCTCAGAGCATCGCACACATAATACGGGGTACTCAAAAATATTATACTAAATGTACACTATTCGTAAATATTAAAATAATAATATTAATAAAACAACTAAAAAAAAATTAAAAATCCAAATACCAATACATACAATAAATTCTTATAAATACTTGTTCCAAAAAAATGGGCTATTTTCTTTATTTTATTTTGATTTAATTTTAGATACCTATAGTGAGTAGGTTTTGATTATTGGGTTCTAATTTGAACTTAATTTCTTTTTATTCAACAGATGTGAGGAATTGCTTGAAATCAATTTTTTTTTTCAATAAAAATGAATATGTCCTTGTTAAACAAGTACATATACATCTTCCTACGTTCCCTAGAATAAACAAATAAATGCTTGCGTTATAGGTGAACGAAATCGGTCGAGGCAGGATTCGAACTCGCGATCACTGGATTACTAGCCCAGCGCGCTAACCGCTCTGCCATCGACCCATCTAAAATACATCCTACAGAATCACATTTAATTCTATAATTTTCCATTTCTTTATATCCTCTTTGGTTAACTTTTCTTCAGTGTGTTTTTATTTTCAATTTCCATTTGTAATAAGACAATAACCTACCAACTCATAATTCTCCATAATTTCACTGCAAGATTTTTTTTTAGAAAATGAGTGCAACGTAAAAAATATTACTTAATATCTCATATATAGGTAAGTATTTCAGAATTCTTTGAAGCAAACGAAAAATTCGAAATGTTTATGTATGGGATATCTAATATGATTATGTATATGCGATATTTACTTTAAAACAGTAGTAAAAATTCGTTATTTTTTAACAAATAAATAACAAGTTTATTAATGTTTATATAAATTCTGCATATTTTATACACCGAGCGTATTTTTATCTCCACCTGGAAGTGAAACTAGTTAGAAATACGGGTGGTTACTTTACCTGTCATCATGACGCTCCAAGGCATTTTGTGGTAGAATCATAATTCTTTTTCATAATAAGTAACGTTGGTTTTTCAGACATAGATATTCTATGATGCGGTACCGATGTCTGCAATTCTATTGGCGATAGCAGACTGATGAACAAATTCAATTCCAAACGCGATAAACTATTGGAAAAACTTTTTCAATACAGAGAAGAAAGTTGTTTATCAGATATAGAATTTTTCACTAGCGTCTACAATCCGCATTTACCATTCCGCATTCTGTTTCCGGTTGGCTCTCTGATTGGTTGGGAACTCGTAGTATTAAGTCAAATGAGCTGTGAAATTTTATATTAAATGCAATAAAATAAAAATAATATGTAAATTCAATTTATAATAATTTATAATTCAATCTATAAAACAACTCGCTCACGCGAGTCACTATTATTATTATACACAGACTTAAACCTAACCTAAGAATGCAGAAAAGAAGAGCTGGGACTAGACGCTACTAATTTTTCGACCGTCTGTCTGATTTTAAAATACTGTTTTTGTTCATATATCTATTTTTATAAATACATTTTTTTTGTGTCGTAGTTCACTTTTAAGATTTTCGGATCTTTAACCCAAGCCAGTTAGACATACCTATTGTTGTTTGACAATTATGTTAGTCGTCCTGAACAGTGTATTTTTATTTTATAGGAGTTGGAAAATATATGTCCTTGCACTGCGACCATTGTGCTCATCGGATTAAAAAATATACGTTTTTATTTCAAAATATTATTTTTTACTACGTCATAAGTACAAGTATATAGGTACCTAGGTATGAAGGAACAAGATTCATTATCATTTTCATAAATCTCACTGTGTTGGGTATTTATTTCAAACACAATGTTTATAATATAATTTATATATCATAAATTCAATTGAGTAGGTACCTAAATTCAAGATCAATTATTTATAAATAGCTTAAGATAGTGCGAAGTTTACAACTATAACTCAAGAAAGTATTATGTGGTAATCAAATTTATTTACACGACAATGCTAAAACTTTAATATGTACTGTTTTGTTTATATTTTGTTAAAAATATAAATTTACAAGAATACAAAATCTTCAATACACATTTTGACTGACAACTTAAACTGGATTGGTTGTCAGTCGACGAATCCCAACATGTTCTCTTGTAATTCACGGAAGGCAATCATGTCTAATTTATATCAACCAACCATCGCAATTTCAATCATTTATCAGCAAAATATTCCAATATGGATTGATTCACCCGGTAATTACAATCCCATATTACTAAATAATATTGTTTTAACATTGAAATCAAATGTCGTAACCATTGAAACAAACATCTCTAAAAAATGCATAAAAGAAATCAATATTTAAATTAATAAGTATGTGTCTTTGATAAATTTACGTATTTTTTTACTATTGAAAACCAAAGTACCTACATAATACAAATTTAAAATAATATATAGCATTATTTTATATAAACCACCTCACTTTGCTATATACAAAGCCAAGTATAAGGGGTGGTCTTTTTACTGTGAGTCATGTAAAAAAGGTATTTTAAGGTTCTCGTTTTAACCAAATTAAATGATGATGATGACTTTTGAATTGTCATTATTTTGACATCCTTCTGAAATGGAAAACTAAAGACATTTTTAAGAATTTAGATCAACAGTAAAAAGGAAAATAGCACAATTCAAATAAAATAATAAAAAATAACCTTCTTTCTACTTTTTAGAATAACCACTGTTCTTGCCCCACCACCACCCGTTCTTCTTATGGGGACAAATAACGGCCCTTTGTAGAACCCTGAAAGAACGCATAAATAACATACAAAGTGTCCGGAGAACCTTGCAGACACTGCACTTAATGTGCAAAGAGAGCTAATCACGTTGAAACAACTGCCTTAATGTTCAATGACAGTAAAGATAATAGTGCACCGAATTTAAGACATATAGTCTTGAAAGCCCTAAAGTTGCTCTTCGTGGTTACAAGGTCCGCATCTCCAATGGGTCCAAAGAAATTCCCTCGGACATCGTCGTAGAGTTCTCATCGGAATGTTGACACGGAGAAGTTAGTGCATTCCCATAGGATATGCTCAGAAGTCACCAAATATGGACAGTTCATAGGTGTTGAAAATATGTTGTTTTCATACGATTTTGCTTATAATTTTATGTATGTTCGATTTGTGTTTTGTTTTCTATGTTATTGCTCAATAAAAAAACTGCAAATAAAAATGATACCTAATATATTGACCACCGTGTAGATGGTAGGTAAGCAAAGCATTTCTCATCTCTGCCAACAATTTGTATGGCCGTGTACATTTTGGTTTTATTGCTGATAATTTCATTTGGCGCACACAACGATTACACACACATACCGATACACCTATTATTACGTATTGTATAAATATGTAGGTAATACGCGCTAAGATCAAGATAATGAAGAAAATGTGATTAAAATAGACATGTTATCTACCAACATACATGATAATAAGTTATTCCAAGATAATATACAAAATATGGAGAAATTAAAAATAAAATTAACACAGAAAAGTGTTTTCTGAATACCTCAAGAAATATTAAATAGGTACAATTCTTACTTTCAAATTATGATCTTTCTTAAAAACTATTCCAAAAAAATTCGCAAATTGGGGGCGACTGCTGCCAACGTAGGTACTTATTTTTTCAATTTGATACTGCATCATTACTACAAAACGAATCATTTTGAAAAAAAATATTTAGTTTGGATATTTATAAAGAAAAATATACCTACCTTATTTTTTTAATAAATTATGTTCTGTATACATTCTTGTAGAAAAATAATAAGCATACCCTGATTTTTGACATTTATCTTTAATTTCTAAAAAAAATATAAGGTAGGTATCTATAGAGCAATATATTTTAATTTAATTAAAGAAAATCAAAATATCTGAAAAATATGTTGTGACGTTGCATTAATGCAGTCTTTCTCAAAGTGGGCGATAACGCCCCCTTGTGGGCGTTGGAGACCTAGAGGGGGGCGTTATGGGGCCCAGAAAAAAATGGGGGGCGTTGGCGTGGTGTAGGGGGGCGATAGGTGATTTTTAATTTCACTAAAATTAAAACCTACCTACTACTCAATATCGAATAATTAGTTTATATTTCTATCCTGTATGATACTGATGTTTTTGAGTAAAATCGAACCTGATATCAACAAACTTAAAAAACCGAACCTGATATAAACAAACTTAGACACATAGACTCTAGCCTGACTCTCAAAAAACAAATAAATTGCACAACTAGAGCAGCATTTTATCATCTTCGTAGAATCAAGTCAATTCGCAGAAATCTTCCAATAGACGCTACTAAATCTCTCATCAACGCTTATGTTATTTCAAGACTTGATTACTGCAATAGCATATATGCTCATCTCCCAAAACAAGAAATAAAAAAACTCCAATCTGTATTTAATACCGCTGCTAGAGTTATCACGGGTGCTTCTAAATACTCTCACATCTCTCACCACTTAAAAAATCTTCACTGGCTCAAGTGCCCTGAAAGGATAGAGTACAAGATATGCCTAACAACATTCAAGGCAATACACGGTCTGGCCCCGCAATACCTATCCGAAATGTGCACTCCGCTCACCTCAAACAACAGACAGAAATCCCTCCGTTCAGCTCAAAGCTCAGCAATCGGTAAACTAAACGAAGTTAACCGAGTGCACAAATCACACTTTGGTGATCGTGCGTTCGCTGTTGCTGGTCCATCCTCATGGAATAAACTTCCATACCGACTCAGACAAATAGACAATATAAACACGTTTAAAAAACAACTTAAGACACACCTGTTTAATATTTCACACAATAACACCTCCTAAATTTGAATTTGTATATAATGTAATGAAACCAACTTAATAACACTGTAATTAACTGCTCCGTGACACTTCTCAACGTTTCATGGCATTAGATTCAATTAAATAGAATATACTAATTACTGTATACATCGTTTTTATGTTTATTTTTAATTTAATTTAAGATCAATAACCTAGATTTTAAGCTTTTACTAACATGAAAAACTAATAGCTACAAAGCGCCCTTGAGGTGAGTTTTCACGAAAACGGCGCTATATAAATTGTCCAACCATATATAAACTTAAAAAAATCATCAAATTCATTATCAATTAAGACTAAAATTGATCACCTATCTATATTGTTTCTTTTAATTTGATTAAAATATTATATTCTTAATATTATATAGTTAGATACGTTTTAATTGCTCTCACTGGTAAAAATTTCTAGTTTAGAATGTAAGTTTAAACACCATATAACTAAATTAATACACTATAACTAAATTAATTAAAGTATGTAATGAAATTGTGATTTTTAAGTTTATGAGTGTATAAAAAATTGGAGGCGCTGAAAAATAATTGATTTTTTAAAGGGGGCGGTAAAAGAAACAAGTTTGATAATCTCTGCATTAATGCATCAAGTTAAGTAAATAATCCAAAATAGTTTTATTTCGCAATGGCGCTGAATGGAAAATAATTTTTTTTTGTTTCTTTACTAAACCTGAAACATTAATGCAACGTCACGACATATTTTTCCAGATATTTTTGTCTTCTTAAATTAAAAAAAAATATATTGCTTATAGTTAAAAAAAATATAAGATTAACGTTGAAAGCGTATGCCATTATTTTTCTACAAGAATTCATACAGAACATAATCAAAAAGTTAAGGTATATATTTATTTATCAATACCCTATCAATACTATCTAAATTATCAATACTAACTAAATTATTTTTTTCAAAACGATTTGATTAGATATAATGATGGTATATCAAATTAAAAATTAGGTACGTTGGCAGCAGTCGCCTCCTTATCGTCCTGACTGGGAGTCCACAGCTGCTGATTGTTCAGCTCTACCTGAGTTGTACGGCCATCGGAATCAAAACGCATCCTTAAACAAGCAAAGATTACACCGAGTCAATTCAATATAAGAAGCCTTCTTTAATAAGGAAAAGTATGTATATCGAAAACAATATTTTAAAATGAATATGAACCAATACAAAAAAATACATTCGATTTTATTAACCTATCTAACGCCCCACTAGGCTTTTGCCTAGTGGGGCGTTATTAGTCAGTTAATATTATATGTTATATTTGTTTTGTGTATTAATAATAAATAAAAAATAAAAATAAATATTAAAATATGGGACACGAATTGAATAAATAATAAAATATTTTTACTGCACCTCATATCTTTGATCGCATATTTCATTTATTAAAAGGTGCATTAAAACTTCAACACTGTCTAACATATTACATACTTAGCTAGGAATACATCTAACATTTTTTTACAATTAATAAAATGAATTATTTAATATAGCTTGAAATGGGTGTATAGTGTATAGGCACACACAATACATACATAAACCAATAAAAATGTATGTAAAAATAATACATGTTGATGTAGGTATTATATAATTGCTTTCTTTGTATGTTACCTCCATCGCCATTATATAGAATGTTAATATTTAATTTATTCTGTCAATAGCTGTTTCATACACGATTCCTTCTACCAACTATGTACATTGAGAACTCGAACCTACAGTCAACGCGCAGTGAAAAGTAATCCACTTAGAATGACATGTTTTTTTAAACAAAGCCAACAAAAATTACCGCCATACAATATTTATTTGTGTGAGAACTAGAACGTACTTATATCATTCATTTGATTCCAATTATAAGAGTTTTTAAAATTCAATTCTAACTTTTCCCAAATTTACTTTTTTTACTTCACAATATTCCACAGTTCACAAAATTTTGATATCTGTGTTATTTAGATACATATTAAACATAATATACAGTTTGACATATGTAGATGTGTGTGCAAGTACACGTCATCATCTGCCCTATTTTAAAACAATGTTGTTTCGTTCACATGTACCTATTAGAAATGACAAATGAGTAATAGAAGTGTAATTTAAACAAAATTAGTTCTAATACAAGCTTGTTAAAGAGAGCCTGAGTGCTTCCCTATAAATTTGACTTTTTAAAGCTCATAACGTGGATTTTTAATGCCGAGAAAAGTAGTAAGTATGGCTCGATTTTATTATTATTTTCCATTCAAGAGATTGCGAGAGAAGACTGGAATACCAGGGAAACATACATCGTTTCAAAACAGAAATACCGATATATCAAAATGTAACTTGAAACATATTTTTTTTTGCAACTAAATTTATTTCTTTTTTTTTACTTAACTTTTGTAACCTAATTTTCTCTTATTTATGTAACTCTTACTTGTGTAATTTACGTGTGTGATTGAATTTGAGCTCATATAATTTTGTTTGCATCCATAATTGGACGTCCAACACTTATAATAATAAACAAAATTGTTTTCTTTTTATTAAAATTGTAAGCTGGATGTCTGTCGATGTATCCATTTTTTTAATAAAATAAAATCAATAAATTTTCATTGAATTATTGAAAACCATCTTCTTTCTCTAGTTTTACATCAAATATTTCACTCATTTTTTTATATTCTCTAGTGAACGTTATTGTGGAGCCTCTTTCGATTGTAATAGGATCGCATGAAAATGCACGGGTAGGTACATACCTACATACATTACCATATTTAATGCGACTGGAGTACTAAGCCGTGTAGACAGGTCTTGGATATTTATATGTAGAAGCATTTATAGGTGGTGGTGGTGTACTGAGGAACTGAAGGAGAGGAATGCGAGAGGGCGGGGAGGGCGGACTACTCCCGACCAATGGTCACTACGAGCAGAGTGCCCGCCCACTTCATTCAAATTCTAATCGCACCAGGGCCACAGAAGTCGTAAAGGAAACACATAGAAAGAAATGCTTCGAATGGAGTTCAAATGTATACCGACGCGGCGCGACTGTTTACGGCGCTTTTCTCGAATAACGAACGGAGCAACGGCCAATTATTGACACGAATGGAATCATATTTAAAAATCAAACACATTTTAAATAGAATTCCTAGTATACAAACAAATTCAAATCCTTATTGAAGTAGGTAGTATTTTCATTTAGCATGTCACATCTTATAATGTAAACAAATTATGTGAATGCTTGTCATTTTTATGTATGTAGGTATGAAAATATACCTTGTAAAAAGAACATAATAAATCATCATACATTATCTAAATAAAGCATAAATGCTTGTGCTATAGGTGAAAGATATAAATATGTAATGTGTAAGTACGATGCTTCTCTCCCGAACACGTGTTTAAAAATCTATAGAGGAGAGTATGTATCAACGTAGTTATTTTGCTCTATATTTTTATTGACAAACTTTTTAACATCTCAATAGAGACGACGTTGGAATATTATAGAAAAACCAGGAATTCAAGGCACTTACAGGGCTAACTACCTGTCATCGGCTGGTTTACGTGATCGCTTTATGCGCTTGAGCAATGTTCACCAATTATGCCTTCTTATTGAGTTCCCTTATCAATGTAATATTTGAAAGTTCTATATATTTGTAAAATGTGTAACATTTAACCTGAAAATAAGGAATTATAGGTAGCTACTATTTCCATCTATGAACTATACCAAGCTATAATATTATTCAACTATACATACTATCGCTATCGACAGTTGGATCTCATGTGTTACATGCAACTAGTATAAGAAAATAAAAATATCGGTCGAGGTGAGACTCGAATTCGGTGGACTCTGGATAAGTTGGTACTAATAATCCACCGCGCTCTATACTCTTTGCCACCTACCCATATAAATTTAATTACATACCTACATGTAAATATCTACTATGTAAGTATGTAGGTCGGTACAATGAGGCTGGTTAGAGTATCAGTTATAGTAGGTACCTATAGTTAAAATACTTTGATTTCATAAAATGGTTCAAAATTGCCTGGTTTGACGGCATACGATTTCAAAGAAACAACCAAAAATATTGAACAATTTCACGAAATCAAAGTATTTTAACTTTACTTCTACTTTAATCTTTGTTCAAGAAACACATCCAGAGAGTCCTCTGAATTATAACCAAAAGTACATTTGCATAAGTGTATAAAAAACGCTCATCTGTATCTACGTTTTTTATTGTGTAAGGTGCCTACAAAATCATTGAACAAAATGTAGATAGGTACCTAATGTTCTTTTTTTTATTATTTAATTATTATAATTAATATATTCGACATATTATTCAATCGAAAGACACAAAAAATATCATATTGCCAGAGTGCAAGCACTTGTGTGTAGGTAGGTAGGTATAGCTGACGCCAAATATCTTGAGCCATTTCGCCGAGAAGGGGAGCGATTTGCACGTATACCAACCAAGGGAAAAGACATAAATTTGCGCTCTGCGCATCCGGAAGCCTGGTTCAAGATATTTAGCGAAAACGATACCTATAGGAGATATTTAAATATAAAAGAAATAAAAATTTATATTTCAACAAAATGAAGCGGAAATTACCTATTACAATCAGTATTTTATATTAAAAATATTATTTCAGTTAAATTTATTTAATGTAGGTAATCTTTCATGTAGGCACTTTTTAAAGAAAAAAATAAGACCAATTTTACAAATCAAATAATTTGTTCCAGATCTGCAATAAGTCAGACAACTTCATTTAAATCATTTTTTTAATATTTTGATTAGGTAGATACATAATTGGAAAACATATTTGATCAAAATCGCACTTCTCTTCCCGTTAATTGACAATAGGTTAAATTAAATTTATACCCAAGTATTTTTCAAAAATATTAGGTACCTACCTGATAGTTAACTCAGAAGCAATACAAAATAAAATTATAGTACCAAGTAAATGCAAAGGTACCTACTTGGTTTTGACTTAGTCTGGTTCCTATAGGTATAATTAAAATATAGATAGGTATGGCTCTTTCTCTAATCGACTTTCTTGGGAGATACATTTTTTGACAAACTCAATTTTGTAAAAAAAAATAAGCAAAATGACATTGTATGTAAAACAATATCTCATATACAATTTCTACCAGTCAACTACAGTAGACTCTAGGAGTAAAACGTAAGTACCTACCTTAGGTAGGTAGCAATAACAACGAAAACAAAAGTTTTAATCGAAATCTATTTCTTAATTAGCGTAAACATCACTAGAGCACGTGTACATACAAATACAAAACCTACAAAATGTTTAAAAAAAGAAATAAAATCCTTACTAAATAATGTTACCTAGGTATTACATTTGAAGGTAAATGGATAAAAATATCCCACAGTATTTAATAATATTGATTAATTAGTTTCTAAGAACATGCATAAATGTAATTCTATAGCCTCTCCTTGTTTGTGGAATTAATAAATAACTTTTGCATTATGCTCACATCCACATAATAATGTTGTTGTAGGTATGGATAGAAACATGTAGAAATTTCCAGTTAATTATCCAAATACTATACACAGTGCAATTTCATCGAGCAATTAAACCCTCCACTATACATGCAGCTATTCCTCTCCCCTCCCCCCCTCCCTCTGACCCTTCCCAACACCTCCTCTTACCCGTCTTCTCATCTAGGACTCGCACAGTGCAGCAGTGTTGTTTGCGCCAAGTTTGGAATTGAATAATGTTTTGTTGGTTGCACTGGGAGATCTCAAGTTTCCCGCCTTAGGAAGCTGATGCAGCATAGTATGGGTGCGGTGCCAACCTATAGGATATAACATTGAGGTACCTACTCACCTACCCGGGGCAGTGCCCAGACGGAATTGTAAGATGTGGAAATTCATGTAAATATCTATCTCCGTAGACTGCATAATATGAAACCAATATTCAGAAAACAATTCTATGAAGACACAAAGTAGACAAACACCAAATATACATAGATAGGTACTTATGTATGTACATATACATGAATAAAATTCGGACGTTATGTTACTGACTAGCTGATATTTTCACATATTCCTTAACATTTGTCCATTCAACATTTGTTTAATGTTAAGACGTACAGATTATTAATAACACTCAAACATAGTTATCATCACGCTATGTCCCCAAAGGTAGAGAGAACTGGTTGCCATATTTATCTATCCTGGCACACATCCATCGCCTCATCAATATTTATCATGTTTGTCTGTTGTTCAAGCTTCTTACATTTACTTTTTTCAGAATTCATAGGGTCGAGCTATCTTTACTTGTACGACCCCGACCTCTCATTCCATTTCTTTCCGCGTTGTATATTTTCTTCGTCAGGCGTTCCTCGTTCATTCTCCCCATGTGGCCAAACCATTCCACTTTTATTCTATTGGTGTCATCTTTATATATTATATATTTTTTTCTAATGTCCTCGTTTCTTACCTTGTTATACATTGTCTGTTACATATTTTTCTCCGCAATCTCGTTTCAACTCGGCTCCTGCGTCTTCTGCCATGGTTTCTACTATAATGCGTCTTCTGCCATGTCCATGTTCGTGTCTCACTTGCATAAATCAGGGTTAGGACTACAAGTACATTGTGAATTAATTGCACTCAAGGAAAACAATATGCTCTGCATAATATTCGTTTATTTAATAAAATGATTTTAAACCGAATATTTTTTTAATTGCATAAACGCAAATATTGGATTTTTTCCCTGTCAGGAGTCCAATGATATTTTTATTGAGAAAATTTTTAATATCTCAATAGAGACGAAGTTGGTGCCCTGTAAGCCCTGTAGGTGCCTTGAGTTCCTGGTTTTTCTATAATATCCGAACTTCGACTCTATTGAGATGTTAATAAGTTTGTCAGTAAAAATAAAATAAAGTTAAATTCTTGGATTAAAAATCCTGAAAATCTGGTGCGCATTGTGGTTCAATCGACATTTTCATCGAAAGCGTTAGCTTTTGCGTTTTAAGGAATTTATGAGTAGAAAGAGACATATCCATTATGACAATTTTAATATTGATTATTTAATAAATAATCTTTATTTAAATGAACGGTAAGATTCCTACAACATTGAAATTAATATCAACTAGACAAATTTGTCACTAAAAATGGATTATCAATAAAACTGTCTAACGTTTTTTTTCGTTTGATCCACCAATTATTCCACGTGGATAAATGAAGGCAATAAATGTCTATTAACAAAATACCCGTAATATATTTAAAATCCGTCTACATAGTTTCTTTCTTTTCAACACAATGGCTTAGACACTATAGTTATCAAACGAACATCGAGAATAAAACTCTATTGAAAATTATACACGGATTACTTTATAAAATCAATCAATTTTATGTTTTGATAATCATCATTCGTAAGTTCGTATTAATTGATATTCCCAACAATGCCCCATAGTAGCAACTCTATTATATATAGGTACACAAGTCCACTTTTTTATATTACAACTAATAAAACAAATAAAACATATTTCGATAGCAAATAAGCCCGTAAAAGATGTTGCCATGTACTGAGAAAAATTGACTCGTCTTAATTAAAAACACCCGAGAAATTTAGCGCCCGACTAAAAACGTCCACGATTTGTTGGACAGAGAATTACCTAGAAGTGGATGAAGTGAAACCTTTATATCAAGTCTCACCCGTCTTTGTGTCGGGCCATTATAATTATTAAGTCTAGTAGACAAATATATTGAACTCGAGATTGAGCTGCTACTCGGGCAATAAACCAATGAAAAGACTTGTCTATCAAATAAGTCCAGCCAATCAACACGCTACACAATACAAAAAAACAGTGGCGAATTACTTTGTTTTAATAAATTAAATTTAAAAAATCAAAATATAAACAAAAGATTATACAAGTATTCCTAATCCAAATTATCCAACAGTCGATTTGTTCTAGAGAATTTATTTCTCTTAAGGGGGGGACTGCTGCCAACGTACCTATTTTTCAATTTGATATACCATCATTATTTCTTATCAAATCGTTTTGAAAAAAATAATTTAGATTGTTTGGGTATTCATAAAAAAAATGTATCTTTACTTTTTGATAATGTTCTGTATAAATTCTTGTAGAAAAATAATGGCATACCCCGATTTTCAACGTTTATCTTATATATTTAATAAACTATAAGGCGTAGTTCAACATATTTTTTTTAAATTAAAGAAGACAAAAATATCTAGAAAAATACGATGTGATGTTGCATTAATGCTTCAGGTTTAGAAAATAAACCTAAAAAACATTTATTTTCCATTCAGCGCCATTGCGAAATATAAGTTTTTTTGGTTTATTAACTTAACCTGATGCATTAATGCAACGTTACATCGTATTTTTCCAGATATTTTGATCTTCTTTAATTTATAAAAAAAATTTAATTCTCTATACCTTATAGTTTTTTAGAAATTTAAGATAAATGTCAAAAATTGGGGTATGCTTATTATTTTCCTACAAGAATATATACAGAACATAATTAAAAAATTAAGGTATATATTTATTTATTAATATCCAAACTAACTAGGTTATTTTTTTCAAAATGATTCGTTTTGTAGTAATGACGCAAATTCAAATTGAAAAAATAGGTACGTTGGCAGCAGTCCCGCCCTTAACATATGACATAGTCAAAACCTACAAAACCTAGTCTCGTGTGTCCCGTGTATTTTGTATGGCGTAGTGCACTTTTTGTTTGGTTGATGATTTATAGTTTGATATGTTTTCTTCAATTATACCTGCATATGATCGCCATCGGTATCATGTGTTTCGTGCAACTAGTATCTTATCAGTTTTGTAACGTTCTTTATTCGGTTTTGAATAACTTCTTTAAAATTATCATAACTTTATTTTCATTATAATGTTTACTTTGTGTCACAATTTATTTTCTAAAAAATAAAAAAATAAATCCGGTCTGAAAATAAGTGATCGCTTTGAAATCGGTTGTATTATTCGGGGTTCAAAACGAAGTCCCTTATGTATGTAATTAATAATATTGTAAATATCTACGAAATTTTTAAAATAAATAAGAGTTAAACGAACAAAACTTTTTGACACCTATTTAATCTAAAAAAATACGTATTGTAAACTTTTAAGTATATTTATTTTATTTTATATACATTTTTGGGCAACATACAGGTAGGTACTATGTAAAATATTAATTTAACACGCACCTAATAAATAACAAATCATTAATAAGTGTAAAAACTATTTTTCAAAAAAAAGTAAAAATTTTCCCATTTAAAATAATCGTATCATTGTTTGCGTTTTATACATTACTTATTTATTTACTTCTTTTACACATAATTTGTACACTGACGGGTTTATATTGACAAACAGCAATTTCTTCCAACCAACCAGAGTTGATTATAATATACAATATATTTGCACTTTGGCAATAAAGTTATGATATGACAAAAATAATAAAATATATATTATAAAGATAACAGAAGAAAATTAATAAAAGATTAAAAATGATTGAATATTCTAACAGTTCATAGCAATGATAAAGATAGGAAAACAAAAGGATAAAGAGAAGAAGAAGAAATCAGGTATAATTAGATAGATCTATTTGCTTTAGCCTTTTTTTGAATGAGATTTTAATGAGATAGCCGACGTAATACCAGGACTTGTATTATTTTTCAAGAAATTACACGTACCTACCTACTTAAATATTGCACGCATAAATTACAATATTTCGGAGAATTTCAACGTCAATAGTCTTACAAATTACGATAAAGACCATAATATCATTGAGAATCATATCCAGGGCCTGCGGCTTAGGAAATATCTCATCCGCCATGACACTGACATATAAAAAATCATGTAGGTATTGTTCGCCTCATTAATACAGCTCTGTCATTTTATCTTTAATTTCTTCCGCAATATTTTTCCCTAATTTCCCAATAATTCATATTAAATATATATCCCACTTATTTACATTTATATTTACGGAATAAAATATGAATACTTAATTTTATTAATCATAGCTTTTCATCCGAATTTTATGTACTACATCATATATTTTTACAACAATTCTATTCAGTATGCAATTCTGAGTCAATAATTATGTATATTGACTCAGAATTGCATACTGAAAACAACATGAAAAATTATCTTCTAGCCGGAGATCAAACCCAATAGTGCGGGAATCAATTGCATTATTATTTATAGTTGAATATAAAAAAAAACAACGAAAAATATGTTCCATAAATTAAAAATTAATTTTATCTTTCGATTCGTCTCTGTGGGTAGTGATCGAGAAGAAGAGCGATCATCGTCGGTCGATTTAGGATCTATGGATCACAATGATCAATCAGAATCTATAAACGTTTAATAGTTGTCGAGAGTTAGCGGCTAGTTCACCACTTTGTCGGTAGACGCAAAAGGTTTTCTATACAGCAGAGAGAAAAAAAATACCTTATAATATTACGTAATAGCCAATCTATACAAATCAACAACGATCAATATATATTTAGGAATCAAGCAAAATGGAGAAATATTATTTATAATTTTGAATGAGTTGATTAGACTATCGACGATTCTCTTTTTATTACATACCTTCATAACGTGTATCTTACGGGGAAAACAAAGAGAAATGAGCACCACACACCACTATCCCAGCAGCCATTCATCGATGACACACATGCATAAACTTTCTGATACGAGAATATCTTCTTCTGTTAATGCCATGTCAGATCCTCGGACCGACCCCGCGTCACATGTTGGTTACACTAGACCTCATAATACACCAAGTTCGGATGAATCCTTTCAACACAAAAAATTATAAGTAGAATTAAAAATAGTAGGTACCTATCATACACCTGCGTAAATAACATGTTGAGAAATTTAATTTAATTTATATACGTAGATGTATGAATTTTAAGATTACTTATTACTCTTTATATTGACAATTTTCGCATTTAATGTCATCTTTGACAGCTCATCCGACATTGCTAAAAATAAGCTGTGTGGAACTCTTTCTTGGGCTTGTTAAATTTAATTTCAATTAAAATTCTATATTTTGTCATGCGTTGTCTACTTTATTCACATAGAATTTCCAAACGTCTAATTACGATCGCGTCAAATTTTAACTTGAATACATCAAACTTCATACTGCAATGTCATTTAGCAATTATTATAACTCTTATAATCCCTACTTCATAACTGGAGTCAACTCTATAATGTTTATTCTTTTTATAAAAGAAACAGTTTTATTCTGCACAATAAATATATTTATAAAACAATCTTTATATTATCAAGGTTAACAGTTTACAATCTTCTATGACAGAAACTTACATAATTTTTTTAAAACAAAAGACAATACCCATATTCAAAATCATATTTATCTAAAATTGGAACACACAATATTCATATGTAGATACCACTATAATTAAATTATGTTTTAGGTACCTACCACTAAATTCATACATTACACTCTCCCCTGAGAATCTCAAGAACAAATTGTAAAAAAAAACACATCAATATAATATTATTTTACACTTCTTATTATTTACAAAATGTCCATTTCACAGCTTAAGTCCTGGGTCTCAATCGTCCCTGCCATGGATTCCATCTTGACCTGAAAAATTCAGAATCCATTAGAGCTTGGCCATCATACATAAAAAAGGGGCTTAAATGGTTATTACTATTAGAAGGTCTGTCCTCATCATCCCAGTGAACAGTTCTCACTACCAACTGATCCATGTGTCTCTTCCAAAGCTGATTAGTATCTTTAATTCTTACAAGGAATGTTGTATGACCCAATACTTTTTTAATTTTACCTATGACCTATTTATATTGGGTCTATATAGAGCGCGCAGATATTTTACTAAGACCCAGATCTGTATACTCTATAAAGCGCAAATACGTCCAATTATTGAATATGGCAGTCACCTCTGGAGTGGCGCCCCCCAATACCTACTGAATACCCTCGACGCTGTCCAAAGGCGTGCTATACGTCTGATTGATGATCCATCACTGACTGATGGATTGCAATCACTAGAACACAGACGCAGAGTCGGTATTTTAAGTTTATTCTATAGATACTACCACGGGAATTGCTCAGAAGAACTTGCATCTTTGGTCCCTCCTCCACCCACTCGCAACAGAGTCACTCGCTTCACTCAATCGCAGCATCCATTCACAGTGGACCTTCAACATATACGAACAAGTCGCTTCTCGAACTCCTTTATTAATACAGCAGCCCGACTGTGGAACGATCTTCCGAATTCTGTGTTTCCATCTTCGTACAACCCGGGTCTTTTTAAAATCCGAATAAATAAACTCTTTTCTAGATTGCAAACCCCTCCCAACGCTACGTAGTGCGCTTCTTCGGATAGTAAAATGGACCCAAATCCTAATAGCTGGCGTCCCCTACGTAGACATGTTAAAACGAGTGGGTTGTGGCCAACGCTAAACTCCTCACTAACAAGTCACTATAGAGTATTCAAAGTTTCTATAGAAAGTTTTCGGCAATTTTATGAAATGAGTGAGTTTAATTCTTTTATTATTTAAATATATTATTATGAAAAATTGATATTTATTAATGACATTTTATGTAAGTGATGTGCCCTTTTAGCAATTTGAAAATAAAAATAACAAATTTCGAGTTTCCTGAGTATGGGAGTCACTTTGAAATATTTGACAGTAAAAAAAAATGAGAAGCACTATTCAGATATCCTTCAAAATCTAATGAGGTCTATGCGAGTTTTTGATATACAAATTTGCAAAATTTGAAAATAATCGAATGAGCACTTTAGTCTATAATCGATAATCTAGAATAAACACGCCGTACGTAGCATATTATAGTACACAGCACACACACACACACAGATACATTGTGATAAAACTTTCAGAATGCAATCCCAGCATGATACTAGTTGATAATCTGCAATAAAAAATTACCTTAAAAATTACGAATTCATAAATCCCCTTGGGGTAGTGAGGAGTAAAAACAATGTTAAGTTCAACCCCTTCTTCATAAGGATTCATATTTTTTTCGTGCAACTCTCCAATAATATCTAAAAATTTAAGTCCTGGCAGCACCGTCCACCGTGGTTGACATTTGTCATTTGACAGATATTATACGCGTTCGTTCTGTCATTTGATAAAACATTTAAATAATTAATCAGCATAATATTATATTATAACTTTTTATTTTATGTAGCTTCACGGGCAACTAACAGGTACAATGTCAAATAATTATTTAACATGCACCAATAACAAGCTGCCACATTCTGGAGACTTACGATCTGCTTATGGTATTAATCGTCTCACAGAGCCAGACTTAAAACACAATTAAAAACTGTGTCTCCACCGGGAATCGAATCTGGGACCCTTGGATCAGTAGTCAGATACCTAACCAACTGAGCCACGAAGGCCGAAGATAGAAATGATGCGACTATTTTAATTTTATGTTTCCCCCAGAGACAATCCAACTAGCAAACAAGTCGTATAAATAAGAGTTATACCTATGACTTTTAGTCGTATAGGAGTTTTATAGTGGTTATTAACTAACTCTGTTAGTCGTATAGACGTTGTACATCTGACGGTTAAGTCGTCTAACTAAATAGTCTAATTGCAACGTCCCATAAACGTTTTTGCAACGTAATTATACAAGGATCACATAATGGTCTTAATCGAAATGTTAACTTAACAAAGCTGTAAGTCGTAAAAACATTTCAGTTGTATAAAGATTTTTAAAAAGACAATATCGTCCTAAAAAGAGTATTATTATAACATCTAAACAACTTATTGGCCTATAAACGTTTTAGAAAAAACTTTAATAGACGATTGTATAGTGGTATTATGGATGACTTCAATAGGACATAAAATTATTAGTGTGACGTTTATATACCTATTATTCAACAGTTGGTTTTATAAATGAAAAACAAAAACTTTTATAAAACATAATATGTAGTTGTCGATGAACCTGTTATATTCCTTTTATATGACAATATGTTTTATAGATGTTAAGTACAGTCTTTTATAAAACAAAATTAAACATTTTGTTTTACATTTGGGAGAAATTAAGAGAACATAAAACGCTGAATCTAGTAATTGAATATAATATGATTTATTAAAACATCCTAATACATGATGAAGTTACATGTTAGTTAAGATAAATATCACGTGCGTTAAAAAAGTTTTATACGTGAATTAAATCAACGGAAACCTAATGTTTATTGATATTTTTCTGCATTTTTAACAAACTTGACTTGAAAAAACTATGAGTCTTTTTTCCCTTTGTTTACTATTCAAGTAAGCTTTTTTCTTGGCCTTCTGGCCCTTAATCCATTGTTGACTAGGCGTCGTCGAATCGTCCTATCGCTTACAATTATACCACTCTCAGCAAGGATGTGTTGGATATCACTCGAAGTGGATCTACGGTCTTGAAGAGCTAATTTCGTTATCCTTCTGTCGTCTATCAATAACGTCTTCTGGTTTCTGCCAGATTTTACAGCATTGTGTAAACTTTTGGAGACTTTGAACCTCTCGCAGACCTTTGAACTCCAGACTTGGACGCTCTGTGTCCCAACTTTTCAGCAATTTGTTTATATGTATATCCCTCTTCTCGCAGGGTAACTGCTCTACTACATTTTGTAGGTGACCAGTAGCCTCCAAGCACGTTTCAGAAGAAGTTTCAGAATAAAATAATCTCAGAACTTGAAAAAACACTCCAACCACTTACAAATGACACAGTACAGGACGAACGACAGACTAATAGCTCTTGCTTAGATAGGATTTCAAATATCCTCAATAATTACTTTCTAATGATCACAGACATCAAAAAAACAAATTTCCAGAAAAAAATGTGAGTAATAATGATGATTCATATCATCAAATAGTAAGGTATATGTTCCTTACAACTCATTATGAGACAAATTAGAAAGGATTAACTAATTTTGTAAAAAAAAGTTAAAATAATTAAGAAAATATTTATTGTTTCTTGCGAAATAAACAAAAGAAAATATTTGTCATTAAAAACAATAAGATTGCAATAAAATTTCAATGAAAAAGTAAAATGAATCACCTAGTAAGTTGAAAAATGTAGTCAAAATAAAAAGTTTCCATTCTTTTGGCCACTACTGAATATCACGTGTTTGTGTCACCGACACAGTAACAACATAGTTCTCTATAAATAATGGGGTGCATGCTATCTCCATGGCTCTTCAATCTATACGTTGAATGTTGCATCAGAACTTTTATGGAGGATAGCAAGGGTCTGAAATTTATTTATTTATATTCACATACACGGCCTCTTAGCCATTATAAAAATATGGTAAAAATAAAACATAAAACTCGTATTAAACAACACAACAATTAAAAAGAAAAACAACACAATAATTCATTAAAATACAAAATCTATCACACAAATCGAAATATTCATAATATGTCCCATTCCGATTCGTCTAAATTTATCTGTCTGAATTTTAGTAGGTATATGAGAAATGTCAAAACGTTGACAATTCAGTAAGTATAGTATATGAAGGATGTAAAGAGAACGTACTGAGAATGGATGCCAGCAAATCGAAGTTCAAATGGTGTTTCAAAAGAGTGATAGCAGAACAGCGTACCAAATAAAATTAGAGAACAAATGGCTCAAGCAAGTAGACGAATATGTCTATTTGGGAAGCAACGGAACACCGGAATGGACGGATTGATAAAGAGATCGAAAGAAGAGTTATGGCAAGAAACAGAGAGAATGGAGCACTTAGACCAGTTATAAATGACCGCAACATATCAAAGGATGCTAAAGATGCCATAGATAACGCTATCTTAAAAGTGCCAACCTTGATGTATGCAAGTGAAACCTGGACATGGCAGAAGTCACATGAAAGCAGAATAAATGCAGTTTAAATGAGATCACTAAGATGAATCTGTAATAGAATTTAAGATGAAGATAGATGTCATTAATAGAATGAAAATGATGAATTCATTTCATTCATTAATTGGCCACATGGGGAGAATGAATGAGGAATGCCTGACGAACAAATATACAATGCGCATAGGAATGAAATGAGAAATCAATGCCGCCCAAGAAAGGGATGGCATGACCATGTGAATGGTATTTTGAAAGACGAAAAGGTTAGAAGCGTGAAGAACAGATAAACATGTATAAGAAGATGTATGAATGTTGACGAGGCGATGATTGTGTGTCAAGATATATGGCATTCAGTTTTCTCTGTATACCATGTGAGGATCATGGCATTATGGTATGTATAAGAATCACATACATTAGGTATGAGAAATTTTATAAATATAATAATTAAATTAGACAAATGATTTACTACAAACAAGACAAATATTGAAAATAATATTTCTATATTGCCCTCATTTAGTATAACAAAAGCTGTTTTTCATTCAAATTTTGCTTATGAGTAAAAGCATTTCTTTATAAACATTATTCTATTTCTATTTTACAAATATATATATATATATATATATATATATATATATATATATATATATATATATATATATATATATATATATATATATATATATATATATATATATATATATATATATATATATATATATATATATATATATATATATATATATATATATAAAGTCACTAAAATTTAACGATTTATTATACACAGACTAATCTCCTGAGCTCGTAGTGCACAGTGACATAGATCTGTAAATGTGTGGGTGCGAGAGAGACTGCTCAATAGAGTCTGGTCAATCAAAGAACACTTTTAATATATAATACTAAACATAATATAGGAAAAAAAATTCACTTGATCTCTGAAGTGCTGCTTTAACTAATACCATGAAATATTTATTTAGCTTTTGTGCATAATTTTAAGACAATAAACCAAAAATTCTAAAAGAAATTTTTCAAAAGCATACTTTGTGAAATATAAATTATATATAGTAATATAAAAGTTTTCTATGCATGACATGTTATGGCTGGTCTGGAAAAATATAGTTGTTTGTTACTCATGATGAACATACACAATATTATGATTTCAAAAATCAATATTAAGTCTATACAAGTTGTTCTAAATTCAAACTTTACATGGGAAATTAGTAATTGATGAATATTATTTGTTTTGTTATTTTTTATAAACTTAATTTCTTTATGTTACATTGAGAATACATGAATGTAATTCAATGTAAATAATGTTCTTTTTATATATTTTTCAAAACAACATAGTAAAACATCAAGTTTCCCAAGTAGAATAACTGCCGTTGAAATGAGGTCTCTCAGACAAATGTGTAATAAGACGATGTGTGATTGAATAAAAAAAGTAAGCACAAGAACAGAATGTATGTTGGAAAAGGACACCACATGCAAAATAAAAATATAATATATGTCCTTAAGTGGTTCGGCCACATAGAAAGAACAGATGAAGAACAGTTGACAAAAAAATTATACATGGCTAAAAGATGCGGAATAAGAGATAGAGGTCGGTCGAGAAAGACTCATTTAAATCACATGAATGGAATCTGATGTGTAGATAGTAGGAGAGTGTGCATGAGGCAATGTTTGGATTAAGTGAAGCGAGAAAAGTATATCAGGATAGGAAAGTATGGCGCTCAGTTCTCTCTGCCTACCTCAATATGAACAAGGCATGATAGTATGTATGTAAAAAACACAAAATATTTATTTGTAACTAGTATATTCCTAGAAAATAAACTATCATGACGTTCGGTTTCTAAAAAAAACTGATAAAATAAACATTTTCCTAATATTCATATAAGATATTATGAAAAATGATGTAAAAGAGTAAAATTAAATAATAATTTAACATAAACAGAGCAAATTTCACAATAATAATGTTAATATATTACCTTTAGTCAGTATATATTATTATAAGGTCTTTGGTATATACCTAGTCAAAGATGTTCCGTACTCAAATTTTGTATGGAAAATTTTCAGCGATTTTATGAAATGAGTTTGTTTAATTATTTTTTTATTTTATTATGAAAAGTTGATATTTCTTGAATGCCATTTTATGAAAGTGATGAGCCTTTTTACCTATTTGAAAATAAAAATTTCAAATTTTAAGTTTCCTGAGCTTGGGGTCACTTTGAAATATTTGACAGTTAAAAAAATTGAGAAGCACTATTCATATATCGTTTAAAATCTAATGGGATCTAAGTGAGCATTAGATATACAAATTTGCAAAATTTGAATAGAATCGAATGAGTACTTTAGTCTATAATCGATAAAGTAAAATGAACACGCCGTACATAGCACATAGCACACTGCACACACACACAGATACATTGTGATGAAACTTTCAGAATACAATCTCAGCATGATACTAGTTGATAATCTGCAAAAAAAAAAATACCCTTAAAAATTGCGAAATCATAACTCCCCACTATATCACCTTGTGTTAGTGAGGAGTAAAAAAAAAATAATCTAAAATTGGAACACACAATATTCATATGTAGATACCACTATAATTAAATTATGTTTTAGGTATCTACCACTAAATTCATACATTACAAACTTCTATTTTTTTCATTCAGTATATTTATTTATTTATTAAAAATCATTTTTTACAAATATAATAATATCTTATGTGGGTACAATATAACTTGATAAAGTAGTAAATAAAATTTATAGCACTAAAATTAAGTTTAAGTTTATGTCATCAGTGTGTATATATGTATTATATTAATTTTAATTTGTGGATTAGGAAACTCTACAAGACTATGCCTGTCTCAGAGTAGCGTATTTAGCGTATATTTCTGGCATAATTTAAAATGTATAAAATATTTATTTATTTTATTTATTTATTATAATACAAAGTTGAAGTTACAAAAACAATTACATACTAGAGTTAGAAGTTACATATGTCTGTGTGTGTAATAGAAAATTGGAATCATTTAATTTTTTTTATAAAAACATCAATTGGGTAATGTAGTGTTGAATGATAAAGAATGAATAAAAATTAACTTTTCATAAATAAATGCAATAAAAATTAAAGAAAATTTTATAAAACCTACATAAATGCAATAAAAACCATTTTTTTTACTAACCACAAAATAATATTATAGGTAGGAGTAATATTATTTTGTAGGTAGGTGGTAGGTGCGCTTTTTGCTGATTGAAATTCGCATATGAGAATGCAATTTCAAAAGAAATTTTCCTCAAAAATGAGTTTGTTGAAAGGTATGCAATGCACTACAAGCGGCACCGTTGGCAGCGGTACACTCTTCTGAATTGCATTCTGAATTAGTTATGATAAGGACACGAGCCAGTTCGTGTACCACCTTACCTATCTACCAACCTATCTACCAACCAAGTTTTATACACATAATAAGTATTATCAAACTACCTTTTCATACATCGTATTCAAGTATTTTTAGGGTAAAAGTACCACGCATTGACCATATCAAGAATTTTGTTTTAGATTCAATATTTGACATAAAAATAAGTAAAAAATATTGGTCATCCTGAAATATACTATGAATATACATAAAGTAACTATTTGTGTTAGAGTACATTATACGTTTTAAATAATTTAATATTTTTCATGCATATCTACAAACCATAATGAATGCAAAATATTTTTCATTCTATTTACATTTTTTCATTAATTTACCTCAATAAAATTCGATTCAGTTTTCATACATTGAGTCTCGTGGGGTATAAAATTGAAATATGAGTTTGCAGTGGTCGATGCTTCCCCTACATTCCCCACCTATCTTTACCTCTGCCCATTCTGTTTTCAAATTTATTGAAATATGTGATAAATTCATCAAAATAATACACATGTATAAATAACACGGTTTTTATTATACATCAATTGTTCATTTAAATGCAATGAATTTTATATCTTAATATATTACAAGCGTTAACTATGTAAATACAATAACAAGACTAACACGGTGTTCACGATACTAGCCGTTCTTACAGACTTCTCACGGTGGCGTTAGTATGGCCTCGGCCAATCCTTTTTTCATGAAGACATCCGACTGTTTCCGAGGATATATTATATATTATAATATATTATATAACAATGTGTATAGGTGCTAGGCATGTACCACAAAATATAATAAAATGAAATACTTAATACTTATTAGAATACTGCAATCGGCACTATAAAAAAATAGCAATATATTATTGAATATTTATTACACATGTAATATTTCATCAAAGGCGAGAGAGAGGAATGATTATATGTTTTAATATACGTGATTCCTGAAAGTTAACAAAGCACAAATATATTTCATTGGGACAGATCAGTGGCCGGTCAACTCATTAGGTATAGTTAATACAGCCAAATATCAACAGTTCATTGTTGAAATATCTAATTGGTGCCAAAGTTTTAAGCAAAAAATATTCAAAACATAACATCACAAAGAATATTCAAAATAAATATATAAAAATAAATTAAAAAATACATCATAAATTATGGGCGGATAGAACTAACACAAATACTAAGTATTCAAAAATAACTACTTAATATTTTATTTGATTTGGGAAGCATGTGATTCATATTAACTACACCAACATACCATAGGCCTTTTCAACCAGTTGAAAAGGCCTTCACCAGGCGAAACGGTCGTTCTGGAGAGTAAAAATAAATGTAGAAAGAAAAACAAGTGTTTAATTTATTTTAAAAATGGAATTCTACATAGTAAACGCTGTCAGTGTAAACAAAATTAAAAGTACACCAACATAGTTAACTAGTCTCTTTTTATTAGTTCTGAAATAAAAATCGCGTCAGAGATTGGATTTATGACAGGTAGGTACTATAGCAGACACTAGGACCTGGTTAATCTACTTTCTTTTCAAACATTGCGTGAAAAACTCTGTAGAACTTTATTTTAAAAAAAATATTTAATATTTTTTTTTTCTAAAATATATTTTTTAATCTCTTTTATATTTTTAAATATATATTTTTTTCTTTATATATATTTTTTAATATCTATTGTGTGAGCCCATATGTTTGTTGAGGTAATGAGTAGGTGCCTATTTAGTGTGGAACGGGAACAATCACCTGGTTCATAATTGCATATAATTGTCAGTAAAAATTGTAAACTGCTAGAACTAGAACAGGATTTCCTAGTTGGGCAGCAGTAATCTACTTATTGTTGTCGTTATAAATATGGTGTGATAAAAGGTAAATAAAATAAATAATAATAATAAATAAAATATTATTATTAATGAAAGGTATTCAAAAATTGTTTCAATTTATTGCCCACTTGTTTGAGACAAAAAACATTTTGGACAAAATGTATATAAAAATGTGTTCGCTATAAAAAATCGTTCAAAAATGGTAGGCAGATACATTCATAACGGGACATTTACCCTGCACCGTACGGCATAACGCGTTTCAGACATGCGATTCCTTGGTACAATTTTTCTTTGTTTTGTGTGAAAGAAGCCATTTTGAAGGAAAAAAGTACAAATTGACAAGCTTTCGTGTGCAATACACATATTTCGAAATAAGTAGATACCTACCTACGTCATCACGTGCGCAAAACTCAGCAAATGTGAAATTACTATAATCAAAATATTTTAATTATATCATACCTATCTGTTTGATATAAAAATTTCCACTGTTACCGTTGTTAATTAAATTCATTTATCGTGACAAAAAATACGATATAACTAAATTTTGTTTAAGTTCATGTGAAATAGGTACTTATACCTACTAGGTTTAATTAGGACATTACTGATTTTATTTTATTACTACACATAAAAATGTCATCAACTAAATGAAAGCGAAGACATTGAGTTGGCTTAACCACATGAGGGGAATGAATGAGGAACGCCTAACGAAGAAATTATACAATGCGGACAGGAATAGAAAGAGAGGTCGGGGCCGTCCGAGAAAAGGATGGCTAGACCAAGTGAATGACATTTTGAAAGAGAGAAATGTACAACATTCGAACGTGTATGAGACGTTGTAGATGTTGACGAGACGATAGAAGAATGTGGCGTTCTGTTCTCTCTGCTTACCCCGTTGGCGTGATGATATAAACCTAATGTAATTTAAAACAAACACTCAAAATATTATTAGAAAGTTTAATTTAATTTAATTTTTGTATCTCGGGCAACTAACAGGTATAGTTGTCGCCAAATAACTTGAACTTTTAACCAAACCGGGGGGCGATTTGCATGTAAACCAACGAAGCAAAAAAACACAAAATTGCTATCTGCGCAACCGGAACCTCGTTCAAGATGTTTGGCGATAATTTTACTATGTCAAATATTAATTCAATGTGCCCCCAATAAGTTGCCACATTCTGGAGATTAACGATGTTAATCGTCTCACAGATCCAGAATTAAAACACAGTTAAAAACTGTGTATCCACCGGTAATCGAATCCGGGACCTTTGAATCAGCAGTCCTAACCAACTGAGCCACTGAGGCCGACAATTTATTTTAAAATTTATCTCCTCTTTTCTTCTTGCAAAAGATCTATGATCTGTGTTTACAGGAATACTGTAATATGCGACATACCAGACAGTTGACGAAAAACGTGAAACATACCAGAGATAGAAAAAGAGATGGATAACCTTGTCCTTAACTAATCATACAACAAATCATACATTTTTCGACATTATACAACAAATCATACAACTAATCATACAACAAATCATACATTTTTCGAAAAAATAGAAGAAGAAGATCTATCATACTTATAAAAAATACAGAATATTCTTAACCACTTGAAATGGTGTTTCTCAATTTCTCTCCTTCAAAACTATATTGAATATGTACCTATAAGGCTCCCGAAACAAACTAATCATCTTATAAAGTTGATTGTATGGGAGTAATCATCAGCAATTCAAACAGATACCTATTTAACTACCTGTTTAATGATGTCTTGAGATAATCCATGTGTATTTCAGATGCTCGTTTTCAATTACTGCTGTCAAAATATAAAATAAACAACGTCTAATTTATCGTACGTCCAACCGTTGATCATCACCCAAAAAAGCAAGTCATTGCCAAAACAAATCGTCAAATAGTCCCACCGAATCGATTATTTTTTTATGTGCTGATGAAAAAATGTCATTAACAATCAATAGAGGAACAATCTTCATCGGTAATAACAGAAAATAATGTACTACCAAGCGGATACATAGGCCAGGTTTACTTATTAAGTGTTTCAATAGCACGGTCATCGATTATTTGGTGTAGTTACATTTTAATAAACAAATAACAATTTGTGACAACGATCTAAATAAATTAAAAAGATTAAAAAAAATTAAAAATAGTTGACTTAATAAATAATTATATTTTAAATTAGAATAATATACGATGATTACGCGGATTGAAAACTATGGGGTCGCAAGGACAGCGAGACCGCGACAACTGGAACAGAGTAGATCGAATGGCCGCTCCCGGTCTGAGGCGTCTTTATATAGGGCTGAATCGTCCGGATTCAGACACTAGCGCGCGCCATATATGTAATTGACCAATGATTAATTCTTTAACGAAATCTTCCTTGTCTGAATATGGTTAGAGGCGTAGTAAACATTTGATTTGGAAATATTGTAAGACAATCCTAGAAGAACGAAAATAATGATCTGATCAGACCTGATTAGATCAGATAATTACTTTTATCAGACATCACGAAAGCTTGTCAAACCCTCCGAAGATTTTTTTGGAGATAGGTCTAGTTGAAAATAATTTGGAAATACTTGTGTTCTCTATCTATAAAGCAGTCTTTCTCAAAGTGGACAATAACGCCCCCTTGTGGGCGTTGGAGACCTAGAGGGGGCGTTAAGGGGCCCAGAAAAAAATGGGGGGCGTTGGCGTAGTGTAGGGGGGCGAAAGTTGATTTGTAATTTCACTTAATTTATTTTTTAAATTTCACGAAAATCAAAACCTACCTACTACTCAATATCGAATAACTAGTTTATATTTCTTTCCTGTATGATACTTACTGATGTTTTTGAGTAAAATCGAACATGATATCAATAAACTTGTTAAAAATCATCAAATTCATCCATCTGATTAGATTAGTTTTACTAAATTGATTACCAATCTATGTATATTGTTTCTTTTAATTTGATTAAAATATTATATTCTTAATATTATAAAGTAGCGTTTTAATTGCTCTCACTCGTAAAAAAATTCTAGTTTAGAATGTAAGTTTAAACACCAGAACCGACTAACTTAGCACACTATAACTAAATTAATTAAAGTAATGAAATTGTGGTTTTTAAATTTTAAGAGTGTATAACACCCATTCTGAATATAGTGCCTTTTTAGGTGAGACGAGACTGGTGTGTGGGTATACATAGATATGTTATGCTCCCTTTTATAAGGCAATACACACCCGCACTCCTTTCGCTAGTTACCCCACATTATGGGATATGCCCTTATGGTATGAATGAAGGAGTGTATAAAAAATTGGGGGCGCTGAAAAATAATTGATTTTCAAAGGGGGCGGTAAAAGAAAAAAGTTTGATAATCTCTGCTATAAAGCAATTTTTCCGCCACCACTCATTTTGCTCATAGAAACTTTTCACAATCATTTATAAAATAAACAAAAAAAAAAACAGACGAGTATGAGGTTCTTTTACAGGCCAGGCACATTGCTGATATAACACCTTATTATACAAAAAATAGAAAATTGTAAGGAAATAATCAAAATATGCATGACCAGAAAACCATCTACCTACTGAGAAATATCTTCATACTATGTGTATAAAGATAGAACTATTACTTCTACTGTTGTACATATATACATATGTGATTAGAATTATCAGATATTATAAGATTTGATTTTTGCTTTGTTCTTTAATCAATTTGCAATTAAATTATGTAACAATCATATATTTTTTTATTTTTTTTAACAGATATTATTTATTTATTTTTATATTTACTCATTAACGGCATAAATTGCCTTTTACAAACATACATTAAAATATACATTCTGAGAAAAATCATTTATACACTCAGTAAAAAGAAACAAAAAAAGAAAATATAACAAAAAAGTCATTAAAAAAAGATATATGTATATAAAAATAAACTTTGAATATCAGCATCAGAAGAAACAGTGCAACATAAAAATATATTTGTTTACAGTAATATTTACGAAAAAAAAATTTTATACATAGATCGTCAAGACTCATTCATTACATATAATCATTTCATTATATGTAACAACAAATTCTTGTATTCACCATAACCCAATGCAAAGACATCGATCTGCTCAAACTTATTTGCAAGTCTTGGAAGTCTCTACATTGGTGAGCCAAACTTATTATATCAATAACAAACACTGACATTTCAACTCATTGCTGTAAATTAAGGAAACAGGAGCGACCTTTACTATCCACAGATCCACTGTCTATACACCTGCCTGTAAATACCCCTGAATATTCAGTGACTCCCAACATTGTTGCATATAATAATAATTATACCTTTTTAAAAGTGAAATGACAGGTAGCAAACATTTACTTGTTTATAGTGATAATTGGTTTAAATAAATAACAATTATTGTTACACAAGGAAATGCATAATTGTACCTCATACATTGTTGTAAGATATTTCACATCCTTTTAGCAACATCATGATTGTTTAAGCGGAACAAAATACTAGTTTATTTATATTTTTATCTGTGCGTTTATATTTCATAGTATTTTTTATCTTTTCATTCTATATTGTTTTGTATAACCTTGATTTTTTTTCACAAGATCAATTTTAATAGCATGCTTAAACTCAAATTCATTTCATTCACTAAACTAGACAATAACATGACGTCATAGGCAATATGTGTAGCGATCGTATCCTTTTTCTTCTCATCAAATAGTAATAAATCATAGCTAAATTTTTTCAACAAACTTTTATCACACTACATACGAATATTTTTAGTAAAGAAACAAAATTCATTTATATTAAGTTTGTATCTATCCTAGTTTAAGTTTCTATCATGTAATTAATTTTTTTTTGTTTTAAGCAAGTGTACCTATATACTTGTTAATTAAACTTTTTTTTGTCAAATCTTTATGTTTTGCATTTGTCTTTATATTTTTTAAAATGATTATTTCAAATGTAAATTAAATTACGCAATATAAAGTCAGTACTTACCTACTTCTTGAAATATCAACGGAATATTTAGTTTATTACAAAAAATATGTATTGTAGTTGGTATACATAATTACCTATATGTTTATTCGTAGCATGTTAATAGAATGTTGTATGTTAATTTTCTGTATATTTTATAGTTATTACCTTATTAATTAAATTATTGCTGTAAAGTTTCTAAAAAAGAGTATCTAGAAAACTTAGTTATTGATTAAGAGTTGATTCACTTGCATGGAAACTAGGAAGAAGTGATTAAAAATATCTCAATATACCTACCTGTTATATTTTTACGCAGCTTGGCTTATTTTTAAAATAATGTACACTAATTATTTACAACTTTTCAACTGGACATTGCATATATCATTTTTTAGTATTAGAAAAATAAAATAAATCAAATTCATAATCAACTATAATGATTCGCCTCTTCCAAATATTTGACATATTAAAAGATCTACAAGTAAGAACTGTATTTATGTTTAGTTATATTTTATTAATTGTTATATATTTTTGAAAACCGTTTTTATATATATTCAAAAAAAAATTATTACTGTACGAGTACCTACACCTTTTAGTTCTGAATTTCGGCTTTGATTTTGGGTAATTTAAATAGTTATATTTAAGGTTGACGAATTTTTTTTATTCTATTCCCAAAGACTTGTGCTTCCTTTTCTTTTCAAAAAATAGTAGGTAAATTTAAAAAAACTTGGGAATGTAACGAAATTAAATACATTTTATAAAAAAGTAAAAAACAGTATTTTTAATCAATTATAGGAAGCGTAGGTATATTAGATTAACGAATTACGGCAGCTAACAAAATATATTTTTCATTGCTCCTGTTTTTTAAATCTCGCAGTGTCCATCGTAAAACAAAAATCACACTTTACAAGACCATAGTCAGAACAGTGTTGGCATATGGATGCGAGATATTGACCATAACGGCTATGATGTCTGAAATGCTGGACAACTTTGAAAGAAAGGTACTACGTAGAATATGCGCCCCCGTGAAGGATGGCGATGAATGACACTTTAGACGTAACGATGAGTTGTAGGTACAACATATGTAATATGTATACTAGGCCCCAAGTATATCAACGCACATGAAATTATTTAGACTGAGATGGACTGGACATGTACAACGAATGCCAACCTCACGGGTGCCGAAACGAATCATGACTGGACACCCGGGTGGGGGAAGAAGGGGAGGAAAACCTAGGCTGCGGTGAGAAGATGAGATCAAAAAGGATGCGGCTCAGTTTCTCCAGGAGAGGAGCTGGAAAGTGGCAGCAGAGGACAGGATGGAATGGAGGCGAAAGTTATCGATAGTCAATGCTCGATTTGGGCTGTAGTACCATCGAAGAAGAAGAAGAAGGTATATTAGATTTGATAAATACTTGTATTATTTAGGTACATAATATGAAAGTTTTGAGTATCCCTGATCTAATCTCTCAATACGAATTGATGAAAATTACTCGTGTTATGGTGTTAGCATTTCACATTGTAAGGAAAGATAATTCTATTTTATAATTAATAACATCTGACCCTATTTTGGGTCCGGAAGCACGGAGAAAATTAAAACATTTATTATATTCAACAAATTATGTACCTACATAGGTAGAAAAAACTATAACATACTGTAAAGGATATGTGAATCAAATTTTTGTGTGTATTTTGGTGATGATCCAGACCAGACCAGAGACGTTATACCATCCACAGACCATAACCGAACGAACTCTGTTATTTGATAATAATAAACATTTGTTACAAAAAAAAACCGTTTGCATACAAATAACAATAATAAACAAAAGGATTTTCAAACTTTTTCAACAAATACCTCCATCAAAGTCACAATTTCATCAAAATCATCATACTTTATGGCTGACTCAAACATTGTTACTCCTCACCAACCCCAGGGGATATAGTGGGGAGTTATGATTTTGTAATTTTTAAGGGGATTTCTTATTGCAGATTATCAACTAGTATCATGCTGAAATTGTTTTCTGAAAGTTTCATCACAATGTATCTGTGTGTGTGCTATGTGCTGTGTGCTATGTACGGCGTGTTTATTTTACTTTATCGATTATAGACTTAAGTTCTCATTCGATTCGAAATTTTGCAAATATGTATATCTAATAGGTACTCGCTTAGACCCCATTAGATTTTGGAGGATATCTGAATGGTGCTTCTCAATTTTTTTAACTGTCAAATATTTCAAAATGACCTCAAGCTCAGGAACCTTGAAATTTAAATTTTTATTTTCAAATTGGTAAAAAGGCACATCACTTTCATAAAATGGCATTGAAGAGTTATCAAGTTTTCATAATAAAATATTTAAATAAAAAATACTTTATAGAATGAATTGTTAGTGAGGAGTTTATTATTTATTATTTTTTTATTATTATTTTTTTTTATTTTTTTTATTGGTGTATTTTAGCAAAAAAATAATCCTTCTGCATCCTGCGATTCCCTCATAGTTTTCTGTACAGATACTGCTGTGTTTTTTTCTATTTAGTTATTATTTGTTATATTACCGAATTAACTTGAGATTTCACGTTGATTTGCTTGGTTAAAATAAATTCCCACAGATATTAAATTAAAATTACTGAGTGCGCTGTATACGACCGTTGTGCGCTATTTTTTTTTGGTCTTGCTTCGTGCACATCCCTTGTGTTATTATTGAATTAAATATAACCCCGTTTGAATCGTTGAAGCGGAAAAATATGTGGTGTAAATTGATAATTTTCTAGTGTATGTCAACACCTTTGTTTTGCAAAAAATATAATTTGCCTTTTGAAATAGAAAAGCTTGCACATAGTATATTTATTATCATTTGAAGCATTATTGATAGTTAATAGCCAATATAACACTGATTTTTTCTAGCCTATCTAATAAAAACTTGGTGTGATTGTATATGCAATGTGCATTTCAATTGCACGTAGGTATGTACTTTGCTGAATATTTAAATAACATGCATAAAAACACATTTTGGCACGTAGATAAATATTAGCACTTGAGATGAAAGTAAATCGTTCTGTATCAATTGCATGGTTTCATAAGAATATGGCGTAATGGTAGGTATGTGGTTTTCAAATCCTGCAGAATATAAAAATTACGTGTATAATCCAACTGTCGATTCGTTCATGAGAATTCAATTTTCTTAATGAATCGACATTATTAAGCCAAGATGCGTGTACGAAGGAAAACTTTGTATGGTGTAGTGGACTTTTTGCATGCTAATAACAACTAGAGGCCTCGCAGCATATATGTTCCCATACATTGATTTACTCAGAATTAGGAGTAGAACATTTTATGTGAGTTTTGTGTGTGTGTCTGTGTGTGTGTGGTGTGTGTGGGTGTGTCCGTCCCCCGTATAAAAAATATCAACATTGTATTTGTACATCTCAAATTTTTTTAACAATTTTTATAAAAATTTAATTTAGTGACTACATTGTTTCATACAATTTGTATGGTAGTAGCCTACACACAATATATAAGAAGACTTAATAGTTTGATAGGTACTTAATCTCCAAACATACATACAGAACCGCATCATGCTGTTTTCATATTCCGGGTAGGAAAAGAGGACTGACCTCCATACTGTCCTATCTTGACATACATACCGACATGTGTTAAAATTTTCAATAATTTGGATTTATGGGTTTATAGTTTTATTCTTATTCTTCAACTAAACATACTATCGCTATCGACAGTTGGATCTCATGTGCTACATGCAACTAGTATATATAGATACTATATTATGTAGGTACATTACTTTAAATGAAATGATATCAGGAGTGCATCACGAGACGAAAGCAAATCATTCCGTATCTATTGTATGGTATGGCACTCGCATAGGTGAGTAGGTACTATCTTCCTAGATGATAATCAAATTAGAACTTGAGAGAGATTAGTCCAGAATTTAATTAGCCCACGAACAAGCAGCGGAGCGTTAAACTCGTCGCGCTGTCATCATAGCTAGACGCTGTGAGCATCCCGTGCCTCCGCAATCTCATGATGCCCTGATCCCTGCAAATCCTTTCTGCACTCTCGATGCGATACAGGTAATGGAATACAAATCTCATTTCACTCAAAATTTCAATTATTTCAGAGAGATACACTATGACACCACTTAAAATAATACCAGACTAAGGGATATTTTGCATTAAATTATTTACCCTACACATGTATTAGATTAATTAAAAATGTTTATGAAATTAGTTATAGATTATGTATACACTATTATGAAGGATTAATAAAAAAGTGAAATGTAGCTATTACTAAACGCTCCTCCACATCATCAATAAGTGGAAAACTTATAATTTATCTGAATATGAAGAAGATTGTACGTACATTCTGTTAGGGTTGTAAATATTTAATACATAATTGCAATTTCATTTCTAATCTAGCATTCTTCGCCATATTCCTCTATCCTGTTACGTGATTCTCCAGTGCCTCAACATCCCGCTGCACGCCATCTAACCATCGGAGTTTGGGTCTACCAAAAATGACTCTACCTTGAGGCTTTGTGTGCATGATCCTCTTTGGCACTCTTTCTTCTCCCATTCTTTCCACGTGCCCTACCCATCGCAGCCTCCCCATTTTTAATACATTTATAATGTTGAGATCATTATATATTACTGTACCTACATCTCGTCGTTGTGTCGTATTCTCCAAACTCCGTTTACCTGCACAGGTTCGAATATTTTTCTCTCAAATACTAATAGACACTATTCATATTTTTTACTCAATACCCAGCATTTGGAACCATAAGTTAGTATGGAGCATTGCAACGTTTTGTTAATTGTGACTTTTGTTTTTAATTAAACGCATTTGTCTTTTTATTTATTTTTGTCACATGTTCCCTAAAGGAAAAGATATGAAATCTGTTTTAATTGTTCACAATAGTCAAAAAAACGTAACTTTAATTGCGGACAAAGGAATTACATTATTTAACTATGTCTTAATAGATTTTAAGTCTCATTTCTATTGTACCTATATTGTATATATTTACAACTAAAAAATGCTTATTTATCTGGAACGTGAGAGCATTTAACAAGTTTCAATTAACAGACAAAATCATGAAGAAGGAAAATGCACAAAACTAAAGAGGTTATGAAAATTAAAAAACTGTCCTTTACGATATGTATCAACATAGATAATATAAATTTATCTGATGACTCTCTGCATGATACCCGTTGAAAATTATATGTTAAAAAAAACTGAAATGTTTACTTTAAAATCCTGAATTATGATTAAAAATATTTATCAATGTATGAGCCAAATATATTATTTAGTTCATCAGATAAATATCACGAGTAATAATACATGTCTCTAAATTTTCACGCGATGTATTACTGAGAAATATATCTATTAAGAAAAGTTATAGGCAATTTCCTTTATAATGTTTCGTTTGCGATAAATTTTCCTCTGATTCGCGTGATATGATACGATGCCAATTATTTATTGGTATTTTTATTTATTACCCATATAAATCTCATCGTGTCTATTTGTTTGAGGAATGAGAAATATACCGAGGATTCACGTTCAACACGAACCTAAATATATTATACGAGTACCTATACCATATTCCCTTTTACACGGTTTCAAAATAACACAGTATTCAAAATTACAAGCCTAACAAATATTCAAAATAACAAGCCAAAAATGAAATAATATACATCTGTGCGAGACACCGTCACGTCCGTCACCTCATTTACAAGGACTGTTGCTTTCATTGTTTACAAATAAATCAACGTCTCAATAGATGGCGTTACAAAAAAGTTTCTTCGTTACATCGTACATAGATGGCAATTGTATAATTTCGTTTTATTCAGGTGAAATGTTTATAATTATTCAAATATATAGAAATTTCAAAAAATTACATTGATAAGGGAACTCAATAAGAAGGCATAATTGGTGAACGTTGCGCAAGCGCATAAAGTGGTCACGAAAGCCAGCCGATGACAGGCCGTAAGCCCTGTAGGTGTTGGAGTTCCTGGTTCTTCTATAATATCCAAACTTCGTCTCTATTGAGATGTTATTGTCAATAAAAATAACACAGTATTATTTTTTTCATACATACCATAATTAAACAATAAACGGAACAGAAAATAATTTGTCTTATCTTTTGATCGTACTACACATGCGATTACCATTCACTCTATATACATTTCACTCTATATACAGCTGTTATATTCAAGTTTAATCAGGTAAACTTACTAAAATATGGAACGGCCTTAGTAATAAAAATACTATATCGAATCATTTCTAAATAAACCACACTTGAAGCTTCACGTTGCTTGAGATAGACGGAAGAGATTGCCGTGCGGCTATCTTTTTACTCACTTTTTTCCAATTTGCTCTACGAAAAATTGAAAATCAAAAATAATAAGTACCTTGTTACTATTCGCTTGTTTTAATTTTCATGTATTGGGTACTTCTCTGTATGCGCACGCAAAGAGATGTGTTATAGTAATTATTTCTTCTACTTTTTATCAAGATTTTTTTTACCCATTATATGTGATAAATTTACTTGTCATAAAAAGGTATAATATACCACGGAAACTATTGTGGACCATAGATTTTCATTTTATATACTAGATGGAGTGAGTCATGGTATATCATGCGTTTGACGTCTTAGTTGGCAACATATTACAGTTTTCCTTACATTTCAACACTTCCTAGATAACTGTTCTCTAAATCTTAATGAACAATGTGTATTTTTTCGACAAATTAATCCGAAAACAATTCACATTAGTCGTTATTCTCTATAGAAAAACGATGTGGTCTGTCAACCAAGTCGAAAAAAAACCTCACTTCGATTCATACAAAATTTGCTAACTACAACATCTAGTATATTATAATGTAAATCTATGTTGGGGACTGTATGATGGAAGGAAGAAAGACTCACCGATATTGTTTTGTGTTTTCCTTATCTGGTCTCGATGCAAGGCATATATGTATGATCATTGACACCTTCGGTAAACTTCCTAAGACTGCCTTGTTTCGTAGAGCCAACAAATAAGCTACAGCGCCCTTGGAGTGATCTTGTATCACTAAACGGCGATTAATAAATTTTAATTATTATTATTATTATGATCACCAACACGACACTGATTTCACTGCAATTTTAGATAGAGGTAATCGAGTGACGGACCGTCGAATTTAATGTATCCGAAATTACACCTGCCGAAATCACAGAAGCAGCGTATCGTTGGACATTCACCGACAATTGGAAGATAACCGATCGAAGGTGAGTCCAGGGGGGCAAGTCTGGTCAACAGGCGAAATCAAAACCATCCACGTTTACCCCTATCATGGATATAATTATCATATAGAGTACTATAACATCTTAAGATATTATAGAACTCCATAAGATAATTATATCCATGGTATGGGTAAACATGGATGGTTTTGATTTCACTGGTTGACCAGACCCCCGGGTGAGGAAAAAATCACAGGAGAAGTTAAATCAAAAATTGCAGTAAGTAAATTCTAAACCATAGAAAAAATATCAAATTAGATATAACAATAGCTAACACATTATATTATTTTTTCAATCAGAAAGGGAAGTCCGATCAAACGGCAGAATGAAATGTCCCTATTTAGATATTTGATTATTAAAATTTTCTATACTTATAGTATATTCTTGCTACAAAGATTTATAACGTGAGTCACCACCACGATATTGATTATTACCAAAGACCTTATATATACATTATTATAAGGTCTTTGATTATTACCATGGAACGGGACTTGCCCTGTAGATTAGGTACAATAATGATTTATATTTGTCTGATATCCTGAATTTTTTTTATTCAGCAAAACCTAAATACCATTTATCTTTATTTTAGGATACTTTTTAAGCGTTGTTGCGTGATACGTGGCCACCGTTTAAAAAAAGAATCCAATGTATTACTTTACTTCTTACATTATTACCTATATCTTATTATTTTAGGTTTATATTAACCTCGTTCAATACACGAGAGTTGTATTAGTTAGAATTCTTAAGGCGGTTCCCTAAACTATGAATTTGTTATAAACTTAAATAAGGTTGAGAATAGGTTTTATTAATATAAATAAAAACTATTCTCAACCTAATAATGTTGGTCTCTAATGAATATTTTCGTGAGATATGAATATATTTAGTTTTATTGTGATTTGATCGTATTTCGATCTTTTAGATAATACCCATAAAAATATTTCAGGCACCTAGACATACCATTATTTATTTAAGCCGACCGCAATGACACAATTGAAAAGTCATTTGACTTTTGTGCGGGCGTCCTGAGTACGATCCCCAGAAGAAGAGAAAATTATTTAATTTCATTTGTAACGCAAAAATTTCTTCTCTAGCCTGGAAACACTGGTTAATTGGAAGAAATTATTTAATTTCATTTGTCACGCAAAAATTTCTTCTCTAGCCTGGAAACACTGGTTAATTGGAAGAATAAACTCGCCACTTGCACAGAGTGCAAGAAAGTGTTTATTATTAATATTTTATAACCATTGTATGTTAGATACTACGCCAACACGCATCCATTTAAAAGTTGCCTCATTTTAATGACTTATCGTTCCGAAAACTCAATGAAATACTGTCTCTACAGGGAATCGTATCTGGGACCTTTGACTCAGGAATTCAATATCAAAACTAATAGCTGCGAAGGCCGACCATGAAGATAACATCATGCTTTATGTATCTTACTTTTTCAAAAAAATGACATACCCTCTCAAATTATCGTTTACTGCTATATTCGTATTAGATGTAAAGATATTGAAAACAAATTAAAAATTTTAAAAAATAAAACGAACAAAAAAAAATATATTTCGTGAATATGCCAACATTCTTACTATTTCCGTGGTTTAGTTTATTAAACATGATATGGAAATGTACCAAGCTTTGTCGAAAGGTGTGCATGAAATTAACTATTCTAGATATAGATCAAATTAGAAATATTGTGTGTAAAGCTCACAGACCAAATAATTATGTTTAATTATAACCATAAATCAGCAATGTCAACGATCACTATAATCATAACATATAGAAATATATAACCCTCTATGTGTATTACAACGTAATACCCGGGAGTATGTACGTGTATTACACTTGTATAATATATAATTATCGTGGTTGAAAAGCTAAATGGAATACGTACTAATTCATTGTTAAGACCAAGTCGTGAAATATAAATAATAACGAAATTATGTTAAATTCAACAATGTTATTTATTGTTCATCTTGATACAATGTTGAAATACAGTCTCTTTTTGTTTTAAACTTTTCACATAGGGCTATTTTTAAAACCACACAAAATACATAACATCGATGTAAATACATACTAATCACTCTGTATGTAATAATTAGGTATAATTTAATTGACTTGCCGATTTTTCACAAATATAGGAAAATTACTGCGTTAAGGGGCTACCCGAGTAGTTAAACAGAATAAATAAAAATATATTATATTCTTTAAACGGTTAAATAATTCATACCTTTTTTAATTTACAATTATTAGCCAATCACTTGCATTTGAAATGATCCTGAATCATTAAAAAACTCTCTGAATATTATTAGTTTATTTTTTTAAGTAACATTAGGTATAAATACCTTTTACATAAATAAACTAAAAACCAATTAAAAATATCTACATTATTAACAATAAAATTCAACTGATCATTTTTTTAATTATGATATTTATAACTTATCTACGTTTAATTACTAAATTCATATTTCATAACGAATTATTATTTCATTTGTATTTTTAAACACTTTTTTAATCAACCAAAAAATAAAAAAAACATCTATTAGTTATATTTACTCCGTCATAAAGCATTTCTGTTATTATTTTCTTTTACCCATGTATTAAAGCATGTATTTTTCAAAAAAAAAAATGAGAAAATAAGTTCATAATTTCTTCTGTTATAAAATTAGTGTCAGAATATTTTATGCTTATTTTATAATTCTATGATATTATGTAAAAACCCGTTTATACCGTTTAATAAAATTTTCATGAATAAACAGGCATGCCTCGGTTTTCAAAAAAAAGCAGGTAGGTATTTTTGTATAGAAGCGTATTAATTGATGTGTAATATTTGTATTTGGAAATGGATCCAAAAAGACCAAAAACGGAAGTACTTAAAAGAGGCCTAGGTACATCCAGCAATGGAAAAATGGCTGAAGGAAGAAGAATAAGTATTTGATTACAGAATTAATTTTTATAAATCATGAAGCCAAATAATTGATCTAAAATTAGATGAAACGTAGGTAAGTATAGCTCTGAAATGAAATTCATATAATTCGTGAGGTGTATTCCGAGTCCCTTTCATTTTCTATATCTTTGAAGAACGACATTACAATTCTTGGTCTGACATTGTTCCATGACGTGCAAGAGGATTCTTTCGTTGAATTCCACACGGCAAAAGGATAAAGATACAGAAGCTAAGCATTCCTCGTATGAATGTTTGCATAACATATTCTTCCTCCCCCCAAAACCCAACCTTTCTTGTTGGTAAGTATGTAAGTAGGTACTCGAAGACGCGTGTGGTTACCTTGGATAGGACAATCAAAGCATAACTCGTCCCTTACCGCAATGTTTGCTGGGGAAATCACAGAACCAAACTTTAGGCATTCACCATCCGTTCCTTAACCATAGGGTGGCAGCGTACTACTATCTACTTATCCACAACTTTTGACTAATCTGTGGATACAGATTAACATACTAAACTAAACATTTATCACATCATATGAAAACATTTATGTATGATAGATTCATACTTACTTTTTGCAAATATTAAATACTAGTTGCATGTAATACATGAGATCCAACTATCGATAGCAATAGTATGTATAGTTGAAGAATACATACCAAAATTTAAACCCTTAAATCCAAATTATTCAATATTTTAAGATATTTCTTTCTATACAAAACATGTATGTCGAGATAGGATAGTGTGAAGGTCAGTCCTTTTTTCTTACCCCACAAACTTTATTTTCTACTGCGAATTTGGAATTCATCTATAATATATAAAGCACATACCTACCAAATATATATGCTGCGAAGACTAGAAGTGGGTGTTTAAAATCTCGCGTTTCTTGGCTTGAAACTATGTCGATATATTTAGTGAAATTAATTATCTTGAACAAATCGGCAGTTGGTATACTATTATAATGGTTGAAAAATGATGTATTATCAACATAAAATTTTGAATCGTTTTTTTTCAAGAAGACTAGTTTTTGCTTAAATCAACTAATCCAACTGTCGATTCGTTCATGAGAATTAAATTCTCTAAATGAATCGACATTATTAAGCCAAGATGCGTGTACGAAGGAAAATTTTGTATGGCGTAGTGGACTTTTTGCATGCTAATAACACGACTAGAGGCCTCACAGCATATATGTTCCCATACATGGATTTACTCAGAATTCAGAGTAGAACATTTTATGTGAGTTTTGTGTGTGTGTGTGTGTGTCCCTTATAACTTTGGATCCGCTCAATTTACAGAGCCCAAATTTTCAGAATATATAAAAAGTTATAGGCCTACAAAACTTTTATACTCAGAATTGTGAATTTTTGTTTCAGTCAGGGGTTACCACCTTTTGAAATTTTGGTTTATTTTTCCATATATCTCAGAAACCATAAATACTAGAACGTTGAAAATTGGTATAAACATAGACAAATACAAAATCTCAAATATTTTTTTTTTTAAATTCCAGGGTTTCTCAAACATTTTTTAATAAGAAAAATATTTTTTTTATGATAAATTTTTGAGTTTAACTGCCTATATTTCCATTTTTTTTAAAAAATATCGAAAAAAGCCGAAACACCCCAACTAGATAATTTAATTTTCTATAAAAAATATTAATATTGTGATAGCACATCTCAATTTTTTTTTAACAATATTTATAAAAATAAAATTTAGTGACGACAATGCTTCATACAATTTAGCGTACAGACAATATCTAAGAAGACTTAATAGTTTGATACTAATCTCCAAACATACATACATACCATCATGCTGTTTCAATATTCTGGGTAGGATCAAAGGACTGACCTCCATACTATCCTATCTTGACATACATACCTAGGTACATGTGTTGTATAGAAAACCAAATATCTTAAAATATTAAATAATTTGTATTTATGGGTTTATAGTTTGGTACTTATTCTTCAACTATACATACTATCGCTATCGACAGTTGGATCTCATGTGTTACATGCAACTAGTAGATATGTACTTTGTTTTACAATTGTAGGTACTTATTTCTAGAGGCGAATATTATAATATAAAAATAGTGTTATTTTCATGGTCCATTTAGACAAAGAAGTGCCGAAAGACCAAAAATGTGCTGGTTGGATGGAGTCGCGATGGATTTACAAGATTTTGCAGTACCCAACCCCACTCCAATGGCACGTTATAGGACATTAAGTCCTAATCATCCTCGGAGCGACTGCACATCGGATAACACAAGGACTACCATTAAGCATATTTCATGGATTTTCGTTTGCTGGGCCAGAGAAACTTGAAAAATGGCAGCCAACAGAGCAGGATGGCGAAGTTCTTGCAGGTACCTAAGTGTTTTAACCCTCAATATGATGATGATGTCATGGTATATATTTTTCATTTGCATTCGTAATTAGATACTGGAAATCTTTATATTTAATGGAAATCTTTTTGAGATGTAGACGACTTGTTCGTTTACCTACGACAGTCAAAGAAGATAAATACATTACGTATATGGCATGAATTATGAATTTGTATTATATTTAGACTGACCTGTAAATTAGACAAATTTTAATATTTTAAAATCGAAATTCATCATGGATCACAAAAAGTGTCATAACGTGACGTTCAATATACCTGCATATTATGTAGAAATTTATAGTCAAGAAGTTCGTACATTTAGTTAATTTATAACACAATATAATTGTACATATATTATAGTCTATGTACAAACATTGTATCCTTCATGTTTGGTATTATGTAGATATTATTTGTTTGCCAAAATGTATTGTTTATTTATTAGGAACGGTCATCATAATTTCCGCTGTATTTATCAGTAGGTATATAACATTATCTACCTATAACTAACCCTTGATTATTGCATTCCATTTTTCAATGTTTTCAATACTAAAATAATCAATAATTATAGGTACCTACGCTTGTCTTATACTTATAATATTGTATCATGTCTTCTGCTTAATCAATTTCGTATCCTTTTAATTTAATTATCTTCCTCTTCTTAATCCTTCAGAAAATCAGTGGTCTGTTTCACATAAATAAGTCTTCATATCTTATATTTTTATCTTCATCTTAACTTTTTCGTTAATTTCAATTCAATACTCAATCCTCATAAAATTATTAATAAAATATTTTCAAAAATCTATAGAAATATTAAAAAAAGCGAGCATTCCCTGCGGACCTGCATGATGCTGGCTTAAGCTGCGATGAAACTGCCCATCTGGCGCAAGGTAGAGAGGTTTGGAGAAATTTACTGGAAGCGAAAGTGGATTAAGTAAGTAAGAAATAGAAATATTCAAAGTACCTTTTTTAGATTTCAGATGAAACATTTTTCAATGGACGAAATAGGAACAAGTACATGTTGTATTGTAATGGTATCCTCACATATCCCATTTATAAAGTAATTACCAAAGATTTGTGACGATAAATGGAATAAGTACACTCAGAAATCGATCTCGGGTTAAGTGAATTGCATATCCAGCCCATAAACTGTTCTTCCTGTGACACATCTGAATCTCAATAATTTAGATTTGAGCTTTATCCATGGCCAAAATAGAAATCTGCCTAAATGAAAATGGTTTCAAACCCAATATCTGATTATTTTCGCACTTCGTGTTTATTGATTTGAAAACTAAATTAAAATCATATTACAATTTAATGTAAATGTTTTTTTTTACTAGAGAAAATGGTAATGTGAAGTATGTGTTGTTTAGTAATGTATTGTGGAAGATAATGGATCGAAACAACCACCCCCGTGTAATTCTTGGAAACTAATGCCTGGTCTAACCATCACATCCTGTTCGAATCTAACAGGATGAAGGACTCTTAACTAAAACTATTTACAAACGTACCTAAATCACCGAATCTTACCATTAATTGAATAGAATTTTATTGTTAGCACTTCTCTTAATGGTTTAATAATAAAGTTGACTTGTTATGTTATATTAATCATTATTTTAAATCATGTCAATTCTATGAAAATATGTAAATCTTCTTGTATTTTTTAAGAATATTCTACTTTGTTTATTAACTTGTTATTGAAGTCTTAACATGTTAATCTAGTAAAACTTGCAAACAGAAATAAAACTTACGACATTATGATGCACTTTCGTACACTAATAGTATTTTTCCACCGTATAATCTAATATTCCGTTTTTTTTTCAAAAGTGTTACCATATTAAAATTAATTATATTTTTTTTATCTGTAGCAAAAATTCTACATTTCGAGAAATATTTTATTTCGAGAATGGTTAGTTCTGAAACCGGTCGCATAGTTTTTTACAATTAATCTGGTGAATGAAAAAACTTTAAAAATAGTTACTTATTGTAAAAAAATCGCTTCTCCGACTTTGAATAGTGCTTCCACTCTTTTCTTTTATCAGCCGTGTAATCGAAAATACAACAGGAAAAATAACATCTCACAAATTTCAGCAATGAGGTTGATCATCCATTCTGAATATTGCCTTTTTAGGTGAGGCAAGACTGATGTGTGGGCATACACGCACGTGTATTGCTTAGTTTTCATAAAGTAATTCACACCCCCGTGCAGCTGTCGCTGGTTACCCAACATCATGCGATATGCCGTAATTGTATGTAAAAAAAAATATTTCACACAAACCAAAATCAAGTTACATAGTATGTAAATTTAACGGAACCACTGATCGAACCGGATATTACGAAGAAATAAGGGTTGAAAACCAAACCGAGAGATCCGGAGAATACAATAGTTAATAATTCCGTAGAGTCCGGATGCGGCATGGACCGGTGTAGACCGACCCCTAGAGAGGTTCATACCGATCACATGACCAAACTGGGCCACGGGGCAAATCCGTGAAAAGGTGCGGTTACCAAAACTATACATACCATTTTTTATTTTACTATACCTACATATTTTACTTCAAGCCATTTTTCACTTGAAAAATGTGATTAAACGTCAACATATATTTCAAATCAATTCATAACTAACAAAATAATCAGAGAATTAACAAAAGTAGAACCAACTTACTATAACTTAAACAAATATGTAGATACAAATATCTTTCTATAACTTGATATGTATAAATTACTATATATACATAATATCAGTTCAATTGTGGGTGTTGGCAGAGCGGTTAGCGCGTTGGATTAGTAATCCAGTGGTCGCGAGTTCGAATTCAGCCACAACCGATTTTGTTCACCTATAATACAAACATGTATGCTTTGTATAGGGGATGTATATGGATGTATGTATATGCACTTGTTTCTAGGACATAATGCGAATGCGAAAGTATGTTTTTTGCCAAAAATCAATCATTTTGTCCTTTAAATCTTTATTTATTTATACAGGTTTTATTAATTTTTATTTATTTTCATAAAAGTTTTACAACATAATAATTGGGATCTCACTAGCCTATAGGCTATCAGTGAGTTTCCCATACAAAAAGGTCAAGTACATATTACATTTCTTAAGTTACAGTATTAAAATTATAATATGGGATACATGGCTTTTATTTAATTACTACTTATGAGTCAAATGTTTTTAATTACTTTTGTACAATATTTTTTTTAAATACAGTTTTAACTGAGGATATTTTATCAAGTTTATCCATAACACTTGGAAGGGTATTTAAAACCCATATTCAACACTTTATTTATAAATCTAGCAAAAAATTAAACGCATCCATATATCGCATCAAAAATACACGAATACTGATGATCTCACGTTCATCAGCATTCTCGTTTTTTATTATATTTAATAAAAGTAATTACATAACAACTTAACGTTTTTACTCCACGTATGTGTACTTCAACTTGTATCAAAAGATGTTCATTGTTAATGAATTACCAAATTGAATATGAAAATCATTTTCATGGTTCCGAGTGCAGACAGGGGTAGGGGCTATCGTAGTTTTCATTAAAAGCCAATAATCAAAATTGTAACACCTCATTCATATACTGATAGGAACTGGAGTGAAGATAGCCACACACCCTCTTCACTGTATGTAATAAAAGGGTTAAAACAGTCGGTTCATTAAGGGTTGCCATGTTACTTTATGGAAAAATAAATCATTCATTTTTAAACCAACATATTACAAAATTGTTGGTATTAAATAAGATTCTTAAATTATTCGATGACTCTCATTTATTTATTGCATTTATTAACTAACTATATCTGTTTTAAAGATACATATTTAAAAGGAACTTAAAAAAAACTTCTTAGACCGGTCATGACATATGCATCAGAATGCTGGACATTGACCAAGAAGGACGAAAATGCATTGTTGGTGTTCGAAAGGAAAATACTTCGCAAAATATTTGGTCCTACCTGTGAAGGAGGATCTTGGAGGATCCGGTTTAACCACGAGCTAGAAATAATGTATGGCGAACCAAACGTTGTCCAATACATCAAAATACAACGTCTACGTTGGCTCGGACACGTTTGTAGAATGGAGGATAACCGGGTCCTAAAGAAAGTATTGGACACCTGTCCTGAAGGGAGAAGAATCAGAGGGAGACCTAGGATGAGATGGCTGGACGACATCGAGGGCAATATAAGAGCGATCGGACAGACAAATTGGAGGAGACTTGCTGTCGACAGGGCGGGATGGAGGCAGTTTCTTGAGGAGGCCAAGGCTCGCACCGGGCTGTAGCGCCATTGCTGATGATGAAAAAAAAACTTCAACACCATATATACCTGTCTAAGCTTTTCAATAAGCTATTATCACACATGAATTTTCACTCTTATCACTTTTGTCCTCAGATTTCCTTAAAATAAATTATGTATAAAAGAAATCAAGACTTTTTCAAAGCATTCTCAAATTCATATTTCTTTAGAGTAAATTATTTATAAATAAAATCCAGACTTTCAAAACTTGAGTTTGAGTTAAAGTTCAATTTTAATTTCAGCATTAAAATTATACAAAGTAAAAATGAAATTGACATTAAATAGAAAATAACACACAATAGTTTTCTTTTCACTATTTACGTTAAAGCCCTTGTTTACCTTGGGCATGCGTATGTACACAAATATGGACACTAAATTACCTTCTAATATATGAAACACGAAAAAATAAAATACATATCCAAATCTAAAAATACCTTCAGCATTATTTCGTGAAGAAAAGGTAAAATTTTGAGTCTTTTTTTTAAATAGCAAGAATAGTCTCCCCTCCCTCAACCTCTATTTCCTTCCTTCCTTTGTTGCTATGAATTTACTCTTAATAATGTTACGTATTTCTTTCCGTTTATTATAAACTAGCTTTCATGTCCCGCCGTTGGCCAAGAATGTAAAATTGTGAAAGAAAAAGCAATCGTTTTTATAATATTGTCACCCAATTATTTTGCAATATCAGACTATAAAAAGTGGTTTGAAATTTGATTGAGTTTAAGTATTGTAAAATGTTCAAGTGATGGCCACAACCCATTCTTTTTATATATTGCTATAAAGTGTGAATGAAGTATAATATTTATACAATTTCTGCTCGCATGGACTATGCGTAATGGTTTTAAATATGACTGTTTATCAACGTTGTAAAGAGATTGGTTTGGCCACAACCCCCATTTTTAAATATTATCATCGAAAACAAATTGTAATGTGTACCTATTGAAAATTTAGTAATTTTCGATGTTGGGATGTGGTTAAAATTTGATTAAACAAACGTAGGTACTGAAAAGATCTAGTATTGGTCACATCCCATTCGTTTTTATATTTTTTCATCAAGTGTGCATTATATTTTTGCTCAATTTGACTGAAAGTCTTCATTAACGAAGAAGAAGAAGACTTGAACTATAGTAAATAGTTTTTAATTTGAATATAAATGTTGTGAAGAGTTCAGTAATGGCCACAACCCCCATTCTTTAAATATTAGGTGTTGAAAATTATTCAAAATAGGATGATATAAATGGTTTAAATTTAATTAAACAAAAGTATTGAAAAGATTCTAGTGCAGGTTGTATCGTCACATCCCATATCCCATTCATTTCATATGTATTTTCATCAAGTGTGCATATCGTTAATAATATTTCTGCACAATAGACTATTAGACTTAAAACTAACCCAAAAGAATAAATAAAAAAGAGAAAAATAAGTATAAGAAATAGTTTGTATAAAAAACTATTCCAATGGTCTACATAAAATAAGTAAAAATACATATACCTAATAGAAGAATTAGACTATTGGAAATAGATTGTATAAAAGCTCACCCAAAGGTCTACAAAAAAGAAGAAGAAGAATATTTAGACTATTGGAAATAGTTTGTATAAATACTGACCAAAAGGTCTACATAAAAGAAAATGAATAAGACTATTGGAAATAGTTTGTATTAAAACTCTCCCAAAAGTCTACGTACTTAAATGAAGAAGAATAATAATTAGACTAAAGGAAATAATTTTTATAAAAAAATGACCCAAATGTATACATAAAAGAAGAAGAAGATGAATTAGACAATAGGAAATAGTTTGTAAAAAAACTGCCCTAAAGGTCTACATAAAATTAAGAAGAAAAAGAATTAGACTCCAGGACCCGCCGCTTCAGGCCCTTCAGTACCTCCCGTCCCTTTAATCCCTCATTACGTCCCTTCCCATCAGGCCCTTCAGTACCTTCCGTCCCTTCAGGCAGTTTTATACCTCCCGTCCCTTCAGGCCCTTTAGTGCCTCCCTTCCCTTCATTACATCCCGTCCCATCAGTCGGTTAAGAAAAGTTTAAATCCAGAAACCATCCTGGAAGAACCGCGAAGAGATGAAAGAACCTTCTTTTCCCAGGATGCTCTACTTAATAGGTAAAATGACTAAATACACGAAGAAGAAGAAAAAAGTTTAAACCCAGATACCTGCGAAGAGATGGAAGGACAGTTGGACCTTCTTCTCCCAGGATTCTCCAACTTCATAGGTAAAATGAGCAAAAATACACGATGAAGAATAAGAAGAAGAAATAAGTTTAAATCCAGATACCTGCGAAGAGATGGAAGGAAAATTGGACATTCTTCTCCCAGGTTAGTCCACCTTCAAAGGTAAAATGACCAAATAGACGATGAAGAAGAAGATGAAAAAAGTTTAAATCCAGAAACCTGCGAAGAGATGGAAGGAAAATTGGACCTTCATCTCCCAGGATAGTTCATCTTCATAGGTAAGATGACCAAGTACACGTTGAAGAAAAAGAAGAAAAAAGTTTATATGCAGAACCCGTCCTGGAAGACCTGTGAAGAGATGGAGGGACAGTCGGACCTTCTTTTCCCAGGATACTCCCCCTTCATAGGTAAAACGACCAAATACACGAAGAAGAAGAAGAATAAGAAAAAAGTTTAAATCCAAAAACCATCCTGGGCATACGCTCGACAATTCACCAAAGTTTCATTATAATCGGACAAACGGTTGATAAATAAATAAATAAAATAATTTTCCTATAGGAAATCAGTATAGGTATATTATTGTTGATTTGTAAGTAAATAGTATTAGGTAGGTACCTACCTACAACAACCTTCTAAATAAATTCGATTCCTAACAAATTTTATTTGAATATCACATTCTTTCTGTAGCCATGGAAACGATTCGAACACGTAAGTAATATCGAATGGTTCGGATACATTTTTTGAATATGTAGGTACCTACATTGGTTTGTTCGATGCCATAAAAATGAAAATTGTCAGAAAAATCAAATATTATTTACAAATTATGCAATTTTATTATGCCTATATCTTTACTAATAAATAACACATTTTTACAATATATGTCTTAAAACTTGCCGTAATGTCTTGTGTTTCATTTTATTATTTCATAATTACATTTATTTCAAAGGTTTATTATTTTCAAGAACATATTCATTCGGTGGGAAAATGAAATATTGTATGAAAAGATATTAAAATGGCGGCGTTTATGTACAAAAGGCTTACTTTAAAAATAAGTTAAACATTATAATTGTACCAAATATTCACCATGTTTTTCACTTAAACGCTAAGTTATACTTCAAAATATATTTTTTTTGTGTAAATACCTACTTCTAACTTTTAAACTAACAGATATTTGCGTGCAAAATGTACACTTTTTTGACAGATATGACTTGGAAAATTTTGTATGAAAAAAATAATTATTTAAATATTTTTAAAATTCAGCATTTTTATCGCATTCTTTTTAGCGTGACACTGCATCAGGTATACTGGTACATGTTCGCACTTAAATTAGATTTTTAGATGCTCTTGGTTTTTCAGAAGGCGTGAGACAAACACACACACACACACACATACACACACACACACACACATACACTAACATTTTGATTGCTTTATTACTTTAGACTAGCTTTTATGTCCCGCCGTTGGCCAAGAATGTAAAATTGTGAAAGAAAAAGCAATCGTTTTTATAATATTGTCACCCAATTATTTTGCAATATCAGACTATGAAAAGTGGTTTGAAATTTGATTGAGTTTAAGTATTGTAAAATGTTCAAGTGATGGCCACAACCCATTCTTTTTTATATATTGCTATAAAGTGTGAATGAAGTACCTATAATATTTATACAATTTCTGCTCGCATGGACTATGCGTAATGGTTTTAAATATGACTGTTTATCAACGTTGTAAAGAGATTGGTTTGGCCACAACCCCCATTTTTAAATATTATCATCGAAAACAAATTGTAATGTGTACCTATTGAAAATTTAGTAATTTTGGATGTTGGGATGTGGTTAAAATTTGATTAAACAAACGTAGGTACTGAAAAGATCTAGTATTGGTCACATCCCATTCGTTTTTATATTTTTTCATCAAGTGTGCATTATATTTTTGCTCAATTTGACTGAAAGTCTTCATTAACGAAGAAGAAGAAGACTTGAACTATAGTAAATAGTTTTTAATTTGAATATAAATGTTGTGAAGAATTCAGTAATGGCCACAACCCCCATTCTTTAAATATTAGGTGTTGAAAATTATTCAAAATAGGATGATATAAATGGTTTAGATTTAATTAAACAAAAGTATTGAAAAGATTCTAGTGCAGGTTATATCGTCACATCCCATATCCCATTCATTTCATATGTATTTTCATCAAGTGTGCATATCGTTAGTAATATTTCTGCACAATAGACTATTAGACTTAAAACTAACCCAAAAGACTAAATAAAAAAGAGAAAAATAAGTATAAGAAATAGTTTGTATAAAAAACTATTCCAATGGTCTACATAAAATAAGTAAAAATACATATACCTAATAGAAGAATTAGACTATTGGAAATAGATTGTATAAAAGCTCACCCAAAGGTCTACAAAAAAGAAGAAGAAGAATATTTAGACTATTGGAAATAGTTTGTATAAATACTGACCAAAAGGTCTACATAAAAGAAAATGAATAAGACTATTGGAAATAGTTTGTATTAAAACTCTCCCAAAAGTCTACGTACTTAAATGAAGAAGAATAATAATTAGACTAAAGGAAATAATTTTTATAAAAAAATGACCCAAATGTATACATAAAAGAAGAAGAAGATGAATAAGACAATAGGAAATAGTTTGTAAAAAAACTGCCCTAAAGGTCTACATAAAATTAAGAAGAAAAAGAATTAGACTCCAGGACCCGCCGCTTCAGGCCCTTCAGTACCTCCCGTCCCTTTAATCCCTCATTACGTCCCTTCCCATCAGGCCCTTCAGTACCTTCCGTCCCTTCAGGCAGTTTTATACATCCCGTCCCTTCAGGACCTTTAGTGCCTCCCTTCCCTTCATTACATCCCGTCCCATCAGTCGGTTAAGAAAAGTTTAAATCCAGAAACCATCCTGGAAGAACCGCGAAGAGATGAAAGAACCTTCTTTTCCCAGGATGCTCTACTTAATAGGTAAAATGACTAAATACACGAAGAAGAAGAAAAAAGTTTAAACCCAGATACCTGCGAAGAGATGGAAGGACAGTTGGACCTTCTTCTCCCAGGATTCTCCAACTTCATAGGTAAAATGACCAAAAATACACGATGAAGAAGAAGAAATAAGTTTAAATCCAGATACCTGCGAAGAGATGGAAGGAAAATTGGACATTCTTCTCCCAGGTTAGTCCACCTTCAAAGGTAAAATGACCAAATAGACGATGAAGAAGAAGAAGAAAAAAGTTTAAATCCAGAAACCTGCGAAGAGATGGAAGGAAAATTGGACCTTCATCTCCCAGGATAGTTCATCTTCATAGGTAAGATGATCATGTACACGTTGAAGAAAAAGAAGAAAAAAGTTTATATGCAGAACCCGTCCTGGAAGACCTGTGAAGAGATGGAGGGACAGTCGGACCTTCTTTTCCCAGGATACTCCCCCTTCATAGGTAAAACGACCAAATACACGAAGAAGAAGAAGAATAAGAAAAAAGTTTAAATCCAAAAACCATCCTGGGCATACGCTCGACAATTCACCAAAGTTTCATTATAATCGGACAAACGGTTGGTAAATAAATAAATAAAATAATTTTCCTATAGGAAATCAGTATAGGTATATTATTGTTGATTTGTAAGTAAATAGTATTAGGTAGGTACCTACCTACAACAACCTTCTAAATAAATTCGATTCCTAACAAATTTTATTTGAATATCACATTCTTTCTGTAGCCATGGAAACGATTCGAACACGTAAGTAATATCGAATGGTTCGGATACATTTTTTGAATATGTAGGTACCTACATTGGTTTGTTCGATGCCATAAAAATGAAAATTGTCAGAAAAATCAAATATTATTTACAAATTATGCAATTTTATTATGCCTATATCTTTACTAATAAATAACACATTTTTACAATATATGTCTTAAAACTTGCCGTAATGTCTTGTGTTTCATTTTATTATTTCATAATTACATTTATTTCAAAGGTTTATTATTTTCAAGAACATATTCATTCGGTGGGAAAATGAAATATTGTATGAAAAGATATTAAAATGGCGGCGTTTATGTACAAAAGGCTTACTTTAAAAATAAGTTAAACATTATAATTATACCAAATATTCACCATGTTTTTCACTTAATCGCTAAGTTATACTTCAAAATATATTTTTTTTGTGTAAATACCTACTTCTAACTTTTAAACTAACAGATATTTGCGTGCAAAATGTACACTTTTTTGACAGATACGACTTGGAAAATTTTGTATGAAAAAAATAATTATTGAAATATTTTTAAAATTCAGCATTTTTATCGCATTATTTTTAGCGTGACACTGCATCAGGTATACAGGTAAACGTTCGCACATAAATTAGATTTTTAGATGCTCTTGGTTTTTCAGAAGGCGTGAGACAAACACACACACACACACACACATATACACACACACACACACACACACACACACACACACACACACACACACACACACACACACACACACACACACACACACACACACACAAACACTAACATTTTGATTGCTTTATTACTTTAGATTTAATGTACCTACCACTATACTATCTATGGCCTCACGTTGCTTTGGTTGGTTGGAAGAAATTGCTTTGTGACAATAAACACGCCATTGTTGTACACAGTATTGTACATGAAGCTTAGTAAATAAAAATAAATGAAATAGTTATTACTTAAATAAAGTAGATTTTTATATTTATTACTGGTTTCAAAGTCAACACTTTTTTCTCGGTGTATCAAAATAAAATATCTTTATTTCCAAAGTGGATAAATGAATCGATGACAACCCTTTAGCGGAATCCTCCCTCATTTCACCCATTTACCGATGTGCCCCTAATTTCGCTAACAGCAAAGTAATCGAAAATATAAACGAATTATATTCAGGTGATTTTCAGATAGCAGCTACATCGGAGATCTCTAACATATGATATGAGATGGGCAGAGCCGCAACACTATGTACCTCACCTGAAGGGGTTTGAGGGATGTACAGTGTACAATCTCGTATGCTTCGGATGACTTGACATTAAACTCATTTTAATTTAACTTAAATCGATCATTTCTAAAATTAACATCGACTCATTTTCTACGCTGTGTTCCACTTTTTGCAGAGAACACAAATTGGTATCATAAATTGCCTGAAGATACAAAATTGCTAGAAAATTTTGTCAGAAAAAAATATTTTTGTGTTGACGAAATGTTAAATGTTTTTTTTTATTTAATTTTTATTTATTTCTATCCAAAAACATCGAGTTGATATAAGATACAAAATAATTGAAGGTAATATAAGCATATACATACATACATAGTAGACATAGATACAAAGTTCTTCTTCTCAGCCTAATCCCGTCCACTCCTAGACGAAGGCCTCCTCCATCCCCTTCCACGCCACTCTATCTTGTGCTCTGAGCAACCAATTGACACCAGCATGACGACTAATGTCATCTCTCCATCTCATTGGCGGTCTTCCAACACCTCTGACTGTCATTCTCGGTCTCCAAGCCAACACTATCCTTGGCCATCTGTCTTCGGGGTATCTAGCCACGTGGCCCGCCCATCTCCACTTCAGGGTAAGAATGCGGTGGACGACAACAACCAATTTTGTGTTTTCCCTGATGATTTCGTTTAGGTACAAATTAAATATAAGTTATTTCATTTCTAATAAATATCATTTTATTATTTCACTAGTGCTTATATAGTTTAAGCTATCTCTTTTTGTTTGTATCTTGTGTTACTAACCCCCTCACTAGGCATAGCCTGTGCTAAGGTGAGCTACTTTTATGTTATTGTTTATAACGTTGTTTATTTATACATACATTTACATATACTATAAGTACATGTACATACATACGCATTCAAACATAACATGAAACTTTTCTAAAAAATATTTCTTTGTTAACTATTTCTCAAACTGTAAGCCGTTTGGTTTCTGTGCGGGCGTCCTGGGTTCGTTCCCTAGCAGAGGAGAAATTATTTAAATTGATTTCTCACATTAATATTGCTTCTGATTCTATAAAGCCAAACGTTTTTACCGTGGGTACTCAGCATTATTATTATAACTTTTATTTTTTCTTTTTATTATGGAGGTATATGGATAGGTTTTTCTTTTTTGTAATTTTTATGCCGTAAATAATAAATAAATATATTATTGTGGTATAAAAGAACCTATTTGAAACAATTTAAAATGCATTGACACTCTTTTAACACAAATACTTTAGAGTTGAAATTAATACATAATCTTTAGCCGTTCAACATTTTTTTATTGTGGATTTTTACAATCAAAACGATGTGCACTGTCTCAAAAATTAACATTGTAAGTTCATCTAGTATTCACATCCACCAAATTGTAAGTTCATCTAGTATTCACATCCACCAAATTGTAAGTTCATCTAGTATTCACATCCACCAAATTGTAAGTTCATCTAGTATTCACATCCACCAAATTGTAAGTTCATCTAGTATTCACATCCACCAAATTGTAAGCTCATCTAGTATTCACATCCACCAAATTGTAAGTCCATCTAGTATTCACATCCACCAAATTGTAAGTTCATCTAGTATTCACATCCACCAAATTGTAAGTTCATCTAGTATTCACATCCACCAAATTGTAAGTCCATCTAGTATTCACATCCACCAAATTGTAAGTTCATCTAGTATTCACATCCACCAAATTCGTATAAACGAATGAATGAGACAAAAATAAAAAATGTGTCAGAATATGAATTGATGGACTTCAGCTGTAGGTATTTACCAAAACTTTATTTTTATTTCTTTTTTATTTTTTATTTTATCATATTTTTGAATGCTGACAAGCTCGTCGCTTCAAATACATTGATTAATTCTAAATTATTGTAAATTTTTGTTTATGTGTGTGTGTTAACAGATTGGAAATCCATTTCATAATTAACCAATAAAATAGAAAACGGAATTTTTCTACAGAATCGATTTATAACGACCGCACGTTTTCACCGAGGTGTCTCGGCATTATTAAGGTAAAAATGAAACTAAATTTGACAAGACTAATACAATACTACTTAAAATATTTACAATGTTATGTTGCCAAAGTTTTATAACTCATTTTTATTTGAAATCTAAATCAAGGTCTTTTAACCTTATTTTTTAAAATATATTTCCTCTCGATACATTAATACTTTATAATACTTTGATTGAATGATTTTTTTAATGCTATGCCGTTCTAGTTCTTCCCAATTTACCAATTGATCATTCTTAACACGCGACAGTCTGCAATTACTCCATCAATTCATCTTAAATCGTCCTATTTACATATCCCGTTCTACATTTTTTTTTATTTCTATCTCGTTTATTTGAATACATAGTTCAAGAGCTCATTTCAAAAACAAAGTGGTTGTGGTCAACGCCGCAGTCTCCATTTATCAACCTACTTCATCTTATTTGATATCCCAATCGATTATTTAGAATAAATAAAGGATGGACATAGCAGACAACGACAAATCACTTATTTATTTATTTATTTATTCTTGTTGACAAATTCACAGAATATAAATTTCAATTGTATACATTATTATTTAAATATAAATATATTCCAATTAAGAATTTGTTCGTGAAATATTACATAGGTACATTATAATATATCAAGCTTGGTAAGAACAACAAAACAAAGCAAAAAGGGGGTACAAAATAACAAGCAAAAAAAACATGAGACAATGACTAAAAAAGAAAAAGAAGAACAACAAAATCGTTGATTAAACATTACAAGCATAAAAGGAAAAAAAAAACATTAGTAAATCAAAGTAGAAAAAAGAAAAGCAAAATGAACGAGATTAAGTATTACATCGAAAGTTAAGCATTACATAAAGTTGGGATTAAGGAATGGATATGAGGATTTAGATGAACTTATTTGCACCCGGCCACAAGAATACACACACACGCTCGCATACACACACACACACACATAGAGAAAAAAGTCACAATTCAGAAAGATCAAAAAAGTTAGTTTTAAGTGATATTATGGCCAGAGCTGAGGATTTCCTTAATTTTATTAATATACCTACGGTTTAGATTTTGTGTGAAACACATCAATATTGTTAAACGTTTTATTGTAAGATGCTAGTGTCCTGTTTAATACAGAATGTTTTGCATATGTCGTATTACATTTTTTAACATGAAAAGTGTTTGTAGAGCGGGTGGGCCGTGATGGCACGTACAAAATAAATAAGTGCACGAGCACTTATTTATTTTCAAGGGTCCTAAAAATTGGAAAAATATATTAGGCTTTGGTACTTACCAAAAAAGTAAGTCACTTAAATGCAGTGTGTAAAAAAATTTACGGATTTCCGGAATTCTTGTTTATTTGTATTTTTTTAAAGAACCAAAATTCATAGATAGTATTTTCAAAGCAAGTTTATAATTTTAGTAAAGAAAGAACATAATATTAACATATTTTTTGGTATTAACATCCTCACAACGATGTGCGTAAGGTTGTGTTTTCAATTCCTTCAGAATTCTGCAAGGTGTTGTTTCCAGTCTATATGCCCTGTGAAAGGAGTTAAATGTTTGCAAGAATAAAATAAAAATGATATTTTATTTTATAATTCTGAAAAGTTACATTGATTGGTTAGCTATTTTTTCTCATTTGATGGCTCTTTAGCCCAAATTGACCAATGCCCTCTTTTAATTTTAGCCTCCAACTGCGTCTGTCTGTCGTTGGTTCACTAAGTACACTAGTCTAGTAGTAGAAAATAAAATTGACTCTCCTTTAGAGTTCAAGTCATGGATAATAAAAAAGTTTCTTCTGTAAATCATGATATCTGTATCGTCATGTTATGTTGGCAAATTAAATATCGATAGTGAATGGTCGGTTATAAAAATATGTAATAATTTTTAGCAACCGTATACATTTAACCGGTCTCAATGGCGATTAATCTAGAAGACCCGAGACATACCCCATTAGCAGTTTGAAATGTTTTGATAACCGCAAACACTAATATTTTTTATTTATAATAGCGATATCGTTTTTTTGTCTGACTTCTTCTACTACTAAAACAACTATCATCTGACCCCCGCTCTCTTGTTTCCCTCCTTACCCCACAGAGAGAATTGTAATGTTTTTGTAATAACTATGATTGTGCCTCAAAGCATGCTATTAAATCAAATCATTTGAATTCATACTATACTTAAATTACGCATAGGTGGAGTGTGAAACACATCAATCAATTAAATAATAAATTTATTTTTATTCATTGATTAGTTTAATGTTTCATTTGTACTTTTGACTCTTTGATTGTATTTTTTCTCAAGAATTGAAATGAGGCTCCATCAAACAACAATGTTTTTAATTCCAGAAAGTGATATGTTTTATGACATCTTAATTTTATTAATGTAATTCATATAGCCTCCCGTGAATCCGGTTCATTGGTTGGTCTGCTTCTTCCTCATCCTGTACATTTATTAGATCGTTTGGCCTGTTTGTGAAAGTAGACTATCGTGGGAGGAGATGGTCCAACTGTCTTTCCATCTCTTCACAGGTTTTCCGTTTAGTTCTTCTTCATTGTATGGTCTTTTCCAAAACAGCAACCATAATTTCAAAACATTAACCACAGCAATGAGGATAGGTAGAAGAAAATTAAAAAACGCAGAAGAATATTCTTTTTTATAATACCTTTTTTATGACGAAGTTGGAATATTATATGAGAACCAGGAACTCGTGACATCTAACAGGGCGTACGACCTGTCTTCGGCTGATTTACGTGATCACTTGATGCGCTTGCGCAACGTTCACCAATTATGCCTTCTTATTGAGTTCCCGATCAATCCAATTTTTGAAAGTTCTATATATTTTAATCATGAAAATCTGTTCCTTTGAAAATAAACTGAAAAAACCATCGCCATCTATGAAGTGACGAAGAAACATTTTTTGTATCGCCATCTATTGAGAAGTTTGTCAAATAATATTATTGACTTCCGACGGAAAAAAATCCAATGTTTGCATATATGCAATTATAAAAATATTGGAAGAATATTCTTTGTAAGTGTTTATTTATTTTATTGATATATAGAACCAACAATTTATAACAGTATTAACAAAGGTGTATTAAATTATAAATTATGTTATAAACCTTTTTAAGGCTCTTTTTAGTGGATTCAATTAATAAGGTAAGTAAAATAATAAGCAATTGCTGGAGGCAGAAAAAAAATGTAACAAAGAAGAAGAGAAGCAAAAAATAACAAGTTCATTATTAAGCCATTTGTATCCGCACGATAACAACAATAATTCCTAATATAACATATACAAGTAAATAAATTCATAAAAATAGTTTCAGACATTTTAAAATGGAAATAAGTTAATGATAAATGTAATTTCTTTCAAAGTTAATTACTGTAGGTAATATTAGAATGTGTGAATCTATGAATAGTTTGTGAATGAGACAACGGAGTGTGAAAGAGATGGAAATAACGTATAAATAGCCCGCCAATGATATGAGCGGGTCTCCTTTGATACTCGCTCGCATACTAGCTAGGTGACCAAATATATTGATGATTATACTGTGATTATTTACGGCGTTATTATTTATCCCAAAAGTACAAGATAGAACCATAAAAGAAGACGTAACGTCTATAACCAACGGGCGACCATGGATAAAAGGATTTTATCCGTAATGAGTCCCGTATAAATGCAGTCAACTTTTTGATATTTCTCATATCTATACTAAAATTCAGACAAGGACATGTGTGCAACCCTCAACACCACAATTATTACCTTTTATTTTTTTTTTGACTACTTTATTGTATTAATTTTATAAGTTCTTTGTAGAATGAGTATATATTTATAAAAACGTATATTAAAAAAAATAATAGATAATACTACTTACAAAAATATTGCTACATTATTAGATACTATTATTAATATCAAAATATAATTTATTCTACGTCACTGAAATATGGATTTGTTATCAAGATGAATCGCCTTCAATTTGTGATTTGGGCTCGCCATTACGTTGATTGGCCACGATAGTCAAGACGAATGGGTCAACTTTCCATAAAAACTTCAATATTTGAGTCGAAACGTCTAACCAATAATAGGCCAACGCGTCGAGATGAACCGATCGCTTTTACTCTTTTGAAAAAATCAACAATTCATATATTAGGTATAAGGTATTATCAATGCTATGTAGGCAATGTTGTTGTTTGGTCTGATTGGCTGGTTATATTTTTATGTTATGTGTATTGTGTGCTCCAACACTTATCAGCTTTTGGTCTATTTAATCTGCCGAAATAAATTACATAAACTGTGACTAGGTAGGTACACGATTCGAATATATGTATCGATCCAAATACACGAGGCATTAAGTATTTTGCTAATCATATAAGAAAGGTCAATATCATGAGAGATGTATTAATTTAATATTTCGATATTTGCCAAACGCACTTTACTATTGAGTAGTAGTTTCATTGAACTTGACACTGAAAACTTCATTACCAAAACGAACACTACATAACTAGATATTTATTTATTTTAGAAAATCACTTAATTTTTGTGCGCTTATACCTAGTTTTTTCTAGTTTAAAGGTTTGATTGTTTGGTTTGTTTTGTTTGGATTGTTTTTTGTTTTGTTTTTGTTTTGTTTGGATTGTTTGGGAAAGGTTTGAGTGTCATTGTATGTTTTAAAAATAAATTAAAATATAGGAAATTGACGTATTCAGGGTTTTATTTTATATTTCGTATGTTATTTGAAATATGAAAAGATTTATATCAAAATCCAATTATAATGAGTGAGATAAAGAGAGTCATGGAAGTCGAGAAAAGAGGCCTATGTCACTACACTATACTTGTTGGCTGATTATGATGATTATAAACTAAACATGTAGGTATATATGTCAGGATTGGGTAGTATGGAGGTCAGTCTATTTTTCCTATCCAGAATATGAAAACAGCAAGATGTATGTTTGTATAGATTAAGTTGGTATCAAACAATTGAGTGAGATATTGTGTAGTGTTTACTGCCTTACAAATTGTATGAAACGATGTCGTCACAAAATCAAATTTTTATCAAAATTGTTGAATAAATTTGAGATTTACTACTATAATGTTAATAATTTTTATAGCAAATTAAATTATCTAGTTGTGTTTCTACTTTTTTCGATATTTTTAAAATCTTTGGAAATATAGGCAGTTAATCAAATAAATTTATCATAAATAAATGGTTTTCTTAATTATTATTCCAATATATAATTTTTTTATTATTATACCAATTTTCAGCGTTCTAACGTTTATGGTTGAGATATATGGAAAAATAAAGTAAAAATTCAAAAGTTGATTATCCCTGACTGAAACAAAAATTCCAAATTCTGAGTGTAAAAGTTTTATAGGCCTGGTAACTATCTTTATTTTATTCTGAAATTTTGGGCTCTGTGAATCCAGAGGATCAAAAGTTATAAGGGGTGGGACACACCGACACACATAATGTTCTACTTCAAATTCTGACTTCATCCATACATAGAATATATTATTGATATGCTACGAAGCCTCTAAGATGGTGTATTTGGCATGCAAAAAATTCACTACACCATACAAAATGTTCCTTTGTGCACGCGTCGTGGCTTAATACTGTCGATTCATTAAGAGAAATAAATTCTCTTAAACGAATCGACAGTTGGATTAAGTAATGTATTAAAAAAATTGAAATAAATTAGTTAGGTAATAATATAATTATTTATTCTCTACGACCTCTCACTTGTTATCCATAATTCTACTTCACATTTATTCTGTGAATACTATATAAGTACGTAAATCCCATTCTACTCACATTTATTCTGTGAATACTATATAAGTACGTAAATCCCATTCTACTCACATTTCTTAACTTTATATTATTGCAAGTATTTACTAGAATTAATCGCTGACTCTTGTACGTTATGACGAATCCATACGTTTGGTTTTCTACGAAAAAAATATATAGGTAAATCGAAACCTTATGGTATCACAAAACAAAAACAACTCAAATTGGAATCAATTTTATCAAAAAGGTACGCCGAAATGAATTGGATTAAAATTCATATTAAAACCGAAAATAATATCTCATCCATCAATCTACAAATAATAATAACAACAACGGCAACGAATACGGAAAAAATAATTCCCTGTAAAATTATTCGGTCGCATCGAGGGATACACTATAATTACCAAACCATGGCATCCTTCCATCATACATACATAGCTCTACAATACATTTGACCAGCGATCCTCTCAATGGAAATTATATTTAAAAGAAAAGCTATTAACTGCCGTTTAACTTCCCTTATAAATACATCAAGGTGTAATGTTACATTTCAGATTGTAATGCTCTTATAAGAAGACTTTCAAGACAAAATGGTGTGCCAGAAATATCATTAAAAAACATTGAGATTAAAAATTGTTTTTTATTTGTAAGTTCTTAAATGAAAATTACATCATCAAGATGGGTATGTGCTTAAATTACAGAAGTACCTACGAGCTGCTGCACCTGATCATCCTGGGCAAATAAAGAGGTGTTGGCAGAATGGCAGGCTCTTTGCAATACCGTGGCCAATGTTATATAGCGAACAAATCGCCTACTTACATAATATTACAAATATGTCAGTTAATGAGAACACTATCTTCTTAAGGATATTAGTTTACGGGTAAATTGCCATGAACCTCTCACAGGGAAAATAAAGATGATCTATGTACAGAAAATTAAAACAAATTCTTGGTGACTATCTAGAAAACTCTAACAGATTCTATACAAAGACAATGACGATGAAATAAAGGTGATCTAAGTACAGAAGATAAAAACAAAATCTTGGTGAGTACCTATAACACTAATTGATTCTATGCAATAAAGACGATTTTTTTTAAATTCTCAATTAATATTATGTTTTGATTCAGTTTAACCATGTGAACGGATGTGTTTTGAAAATAATGTACCTACAGATTCCCTGCGTTACACCATTTCTTTATTACGGCTCATATAAAAAAAATATTGAAGATATTACAGAATATTCAATGTGGGTTGGTTGTATATACAGGTGTAGGTATATAAAGGTATAAACCCACACCTAAATATTATCCCATGAATCAAACACCCATCAGTCATCCATCACAAAATAAAAAGTGAAAAAATAGGTCAACCTCACAAGAGCCTGAGGGAAGGTAAGATCAAATGGACTTTACTTTTTCATTAATGGCAAATTTAAGTTTAATGCTGGATCTTTTGACTTAACTATTTTTGAGGATCATTTAATATCAACTGCTACCAACCACTTAAAAAAGAAATATTAATCGAATTTCATAAAGGTAAAATTTATTTTAGTAAAATTTAACTCTCCCTTCGTGATGAATTATTTGATTATTTCATTAAAGTATAATTTGCACTAACGACAAAAATTTAAGAAATGAATAACTTAGTTCAAATATACCTTTGTACATACTTTTACTTTCTTGATCAAGTGTAGTTCTAAAATCAAGTGCAGTTATTATTCATGTGTAGTTCTATATATTATATGTATAAAGTGTATTTCCCATATCAACCACAGTTTTAATATTAAATGTAGATCTTATATCAAGGTGTAGTTTTAATATCAAGAGTAGTTCTAATATCAAGTATAGTTCTAATATCAAGTGTTGTTCTAATATCAAGTATAGTTCTAATATCAAGTGTTGTTCTAATATCAAGTATAGTTCTAATATCAAGTGTTGTTCTAATATCAAGTATAGTTCTAATATCAAGTGTTGTTCTAATATCAAGTATTATTATAATATTATGATTTCAAAATATAGCTCGCTTTCGCTTTTGTTTGTATTTAATTTTGTTACCTACGTGTTCTTAAGCTTCAGCTAAAGTTACTATTTAAACAAAGATTACTGATTAGCAATTAGTTAGAAAACCAAAATTCATAATACTTAGATTAAATACTTCCTAAAAAATATCAATATTTTATTTTGTCAAACCATGATACGCTCTTCACATGGATATCAAGATTTTCTTCTTACAAAGTATCTATCAATAAAACAAAGATACATTTTTATTTTCTTCAGGTAAGTCTTAAATTAAACAAAGTTTTATGATCATGAATGTCGACGTGGCGATGTACATATGTGTATCAAGATAGAAATAAGTGGAATTTGGTTCTCTCTGCTTACCCCGTGAGGGACATGCTATGTATGTGTGTATTTTATGATCATTTTAAGAAATGAACAATCTATGATATACATATGTACGAAAAAGACAAAGTTATATGAAATACCGCGTGAAATGATTGAAAATTAAATGTTCATATTGTTTTTAAATTCATTAATCTCATAAAATGCCCAATGCCCAGTATAGAGTTATTGCTTGAAACATGAAAAGTCAGGGAATCCAAAATTTATTATTTTATTTATGGCATAAACTGTTTAATATATTGTTATAGTTTTTCTTTATAAGTACAAGAATTTCTTTACAAAATCAATTTAAGGATTGCCCTCAGAAAATTGATCAGTATATATACATCAAAACCGAGCAAGTAATTATTATAAATTTATTTTGTAAATTATTAAATTCAATTTAAAAATAATAAAAATTTGAAATCTCTGAGAAAATTTATCTCGAAAATATTGTCAAGTTGAACTTTCTATCAAATAAGTAATAATTAATTTAGACCATGTTTTTTTGAGAAATTAGCTACCGGGTTAGGAGATACATGCTTTGGTGTAAATATAAATAAATATGGTTTTAACAAAATTTTAAGAATATCACGGGCCCACTTTTATAAGGGCCCGTGATGCAAGTAAAACTCCACAAGAATTGTATTTTTTTTTAATTTGCATAGATCAAGTTATCGCTAAAAATTTAGAAAAATAACGTGGGTGCGCATAAGATAAATTTGTGTTTTATTTTCTATTTGGTTTGATCTCGTGTGTGCACAATTCGCCCCCCTCTACGTTTGAAAAATTCTAGATCTCTAGCGATTACTATAAAAGTTCAAAAAATGTAAGACCAGTGAACCATAAACTTTGTTGTTGCTAATATTCCATTTTACTTCTTCTTCTTCCGGTGCCATGTCAGGAACCCCCGACGTCGGCTATCACTCTGGCAAATCCCTCTCTGTCCTGTGCTGCTCGGAATATCTGTTCCACGGTCCTGAAGCCGGTCCATTCCATAATGTTGCGCAGCCAGGACATCTGTCTCCTTCCAGTCCCTCGGCGACCTTCTATCTTGCCCTTCAGTATTAGTTGGAGCAGGTGATACTTCTCTCCCCTCATTATGTGACCCAGATATGTGATCTTGCGGACCTTTATTGTGGACAAGAGTTTCCTGGTTGTTCTGGCTCGGCTTAAGACTTCTGAGTTCGTAACCAGATCTGTCCAAGGGATTTTGAGCATTCTGCGATGCAACCACATCTCAAAAGCTTCCAGCCTGTTCATGGTGTTAACCTTCAATGTCCATGTTAACACATAACATCTCATCATCCGCTGTCTCAGGTCCATATTTAGCTTTTTGTTGCAGAAGAAAGATCTCATTTTATTAAAGGTTGCTCTTGCTACCTCAATTCTGCACTTGATCTCCATATCCGGGTCAAGGGACTCCGTAAGAATACTGCCAAGGTACTTAAATTTATCCACCTTATCTATAAATTTGCCCATTAATTGCAAGGAAGAACCAGGATATTCACATCGACCAAATGTCATCCACTTTGTTTTGCCTACATTTATAGATAAGCCCAAATGTTCACCAAATACATTGACATTGTTTAACAGTTCCTGGAGATCAGAAATAGAATCCGCCAGTAATACAGTATCATCGGCGTACCTGATATCATTAATTACTACGCCGTTGACTTTTATACCCCTCTCGGTGTTGTTGAGAGCTCTTTTAAATACATAATCAGAGTATAAGTTGAAAAGTAGAGGAGACAAGATACAACCCTGCCGTACTCCTCGCTGTATGGGTATTTCATCTGATGTCACATTTCCACGTCTGATCTCAGCTGTTTGGTGCCAATATAGGTTTTGGATGAAGTTCAGATCTTTTGTATCCAGATTGCACTCCTTCAGCATTTCAATTAAGTCACAATGTCTCACCCTATCAAATGCCTTTTCATAATCTATGAAACATGCAAATACCTCTTTTCTCTGGTCACGGCATTTTTGTAATAATACATTAATAGCCAGTAATGCTTCCCTTGTACCAAATGCATTTCTGAAGCCAAATTGCGTGTCATCGAGGTCCTGTTCGCATTTACTGCGAATCCGTGCATGAATAATTTTAAGGAAGAGCTTTAACACGTGACTCATTAAGCTGATTAATCTATAATCACCGCATTTCTTTGGGTGCTGCTTTTTGGGCAATGTCACAAAAGTGGATCTCAACCAATCTTGGGGGATATTTCCTGTGTCATATATGGCATTAAATAATCTCAGCAGGTAGTTAATATTATCGTCACTAATGAGTTTCAACAGTTCAACCGGAATATCGTCTGGTCCGCACGCTTTTCTGTTATCCGAAGTACTTATCGCATGAAGGATTTCTGACTTAAGGATTGGTGAACCATTTAAATAGTTACTAGTTGTAATGCCAGGCCTCGTATCTTTAAACACTTCAAAAATGTATCTCTCCCATGTAAGCATTATTTGCTTTTCATCCAAAATCAATTTATTTGAATCGTCAGTTAAACATGAAGGAGTAGTCTTTCTAGTGGTACCTGTCATTTCTTTTAATTTCTTATGCAGTTTAAATGCATTGTGATTACGGTCATAAAGTTCTAATTCTTCACATTGACACTTTATCCACTCCTCTTTTGCTTTTCTTATTTCCCTTTTTATTTCTCTTTGCAAGTTTTTATACTGGGAAATATTATTTTTGTTTCTGCGTCTTTCATCCATCAATTGTAATATATGGTCAGTCATCCAATTTTTCTTTTTTAATGGTCGTTCTGCTTTTAGATTTTCATTACAAATATCAGAAAACACGGATTTAATGTTGTTCCATTGTGGTTGTACCGGTTCTTCCACTGGATTTTCGAGGAGTTGCCTGAATTTTGTATTAATCTTTTGCTTAACAGTATTTCTAACCAGATCTGATTGCAATTTAGAGACGTCAGTCCTGTTGGTCATTTTTGGTTTTTTTATTTGTTTCAAGCGTAAAGTGATATCCGCAACGAGTAGAATGTGATCAGATCCGACATCTGCTCCAGGATATGTTATGACTCTTTTAACGGAGTTCCTGTATCTATGATCTATTAATATATAGTCTATCTGATTTCTTACAACGTCGCGTACAATTCCATCCTGAGGTGATATCCAAGTATATAGTCTTCGTTTTGGTAATGTAAACCAGGTGTTCATTATTACCATATTTCTTTCTTGGCAGAATTCATAAAGCCTATCACCCCTTTCGTTGCTTTCACCTAGACCACACTCACCAACAATATTGGAGCGACGGCCCTTTCCAATTTTAGAATTGAAGTCACCAATGATACAATTCAGTTCTCCTTTTAAACTGTTCAGTGTGCTGGCCAATGAGTTATAGAAAGATTCTACATCACCATCATATCTCTTTTCTGCCGTTGGTGCGTACACCTGAATGACATTTATGTCTATTGGATGAGAGTGTAGTTGCATAAGTATTAATCTGTCGGAGATGGGTATAACATTTTTCACAAATTTCTCGTATTCTTTCATAACAAAGAAAGCAACCCCATTTCTTCGGTTTCTGTCCTGCGGATCGCTTCCTGAATAATATAGCTTTCCCTTCTCATGATGATGCACACCGCTGCCGGTCCACCTCAGCTCGCTTATACCAAGAATATTTACACCAATTCTTTCCATTTCCTGTATGACATTATCCAATTTACCATCATATAAACTCCTTACATTCCACGTTCCTATCCTAAAAGTTGATCTCACTATATTGAGCCGGGAGATTCTTCGCACCCCCTGCCCACTGAAGGGCTGCCCGGGACTAGGGGCCATTGATAAGTTCCTCGCCATAGTGAATACCTGGGAAAAGATAATCAGAGTGGTTTCCCGTTGCCTTCTCTGATGGATTTTTCTGTAGGGGTTGCCTTCCCATAGCTGGGGGTGTCCGGTTTTCTGGCGCCGGGCCTTCGCCATTCGCCCTCTCATTATCTGCTATGACACTGATGGTAATGTCTATGACACTGATGATAATGTCAGTGGCCACATTGCCCGGGGTTCGCGGGGTCGAAAGACCACTCTTGGACGCTAATGAGTAGGACTTGATAGTAGTGTTGCTGATGATGGTATTGCAACATGGCACATTGCGATATTTTATAGAGATACACCTTCCAGCTAAGTGTACCCCATCGCAGCCCTACTATCCGTTTGAACCCCTACTATCCATTTTACTTATAGAGGTTAATTAGCAGATATTGCCTAAGAGTATTTTCTTAGTAAAATTATTTTATTTCTTTATTAAAATTAATGTGGCAACCTTAAATCAATCAATATACCATCCGTTGAGATGAATCAAAAATAAGAAGTATTTTATCGAATAAAACTTTGTTTTCATTATTATTATATTGGATGTTGTATTACATATACGGAAACCAAACGTATCAAGGGACTAGTGAGGAGAGAGGGTAGAAGATGCAGGGGACAGGAATGGTCGCGCATACAAATTCATCTTAACAGTTTGTGATGCTATCACCGTATATCATAAGGTAAATATCACACCACGAGACATATTTAACGATCGAGAACAAACTCGATAACTATTATTTTAATCTTGATAACAAAAAAAATCAATTCGGTATTTGTAAATTCAGACAATTTGATTCGTTGGTTGGAAGTAAATAGTTTTGTCTAAACTATATTTTTTACTCAAACTTTTATTATATTTTATGTATTTATTTCATGTGACTATTAAATACACAAGGTACACGTAAAAGCTTTTCGTAAAAATTATGATATTCTTGTGCTAATAAATCCCATCCAAAATAAAATAAATGTGTGAATAGAATTATTTAAAAAAAATAAGGACGATTTATCTTATTCGCTATCAGATTTTTCTCTAAATGCCTCTAATTCTCCTATCCAGGATTTTTTTCATTTTTATGTTAATACGACTCTTATTTACTAAGGCTCTAAAACACAGCCTTCTTTAATTTGTGTGATGAAAACTATGCAGCTTATGTAGGTATATGACTTAAATCTTTCATAAGAATTTCCTTGAAAAAATATGAAAATAATTGGCCTTTTAGAATCGCACACTAATAAAATATCCATATATAAAAATCTTTAGAAAACTTAATTGATGGTAAAGATCGATGGGTATATTTAATCAGAACTTTTTAATGTTTAACGAAAGAAAAGCATCTTTTACTTCTATGCTAATCGTATCAAATCAAACTCTAAATTGTGATTTTTATTTAATACATAGTTTCAAGTTACCGTAATAATACTTTTACTGTTATTTATTGAACAACCAGAACCGCACCGTTTAATAATTACCGATTTGGAAAGCGATATGTTTCGTGGGTGATTGAATTAGTGCTCGACGGTTGGTCTTTTTACGACAATAAAATATAAAAATATCCAATATCTGGGCTCACATGAACACCCCGATTGTGTTTGGTGAAAATTTTCGTTAACGATTACATAAAGATAAAACGAAATATATTATATTCTTGCATGGCGTGAGTACGAATGAGTTTGACCGTGTCACACAACGCTCCGAACAGCGTGTAACATAATATATTTCTATTATTACGATACCCGTTGTAACCCGACAAATATTTGAAATTTATATAATATATTAAAAAAAACATTTTCTTCTACTCGTGCCATATGAGGTTTTCCCGACATTGGCAATCACTTGAGGCCTATCGATCCGGCGCCATCCGGAACAACTCTTCCACACTGCTCACTCTAGTCAATAATCGGATGTTATGCAGATAAAAAAATACCCTACGTTTTTCTTGTTCTATCGTCCTAAACTCCCTCCTCAGACCAATAAGTCAGGATTGATATTATGATCCTTCTAGTTGGCTCCTCCCATAAATCCCCTTCAGTGCACTACCCCCACACTAGAAGGCACTTCCACTCCTGCAGCGCGGGGCAGTCGATGGCACACCTACGTTTTTAATTCGTGTTTTTGATAGAGACATCGATACATAAAGATAACCTGTCTATCCCTTACATACCTACTTGGCAACTAATATTCTGAATAGGTTGAAATACATTTTGGTTAGGTTGGGTTAGGTTAGTACAATACAATTCGATATGAGTACCATTCATACCATCACGACATATCAAAAAATGTGAGGGAACCAGCGTCATGTTTGCGGGTGTGCAATATCTTGTAAAAGGAAGAACGACACGTGCCGCATCATGTACCCCTACACATCAGTCTCGTCTCACATTAAAATAGGCAGATTTAAGAATTGGTGGTGAACCTCTTGCTTGAAAAATGTGAAATATTGTTTTGCCTCTTGTAGGTATTTTCAATTACCCAGCTCTAAGTTGTAATTTTAAAGCGCCCTTGAGGTGGATACACAAAAACGGCGCTATAAGCCAGCTTTTTTATTATTTGTGTTCCTCTCTCGCTTTTTTGTAATCAAAATTTTCTCTCTCGGCTCTCCTTTTGCTGACTGCCAGGTATTACGAATTTTTCGGCATGTCTCCTACCAGTATTTCGATTTTTTCGAGAAGTCTTCTATCAGTTATATGATTTTTTCGGGAAGTCTCTCGTCAGTAGGTATTACGATTTTTTCGTGAAGTTTCCCGTCAGTATTACGATTTTTTCGTAAAGTCTTCTATCAGTTATATATATGATTTTTTCGTGAAGTTTCCCATCAGTATTACGATTATTTCGTGAAGTTTCCCATCAGTATTACGATTATTTCGTGAAGTTTCCCATCAGTATTACGATTTTTTCGTAAAGTCTTCTATCAGTTATATGATTTTTTCGTGAAGTTTCCCATCAGTATTACGATTATTTCGTGAAGTTTCCCATCAGTATTCCGATTTTTTCGTGAAGTTTCCCATCAGCATTACGATTATTTCGCGAAGTTTCCCATCAGTATTACGATTATTTCGTGAAGTTTCCCATCAGTATTACGATTATTTCGCGAAGTTTCCCATCAGTATTACGATTTTTTCGTAAAGTCTTCTATCACTTATGTATATGATTTTTTCGTGAAGTTTCCCATCAGTAGTAGGTACGATTATTTCGTGAAGTTTCCCATCAGTATTACGATTATTTCGTGAAGTTTCCCATCAGTATTACGATTTTTTCGTAAAGTCTTCTATCAGTTATATGATTTTTTCGTGAAGTTTCCCATCAGTATTACGATTATTTCGTGAAGTTTCCCATCAGTATTCCGATTTTTTCGGGAGGTCGCAGCATGATTGTGAAAGAAATCAATATATGCGTGTCGCAGCTATCGTTGTAATATCCGGCCGATCTTCCAATTCGGTTAAGGGCAGCAGATTCAGCCAACCTACTCTATAATTTGGTAATGGCGAGGAGGAAACCATCGTGGCTATAAAATAAAGGGAAAAGCAATATTAGACGGATACGTCTGTGACGGACAACAATAAATATCTCACTTATCGAATTCTCAATTCATTATTAATCACGAAACATACATATATACACATACGTATTACTATATATTATGTAGAGGCAGGCTACACATTGAACACTCAATTAATACGATTAATTACTGTTTATTTCTTATGGCGTGCCTACCTTTCAGGATTCCGGACTATTCTATCTTTTTACAACCTTTTCTTTAAATTCATTTGACTGTGTACTTGAATTTTGTTAATTACACCTGATCATATTCAACTAATACGATTAATTACTATTTATTTCTTATGGCGTGCCTACCTTTCAGGACTCCGGACTTAACCGTTTTTTTAACATTTTCATTAAGTTCACTTGACTGTGTACTTGAATTTTGCTAATTGCACCTGATCATATTCAACTAATACGATTAATTACTATTTATTTCTTATGGCGTGCCTACCTTTCAGGACTCCGGACTTAACCGTTTTTTTAACATTTTCATTAAGTTCACTTGACTGTGTACTTGAATTTTGCTAATTGCACCTGATCATATTCAACTAATACGATTAATTACTATTTATTTCTTATGGCGTGCCTACCTTTCAGGACTCCGGACTTAACCGTTTTTTTAACATTTTCATTAAGTTCACTTGACTGTGTACTTGAATTTTGCTAATTGCACCTGATCATATTCAACTAATACGATTAATTACTATTTATTTCTTATGGCGTGCCTACCTTTCAGGACTCCGGACTTAACCGTTTTTTTAACATTTTCATTAAGTTCACTTGACTGTGTACTTGAATTTTGCTAATTGCACCTGATCATATTCAACTAATACGATTAATTACTATTTATTTCTTATGGCGTGCCTACCTTTCAGGACTCCGGACTTAACCGTTTTTTTAACATTTTCATTAAGTTCACTTGACTGTGTACTTGAATTTTGCTAATTGCACCTGATCATATTCAACTAATACGATTAATTACTATTTATTTCTTATGGCGTGCCTACCTTTCAGGACTCCGGACTTAACCGTTTTTTTAACATTTTCATTAAGTTCACTTGACTGTGTACTTGAATTTTGCTAATTGCACCTGATCATATTCAACTAATACGATTAATTACTATTTATTTCTTATGGCGTGCCTACCTTTCAGGACTCCGGACTTAACCGTTTTTTTAACATTTTCATTAAGTTCACTTGACTGTGTACTTGAATTTTGCTAATTGCACCTGATCATATTCAACTAATACGATTAATTACTATTTATTTCTTATGGCGTGCCTACCTTTCAGGACTCCGGACTTAACCGTTTTTTTAACATTTTCATTAAGTTCACTTGACTGTGTACTTGAATTTTGCTAATTGCACCTGATCATATTCAACTAATACGATTAATTACTATTTATTTCTTATGGCGTGCCTACCTTTCAGGACTCCGGACTTAACCGTTTTTTTAACATTTTCATTAAGTTCACTTGACTGTGTACTTGAATTTTGCTAATTGCACCTGATCATATTCAACTAATACGATTAATTACTATTTATTTCTTATGGCGTGCCTACCTTTCAGGATTCCGGACTTAACCGTTTTTTTAACATTTTCATTAAGTTCACTTGACTGTGTACTTGAATTTTGCTAATTGCACCTGATCATATTCAACTAATACGATTAATTACTATTTATTTCTTATGGCGTGCCTACCTTTCAGGATTCCGGACTATACTATCTTTTTACAACCTTTTCTTTAAATTCATTTGACTGTGTACATGAATTTTGCTAAATAAACCTGATCATATTCAACAAATACGATTAATTATCTACTATTTATTTCTTATGGCGTGCCTACCTTTCAGGACTTTACCGTTTTTTACAACCTTTCATTAAATTCACTTGACTGTGTACTTGAATTTTGCTCATTACACCTGATCATATTCAACTGATTAATTACTCGAATATTTTTTTTATTGCATATGCGCAAACATTGGATTTTTTTCCCTGTCGGGAGTCAAAGATATTTTTTAACAGATTTTTAATTATCTCAATAGAGACGAAGACATAATTGGTGAACGTTGCGCAAGCGCATAAAGTGATCACGTAAACCAGCCGATGACAGGTCGTAAGCCCTGTAGGTGCCTTGATTTCCCGGTTCTCCTACAGTAAAATATTCCAACTTCGTCTCTATTGAGATAATTAAAAATCTGATTAATTACTATTTATTTCTTATGCCGTGCATACCTTTCAGGACTCCGTACTATACCGTGTTTTTACAACCTTTTATTTAACTTCATCTGACTGTGTACTTGAAGTTTGCTAATTACACCTGATTATATTTTTTATGTTCAATATATTCCATATATTTAAACTGATTCCAAAATATATGTATACATGTTGTATCAATGGCATGTATAGACCAACAAAACTTACATTGTACGCTTTCACTAGACCCAAATATACCAAGAAAGAGCACACACGACAGAAAACATTATACGGGAAAGTGATCATTAAATAATAGATACCTACACATTGCAGACGTATTGTATCTTTTAATCCAGTGAAATCACATTATAATTATCTCTCACACAAAATAATGATTGTGAAAGAGACGAAATTATATTAAGTTACTAGCTGAGAAGCTTCGCTTCGCTCAGCTTCTAAGCTAGGGCTTGCAGCCGGCTTTTACCGCTGCGCGGTAAATGACCGCCTCCGGCGGTCGATGGTACTGAGGGGTCTGAAGGTACTGAACGGTCTGAAGGTACTGAGGGGTCTGAAGTTACTAAAATGTCTGAAGGGATGAAAGATTCGGGAGGAAATGAAGAGGGGTATGAGGCATTTATGGAACGGGAGGTACAAAAGGACCTGAAGAGACGGGAGACACTGAAGAGACGGGTGGCACTTAGGGACAGGAGGCATTGAAAGACGGGAGGCTCCGAAGGGACGGGAGACACTGAGGGACCATTTTTAATTATACAGGCAATACGAAGATTGCTGAGTTTCATCTAAATCAAACGCCTATAATCCGCAAAGTGGTTAAAAAGGTTGCAAACCCTATTGTAGAAGTCAAACGAAGCTTCTCTTTTAGTTTCTTAATTTGCGTTTCACAAACCATGACACGGAGCAAGCTTTATTTTTCGCTGCTGTGTTTGTCGCCTCCGCACAAAAACGTTATTCTTATAAAATATTAATTTACAAAATAATAAATTGTTTAATTTAAAAAAAGATTGATATTTTAAACTCCTTGTAAATAAGCATGTAATAAATATTAATATTTTTTCGTGCAACTCTCCAATAATAATTAGTACTTTGAATCCTGGCAACACCGTGGTTGACATTTGACTTGACATTTGACAAATGACCGATAAATTATGTTTGCAAACTCAACATGTAGTCTAAATCTAAACGATATTACTTAAATGTGTACTCGATCATCTATTGTGTGTTATGTGTATTTAGATTGTATAATTTTTTATGCTTAAATAAGGATATTCGCCTTTTCAGTTAATTTAGCAAACATTCGCAGACTCTTATTTTAACTGCAGACATTAAAGCGGTACTATAGTTTGGTTATGGACATTTTATATTTAATTCACCAGAATTTGATGTATTTCAGATTAGCATTACAGTAGCGAGATGTATTCTAAGTGCAATTTTTTTAATACTATAATTTATTTTGCCAACTGTTACCACTAAAATATAAAATCATGTATGTTCTCTTCGGTGATAATTTATTTTTCTTGTTTATGTTTACCTCCGTTTCACGATGAAACTTTATCTGTTACAGAAACATATTATATTATTATACTATATTTTTCAACTTGCAACTGACAGTATAGCCAATCAGCGGAGACTTCTAATTGGCCTTTAAATTATTATATTAGATGTAATATATATGCTGTTAGTCTTCCAAAAATTTATAAACAAATAAATATAATAATTTTAGTCTAAATTTAATACTTAAACTTTGTCGTATGTTTGTTGAATAACAAATGAGGACGTATGAGGCCGACTTAAAAATTATTTACCAGTTAAGACTAAAATCATTCTAACGCGACGTCCTACGTAGGCGATTCAAGGCGAACGCGAAGCGGCGCGAAAATAACAAACAGTCGGTAACTATTGAAGTGTCCTGCGTTACCGACCACGAGTAGGGTACGGTGTGACATGGCACGATGCGAAGCGAACGCGATCAATTGGTTTGATATTTTCGCGCGAATTGGAAGCGGTGCCATAGTTTTTTTTTTGTAAAGTATAATGTCAGAAGCACGATTCGCATGCCCGTAGGACAGAGCCGCAGCGTCGCACCGCATCGCTTTGAATTCGCATGTATCCGTTCGGATCGCTTCGCATTCGCTTTGAATCGCCTACGTAGGATGTCGCGTAACTCAACAACACATGCTACCATTACTTGACTACGCTGACGTTGCCTACGCTGAGATTCAACTGAAGATCAACTTAACAAACTCGAACGGTTACAAAATGTCTGCATTCGATACGTGTTTGGACTCAGGAAGTTCGACCACATGTCCGAGAGCAGGCAACGACTGAACTGGTTAAAGATCCGTCACCGAAGAGATTCCCGTGTTCTTTCCCTTTATATATTTTATATTTTTAATACTATAAAAGTCTTTAATTATTATTATTATTAGGTGATGTATGTATGTCGAGTATCGAGACGACAATGCGTATATGTCAGAATAGGAAAATGTGTTCAATTCAATATGGTTATATAGTTTTTATAGTTTGATTCAAGTTTTTTCAATTAAGTTTTTGACAAAGATATACATTGTTAGAGATATGGAGAAAACTTACCACGTTAATAAGTTTTGTTGAATTTGATAGTAATATATTTTTATCGGATACCTGGATATTAACAAAACACGATGAAAACAGAGTGGATGCCTTTGAAAGAAAAATCTTATGCAGAATATACCTATGTACCTATTAACGACTGTCAAACATGGCGTAAAAGATATATATCACCGAGCTTTATGATCTTTACCAGGACATCAGCATTATAGTCATGAGCCATGGGGCAGCAGAACTCGAAGGTGGCAGCCAACGATAGAACAGTATGGAGTAGATTCTTGGACACAGATAGGACCCATCAAGAGTTGTGACGCTAAGAATAATGATGATGATATTTTTATGTGAATAAAGTAATTGATTGTTGGCAATTATTTAATTTTATTTTCTTAAATTTGTCTTCATAAATTTGAAAGTAAAATAATTTGTTAATTAAATGAAACATACAGAAATGTTTTGAAAATATAGATTTCTTCTTCCTTGCCTCTTCCCAGTTCATCTGGAGCGGCCCTTCTGGTATGACCTTTCCTTTCTTGCCCTTCGGAGACCTTTCCATCTTGCGTCATTTCTCTGGTTAGTTGCTCCTCCCTCAACTCCTTAATATTTGTCCACCAGGTGGCCTATGTACGGCCTCTATTTCTGGACTGAGTGCGATATCCTGTGTGAGTTTAACTATATGATCCTCATTTCTTCTGGTAATGTGTCCGTACCATCGGTGTCTGGCCTTTAGTTTCTCCGGAATAGAGGCGACTCCAAAACTACCTCGGACGTATTCATTTCTAATTCGATCCTCCTTTGTAACACATCTAACTCTATCCCCTTTGAAGGGGTCTCTCATAATTCTTAAGTGGTTCCTAAAAATTTCATTTGAAAGCAATGTATACCATCACGCCATGTCCCTCGCGGGGTAGGCAGAGAGAACCAAACGCTACTTATTTCTATCTTGACACACATCGCCTCGTCGACATTCATACATTGTCCTATACATATTCATTTGTTGTTCATGCTTCTGACATCTCCGCCTTTCAAAATAGCGTTCCCATGGATATGCCATCCCTTACTTGGGCGACCCCGACCTCTCATTCGATTCCTGTCCGCAATGTATATTTTCTTTGTCAGGCGTTCCTCATTCATTCTGCCCATGTGGCTAAACCATCTCAATGTGTTCACTTTAATTCTATTAATGACATCTTTCTTTATCTTACATTCTTTCCTTATGTCCTCATTTCTGACCCTCTCATACATCATCCTATTATATCTTCTAACATGACTTTTAAAATACTTAATTCTATAATGACATGCATTTATAGAATTACCTGTCAATAATGTATAAAGAGGCTCTGGAGGATATCTATTGCAGGTATGTGTACTATTCCATTGTTACAACACATTCCTGGGTTTTCTCCCTTCCATTTCAAATCACCACAATATGTACAAATTATAGACATTCTACCAAAAGTTGATACTGGCTCAGAAATAAATTGCAACTATAGGTTAATATCTATATTGCAACTATAGGAAAAAGCAGAATTTTCCTTTTGTCTCCATGATTCATGTTTCAATGCCACTTTTGTTATTTTACATACAAAAAAAATAGTGTTTGGCGATATTGTTAAGCGTTTTCAATTTGACTCAGGGGCCTTATGACTTGAAGACTTAGAGGCTGTTTTATACTTTTAATGCTGCTAAGATGGCGCATTCAAGTGCAGTAATTTCTATTTCTTCAACGTCTTGCATATTCATCTGATCTATTGTCATTAAATTATCACGACTCCCTACCTCTATCCAATTACTTGAAGACTGAAAATCTGTACTTCCTCTTTCTTGCTGCAGAAATTGTAATACCCTATACGCCGTCATTCGTAATCTACTGGCTTCACATCTCCTTTCTTGCTGTTCTTTAGATTCGTTTGCCCTAAGTGCAACCATTCGCAACATGTTATTTTCATGTGCCATTCCTTCTGCACCCTTTCACCTACTCCTAGAAGAATGACATAACCTGTACACCGAAATACAATAATCACCAACTCATTTATGAAAATATCTTTAAACAAATACCTACGTTCTTTCCATATGTGAATGTTGATTTAAAATTTACCTAAATTCATCGAGAATTGAAATTTCAACTTACATTTTTTTGTAACTATATAGGCTAAAATTTGATTCTGAAAGAAAATAAAATATAAAGTTTTTAAATATTGGAAAATAAACTAAATCAATACATATTAATTACGATAAAAATAAAAAGTAGCTAACTTTCGAATATTTGACAGCTGAAAGAATGGTGGAACAACGCGAGGAAAGCAAATCTGACCCACAATGCAAAAGAGACCATTTGTTCAACGTGAATTGCTCACTCTCCCTGTGTCGGATTTTATTACTTCGTGCCATTTGAGGTCTAATTACGATAGGGACGCATATATCAGAATGTTGGTATTTTTGTCATCTTCGGGGTAAATTCACATAAATCAATTTTGGCGACTCGGCGAGTAAAGCATAAAAGCATTCTTTAATTCTTATTATATAACATTTAAACATACTTTCTTTTGAAAATAATAAAAAAAAACATATCAGCTTGTGAGGCTTTGTGTTTTTATACTGTTTCAAATGTAATATTATAAAAATGTAATATTGTAAGTTTTTTACTCTACTGTAAAATTCCCGATTTCCACATAGAAAGATTTCAAACGAATGTAAGAACAGGCAGCCTTGGGTAGACTGACATGAATATAGTCGTGCACAAACATTCGCAAATCCAGAACGACAATCTTACCAGGTCTACTTTATTTATATGCAGATAGCTGTGTGAAAAAGCTAATTCAACAACAGAAACCCTCTGCAAGCGAATATGTCTTGACTAATCTCTCGTTTACTCAAAATAAAAATAAATATCGAATAATCCATATAAATATATTACTTATTGTATAAATATGCAACATAAAATGATATATCTTGTTGTTCCTTCACAGTTCTAATGTAATTTTTTCATGTTTTCATGATACAATATGGTATTTCGACTACGAAAATTCGTCCGAACACTAAAACACCTTGTGTGCAACTGAAGTACGTTAAAAATTATGTGAGGTATGCGCCTTACTTTTTGTATAGGTACCAAATTTAAACACTATAGTACAAAGCGTACCTATCTATTATTTTGATATATTGCCTTAGAAGCAATATTTTACTAGCAACTAGCTAGATGGCGCTACAATAGCCAAGAGCTTTATCATTACAACCATGTCAATAAAATTATCATTTGAAAATAACAGAGGAACTTGTAGGTATATTTGTCTTTAGGTAGACCCTGCTGTGAACTTGATTTTGATTTAGATCATAAATAGAGATACCCATATGTTGACAATATTCATCGATTTTAACTATCTTCCTGGCCAGTTAAAGTTCTGAAACTTTCACAATTGTGTGTTTCCGACCCCCGTATGATCTTTTGATAAAATTTGACAATTTCGTAATTGTGAATTTGAATTGTGACTGCTATACACGTCGCATAATATTCAGGCGTTATTTAAATTTTTATTATATCGATTTCAAACTTTGAAAAGGGTATTATCGATTGATTTTTTTTTTATTTGATCATTTCATTGTATCACACGGATTTTAAAATAACAAAATTTAGCGCCGATATTCGACATTTTAATATTTCAATAAACCTATAATTTTATCTTATTTTGAAACTTATCATCTTAGAGTAGTGCCTTTCCTAATACCTTTCTTATTTTATTGTCATTAAATATGCATTTTTGCCCTTTTCTTACCTTGATATGTTTATTTTCTTTGTATAGTAGAGCCGGAGTAAGTGACTAGCAGTGTCACATCAAGGTATAAAGGCACATTTTTTTCTGTGTAAAGAAACCACAGCAGGAAACAATGGTCGGATCATATGAACCTTTATTACTGGTGGCTTTCGGAGATAACAACCAACATTTTTTTTGACAATTTTGAACATCGCAATAAAGACGAAGTTGGAATATTATAGGAGAACTCAAGGTACCTACAGGGCTTACGACCTGTCATGGTTGTATATATGTTTGCGTGTATGCAACTAAAAAAATATTCGATTTAACCAAAGACCTTATAATTTGGATTTAACATGAAAAAAGGTTCAAAAAATTACTATATTAACACGTCAGTTATGGGTATGAAGCGTTATAGTATAAAGTATGGTTTTATTTTTATTTACTAAGAATTACTATAAGAAATTATATCATATGAATAAAATTTGCAGAAAAATTTGATGAATTTGGAAACTCCCTGAAAAACATCTTTGTGAAGTTCAATCGTTCAAAGTTAACATAGTCCGTGTGACATGATACCACGCCTGTGTAACGCAATATGTATCGCACAAACGGTATGGATATCGGTAACGATGTATTAAAATATAATAAAATAAAAAAAACACAATACAATAAAACAAAAATGAAAGAGAAATTCAATGCATTTAAAAAAAATATTTTGTTTTTTTATTTGTTTGTTTCAATACTTTATTTATATGAAAATATTAATTACCAATCATCTTTGATTTTCAAATTTGATCTAAGTCAATTAAATACGGTACAAAATTACGTCCACATAAATAGGTAGGTATTTGTAATGCCTACACATTAATCTCGCCGCGTTGAGATGTCACCCTCATTTTCACATGAAAATATCGAAACTTTTCCATCGCAAGTCCCAATTAATATTATCATTAAGAATGTTTCGGATATGAATTGTACGTGACCAATATGAACCACAACAAACATCATTATTACATCGATACTTTTACTGGATCTGGGACTATATACCAATAAAAACTCATAGTTCACAACTTACGTCATATTCGAAATATGAAATATTTAATAATACACTTGACAACATGGAGTGTATACAATTCCATTATAAAAATAAAACACTGTTTTTTTTCTTATAGAATTATTTTATTCCTATCCAGGACGACCGTTTTGCCTGGTAAAGACCAGTTTTTCCTGGTGAAGACCAGCTTGGCCTGATGAACAATTATTTTTGTGCAATTATTTTATTCCTGGATAGGAATAAAATAATTGTACAAGAAAAAAACCGCGATTAATATTTATTCAATAAAAAATAACTTAAATACTTATCTGCAAAGTTAAATCTTCAAACTTTTGTGGGCATGCATCATAGTTACCTACAATTCGGCCTTCCTAGCTCAGTTAGTTGGATACCTGAGTCAAAGGTCCGGGTTCGATTCCCGGTGGAGACACAGTTTTCAATTGTATTTTCAGTCTGGATCTGTGAGACGATGAATATCGTTAGTCTCTAGAATGTGGTAACTTGCTATTGGGTTCACGTTAAATTAATGTTTGACATTGTATGTACTTGTTAGTAGTAGGTAAATAGAAATGAGAAATAAGAGTTCTTTAAAAGGAACAATGATTGAAATCTAAAATAATAAATGCTAAGTACCCAAATTAGCTACCTGTCATTTTGGATGATGATTTATCTATCGAAAAGGTTCTTATTATGAAGGCATTACATTGATGGCAATTATGTTTCATTTTCTTACATTTGTTATACTATTTACTATAAATTACCACTCTATGAACAAAATAACATTACACTTCATTTAAACGTTAAAGTCATATGTTTTTTTTCGATGAGGTACATTACCTAAATAAATATAATTTAGTGTTTATAAGTAAATGTTATGATATTGAGTTTATATTATTAGTAGGTAGGTACTTCTTAGTAGATATCGATATCACGAGAATAAATTATCTAGGGTCTAAAAACAGCTTAAGGCGACCGTTTAATAATTTGTAGGTCAAAATATAGTAATTATTTCAATACGTATCTATTTGGTATGAATTATTCAGTCGGTGAGTTTTGGGCGGTAAATCGTCCAACGACTGTTTTAACGTTCCCGGTTTAGAGTAAAAGTTTTGTAGTAAACGTCAGGTATCATTAGTTGCAGGAGTATTTGGAGCCGGTGGTGGTGGTGGGGAGATAGGTCTCCCACAATTACCTCAACTATTCTCCCGGCCTTTTTATTTCTCACGTGTGCCTCAGCCAAAACTTTGTAACAACACGGTGTAAGATATTTTAACCCAACACTCCGTTACGACCGCAATTCACACTTTTTACTTCGGAAAAAGTTTCTTTAACAAGCTATTGATACGTTGTCGAGACATTTCCAACACGCTAAACGATATTTTGGTTTGTTTATCTCTTTTTTCAATTTATTATTTTTCAAAAGACTTTTCCATGTTATTCATTTCAACACATCAATAATTATTGCTATTATTCAGTAAGGTACGGTACCTACTCGCTTAAACCGAGTTTAAACCTAACGATCATTTTGTTGACGACTGGTTGTGTTTCTGGAACAAAGATTAAAATAAAACTATAGTTAAAATACTTTGATTTCATAAAATTGTGCAATATTTTGGTTGTTTCATTGAAATCTAATACCGTCAAACGGCACAATTTTGAACAATTTTATGAAATCAAAGTATTTTAACTATACTTTTACTGATACTTTTGTTGAAACAACCCATATCCAAAAAATACTTGCAAAATACCTACATCCTCGTACATTTCCACGAATAAATGAATGATTGTTCTGAGGAAAAGAAAAAGAATCATAACTATGTAGAATATAAAAAGCGACGAAAGAAATATTGTATGCAGTAGAGTTGTTAATTCTTTTTACATATATCTCCAATGAATTAATCATTTAATAATTTTTATCAATATGCTGATTCAATTATTTTTTTATAATAATAATAACAACAATAATAAACACTTCCTTACCCCCTTCGCAAGTGTAAATTATATTGCCATATGGCAATTTCTTCCAACTGACCACTGTTTCCAGCCCAGAAGAGCAACATTAGCGTGAGAAAGTATTTAATTAAATTCCTCATTTGCTGGGATCGAACCCAGAATTCCCGCACAGAAACCAAACTGCTTAACAACTTTGCCACGACGGTCGGCACAGTTTTATTATTAATATGAAAAAAAACTTTTTTCAGAAAACTGATGTACTGACTCTATTTCCCATGTACCTATATCGTACAAAGGTAAGTATATTACTAGTAACCTAAATAATTACTGGGGAAGTTACCTACAATTCATGTATGAAATTATTTTTCTTTCCTCAGTATATTTTTTGTCCGTCTACGAGTATTCTACGTACAAAGGTACCTTTATCTCTTCAGAGAATAAATTTTTACCAATTTGATGTTATTACAGATTTTTTTTTCAAACCTTTACATACAGCCAACTTCTCTTCAAGAGCTTGCTCTTTCGTATTGTCGTCTTTGAATCTGGATAAAAGTGGATTAAATACGACAACAACGACAAAATTTCATTAAAATCAATAATAATATGAGTGGCATTAATTACAAGTTGTTATTATCCATTCTTTGAACATTTCTCCCCGCAATAATACCATCAATTACTTTCCCAGTCTTTTGTCAATTTACGAGATCACCACAAAGGATCAAGTATCAATTATTTGGCAAATGTATACTTAGAGATTTTGATCTTGTTATTTTGGAGTCCGATGTTGTTAGCAAGCACATAATAAAAGGTCATGCGATCATAAAACAAATGATTGTTGTACGCATGATGCTTGATTAAAGCCTTTCAGTGTGATTAATTGCTCGCTTTCTTCACAGTTTCGGCTTTCTCGAATAGCCTCAATATTATTATTTTATCCTACTCAATAATTTCGTTGATGTAATATGACCTATTGTTGTAGAGTCTGGCGGGAGAGCGTAATCAGTATTGTTTTCAAAATTATGTCAAGTGAAAAACTATCCCCACATTACCATATACGATATACCTAATTTTATTTCAATTAACCTATGCAATTTATCATAATAATTACATTAAAGATATCTAATAATAATTAAATTAACAATACATTTGTGACGTGGCTATTCCAAATTCTAGTAATATTATAAAATCACATGATGAAAATATTAGAAAATACACCGCTTCAAGTAACGAAGTTAAAAAACTTCGACATTCTCGTATAGTAATAATATGATTAAAAATCTGTTAAAAAATATCTTTGATTCCCGACAGGAAAAAAATCCGATGTTTGCGCATATGCAATAATAAAAATATTCGAATTATATTACCGTTCATTATAAATATCAGCCACTGGCATTATTCCAAAATCTTTAAGCCGTAATTTAGAAATGTTAGATAAATCGAAAAACTTTATAATAAAAATGCAAAAACGGTATTAATGAATACACGTAGAATCGTAAAATATTTTTTAAACGTTAATATTCGGGAATCAGTAAGGTTGATAGGTAGTATAGAGACCTCCTCAGAGCCTAATCCTTTGGTATGTTAAGTATCTGGATGGGTGGCTTATTCCCAATTGAAAGCTTGTTTATGCGATTGTTACATATCTAAAAAAGAAAATGATTAAAACATATCAATATGTAAGCATATTGATAAACATATCATAGTATGTAAGCACAGCAGTCAAAATTTATTGTTAATAATTTGTTATTGGTTTTAGTCTTATACTAATGCATCTATATAAAAAATGTTATTATACTGTAAATTTCCCGGAAATAACAGAATCTATTTAATTTATAAAAAAGTGTTGGTGTCTTAGTACTTGGTGTCTCTGAGAACCAGGCTTTAGCTTAGCTGGTAACGTTTAAGCTAGGAGCATAAACGTTATTTTTTATTCCTCTAAAAAATAAACATTTCAGAAAGTATGTGAATGTCGTACAGAAAAGAAATCAAAAATCTTTTCAGATGCATTGTAAAGAATGAAAACAACATGTTAAAAACTAGAAAAAATTCTGATGGTTGAAACTAAATAATTGACAGACACATATCTAAATGTTCTTATAAACTTTATCTATGGTTAGGTTAGATCGAAAGAAAATTTTTTTCAGATAAAATAGTTTATAGCTATGCGAAATATTAATTCGATACATTGAATTCCTTTGAATCACAATCATCTCTACTATTTTGATATGTTTCGTTCGCTTATATATTTGATTGTGCGTGTAGAGATAACAAAATATAACAATATTGGTCTGATACGTAAGGTAGATACCTGCATAGTACCTACATAAGTACATTGTATGAAGATTTAATGTGCTAGATGGGTGTTATGTTTGTATGAAGTATTCCACCATAAAACTTTGCTTTAGTGTTAGTGAATATCGAATTGAATTTACTTCCGCGCATGTGTGTGTGCCACGTACAAAAGGAAACTTATTTGAAAACCCACTTATTACTAAGCTTGAGTTGTTTATATTTCAGCGCATGAGCTTTCAAAGATTCCTACGTCAGGGTTGAGGAGAATTAAAATTACTTCAGGGGTTGAGAAGAATTAAAATTACTTCAGGGGTTGTTTCGACCGATTTCATATTATATTTCTCAACCTGCAATTTTTAACGATATAATTTGAGATATTTTTCGATATTTTTTTGACTTTCAATTTAAATTTTGACTCATTCATAATTAGCGCATCTTGCACCATTCTGTGTGATTCGAAGAAAATATCAAGCCTTTTCAAAAAGAAATCAATTTTTCACATTACGCAATATTAAGAGTTATTGATAAAAAAAAATACTTTATTTGTCATTTAAACATTGCTGTAATTTATAGATATATATTAATTCTCGTAATGATCCTTACAAATAACATAATGTATAGTTACATAATATATTCTGCGTAGTACAATTGTTTAATACCAACTTCGCTCGTAAAATTAATCGGTTATTAAGAGTTCAAAATGATGTAATTTAACTATCACAAAAAATACATTTATCGAATATTTTACTGTCGTATTAGCTTATTTTCAAATAAACAGCTTTTTTTTAGTACGCAATTTTTTTTTCACATAATGTGGCGGACTTATTGTCAACTACACTAGTAAATACATTAGTACAAGCAAATACAAAAATACATTTAACAAATAAAAACTAATAGGTATACATGACATTGAGAAAAAAAAAGATTTTCGTGATTAAAATACATAGAAATTTAAAAAAAAAATGGATTTCAGGGAGGGATGACAAGTCGTAAGCCCTGTAGGTGCCTTGAGTTCCAGATTCTCCTATCAACTTGGTTATCCTTCCAACTTCGTCTCTATTGAGATGTTCAAAATTTGTCATAAAATACATTTTTCACTAAAAAAATCCATTATATTTCAACATTTAAATACTTATGAAATTTTTTTAGTGCGTTGCTCAACTAGTTTATGTTTATGAAAAATAATCTGAAAATTTTGTGGCAACCCTTGCAAATATTATATACTGCGTACACAAAGCTTTCTGCGTTATGACTGATTGAGACTTGGCACGATATCATCAGGGCGCTGGAAAATTCTACAAGAATAATAATAACACATCCGCACACTTTCCTTGTCCGCTCAATACACTCAACATAATACTATATTTTCCTATACCTTCAAGACTGTACTATTGAGGATACATTTCATATAAATTAATATCCGACTACTGAGCCAAAAATCACGGGTTACACGAGTGCACTGTCCTTATGTGAAATTGTCGACCTCAATGCAGGCCAGCCCTAGTTTAGTCGATAATTAGATATTATTGTAATGTACTGTTTGTGAAGATAATTAAATAAATAATTAGTTCGTATTGCTAAATTTAGTTGAGGCAAGTTCTGGCAACCAGGCATAAAATCTGCCTCGAGATTTTACCATTTATTTTGTGATAATAGAAAGATACGTACCTACTTCATTTCAAATGGATTGATAATATTAATTTTCCGATTGAAAAGAATATTTTTGGAACTTAACACCATACAAATATATTTATTTATTTATTTATTTATAGTAAATTGCCTTTTACACACATGAACAACATTTACACACATTGAAATACAAAAAGAAAACTTATAACAACCATAAACATACTTAAAAAAAATAAATACTACCATAACAAAAAACGTAAATATAAAAAAAATATAATAATATTAATAAAAATACAATTTGCAATAAAAAACCAGCGAGAAAAAAAAATTAAATTAAAGGTATAGGTACACACAATAAAATATACAACCAATCATTTAAGAAAAAAACTAATAATCATAAAAAATAAAGAACAAAGTATATAATAAAACAAAAAGGTTATATTAGTAATAGTAATTAAAAAAAAATAGTGTGTACGTGATATTAGTCTGTAGGTGATATGTTTTCGGTGTGTCACCTGGATATGAAGTGAAGTAATTTTCAGTTTGAATCTTTATTTCTTTTTAAATTTTTTTTTGTCCGTTAAAAGATTAAAATCACTTTTCATTTTGCTTATTAAATTATTTACGAGTTAAGCTTATATATGTACCTGCATATGAAACCAGTTATAATTAAACGTAGGTACATTATTTCCTCATTTAAAATTAAAAAAAATATATTTTGATTTAAAAACAACGTCATTATTATATTTTCATCAATTCCGTACCTAATTTATACTTAATTACACATCTTATTGATTGATGTGTTTTTATAAATGAATATATTTAAATGTAGGTATATGTATTGTATACAAAATTAATTTCAGTTTCAATTTACGATTACATGACGTCCTATTTAGCCGTTTTAATTTACAGTAAAACAACTGGAATATTAACTAACAAGAAAAATAATTTATATCATATTATTATTAGTTTAACGTCTATTAACATAACGAAGAAAATGTTTGATATTATTTATACAAAATCACAATATTTCATGTAGGTAACGTTTCCAGATAACGTAACGATAATTATATAGTGGCTCTGGTGGTAACAATGAATTATAGTTGGCAATAAAGACATTTTTATCCGTAGCAAATAAAACACACTCGCCATGAACTAGTCATTAAAATTTAATTAAAGATTTAAGATTAAGGTCCCCGGACGAAAGCTGCGTTTAATTTTTGTTTCTATGTGTATGACTAGGGATAAATTAAATCAGTTTTAAATATTCAATGCACAAAAAATACATCAGGGTTCGATGACAAAAACCTCTCTATAGGGGTAGAGATATGGCTGGGAGATTCACGCAAGGGTACACTTTTTATAACGCAAAATTACCCCCGATGTTGAATTTAATCCTATCTTATCCAGTGTTGTGTTATTTGGCAAAAACCAATGAATCCATCAAAAACAGCTTATGTACGTTAAATAGGGCGCACTTTACCAACAACGACATCGATGTATCATTTTAACTTCCTAATTATTAATTACAATATTGTCAATCAAATATTTCTTAAGGTACTTATTAGGTATACATTGCACAAATAAGTTCATTTACAAAATAAAAAAAAACATCACTTAGTAACAATACAACATGTTAAATTTATTAAATCAGATTTGTTAAATTAAGATTGTGACTGCTGCCAACGTACCTGTTTTTTTTTCAATTTGAATTTGCATCATTACTACAAAACGAATCAAGATAAAAATAATAACCTAGTTAGTTTGGATATAAATAAAGAAAAATATACCTTAACTTTTTAATTATGTTCTGTATATATGTATTCTTGTAGGAAAATAATAAGCATACCCCGATTTTTGACATTTATCTTAAATTCCTAAAAAACTATAGGGTATAGAGCATTATATTTTTTTTATAAATTAAAGAAGATCAAAATATCTGGAAAAATACGATGTAACGTTGCATTAATGCATCAGGTTAAGTTAATAAACCAAAAAAACTTTTCTTTGGCTTTGGCGCTGAATGGAAAAAAAATGTTTTTTAGTTACTAAACCTGAAGAATTAGTGCAACGTCACATCACATTTTTCTAGATATTTTTGTCTTCCTTAATTTAAAAAAAATATGTTGAACTACGCCTTATATTTTATTAAAAATATAAGAAACGTTGAAAATCGGTGTTTGCCATTATTTTTCTACAAGAATTCTTACAGAAAATTATCAAAAAGTAAAGATATATTTTTCTTTATTAATACCCAAACTATCTAAATTATTTTTTTCAAAACGATTTGATAAGAAATACGTTGGCAGCAGTCCCCCCCTTAAGTAGGTAGAAATAAACACATTACATCCATATACAGAGAAAATCGAGTGGGTTATGGCCAACAATATACTCCTCACTACCAAGTCACTCCACAACGTATTCAAATTTTGTATGAAAATTTTCAGCATTTTCATGAGAAAAGTTTGCTAAATTATTTTATTTTATTTTTATTTGGTGGTAAATTCACAGAATATATTACATAACATTGTGCATATAATCCTTTAATTCCAATTACGAATTAACACCCGATATTTTACTCTTACAATATACACTATTTGAGATTTAAAATAAGTATGCTTAGATTCTTGGTCTGTTGTTGATACCTACATCGCAATTGTCTTGGTAAACGTAATTTATGGAAAAAATACTCTAACTAAAGAAAAATATTATTATGTAACAACTTCCGTTCTTTTTTCTGAAGAAATAAATCTATACAAAATGCGTCAAGGTCCGATCTATTTATTTAAAACAAGCTGACCCGGCGAACTTCGTATCGCTTCAGTCAATGGATGTCGTGATAAAATGAACATAAAAAATGTATTAAGTTCAATGGTTTATTAGGATATAATAACAATATAAAAATGCAAAAAAAAGTAATAATGATTGCCTACCTACCCTCAAGTTTTACATTCGATTTTTGATTAATTTTTTTGATTCAGTTATTTAGATTTCATAAGTTATATTGTTTGCATAATAGGTACCAGGCGTACATTTTATTTACATGTTTTTTTTTTGGATTTTTTCCGTTAATTGTTCCGATATTTTTATAGGCGGAGATGAATCCAACAAGTAAGAGATCATTACAATTGGTCCAGCCGTTCTAGAGTTATAAATAGTCTTACTAACCCGACTTTGTTTTATTTATATAGATATATTTAATATCTTTTGGGCGAACACTATTTGACGTACTCTCAAAATCTCTTCTTAGAACGGGTCGTAAACTCTGAAACAAAACACAATCAGTTATTGGTTTGAGATGACATTGCAGTTTCTAAAATATCAGTAAGTTGACAATACATAAATCTAAATCCTACTCTCCATTCTCCTCATCCTTACTTCACTGATTTCCTACTCGGTGGGAGGAACATTGAGCAGTTCCTACCTACCAGAGAGAATGTTGTGTCATTATTATGTGTTAATACAAGTTTCAGATTATTAAAGCTACCCTTTTATTTACAAACAGATTGATCGTCATTAAAAAAATACGTATTGTATGTAATTGTAAAATCCAGTAGTAAAATCAAGCGAATAAATGTTACTTTATAATGCAATCTTTACTTTATAATGCAATATTTTTGCTATTGAGTACCGGCTAAGAATAGTACCTACTTCCACTCGTTTTTTTATTATCAACGTTTCAGGTGTCCTGTAAAAGCCGGGTAATCGAAAATTCAACAGCCAAAATATTGTCTCATATAGTTCAGCAATGAGGATCACCACACATTCTGAATGTCGACTTTTAAGCTGAGACGAGACTGGTGTGTGGGGATACACGCATATATAAGAGCTTTCTCTGTTACCACACATTGTGCGATATGCCATGATGGTATGAATGAATTAATTCAATATTTGATTGGTAAAATAGATACCTTGTGATTAACATTGAAATATATTTCTTCTGTGTATTCATTATTCAGCTAGGTGGACATACAGTTTGCAAGATTCAGGAGTATGCTGACTAAATTGTTCATCAAAATTTAAATTATGTTGAGATTATTATAAATGCATAGGATGCATGATAAATTATAGTATTGTAAACTAATGAGATTTATTAGCTGATTTGGCTGCTTATAAAAATAATAAAATACGTCATCTGGTTCGTTTAACATTTTAATGATAAAAATTCATAGTCAATTTTCGACACAAATGTTTTGTACAAAGAATTGCACAATGGCTTGTTAAGTGTCACCCCATGCAACCAGACCGAACAACGTGAATCCATTATGTACTATAGAATGTAGTATTTTACAAACAAACAGCGAATCAAAGGAAAAAACACGTACAATAAACAGACTGAATAAATTTATGAAATAAATGTAAGTACATATGTACCTTTCTGTAGAAAATAACATATTATTTATGAAATAAATGTAAGTAGGTACCTTTCTGTAGAAAATAACATATTATTTATCTAATTTCAAAAATTAAGCGTCTCAATTGAGACGAAGTTGGAATATCACAAGAGAACCAGGAACTCAAGGCTAACGACCTGACATCGGCTGGTTTATGTGATCACTTTATGAGTTCTCTATGAATCCAATTTTTTGAAAGTTCTTTATATTTTAATCGTGAAACAAGTGACGAAGAAGCCTGTTTTTTTTGTAACACCATTTATTGAGAAATTGCTTTGTAAACAATGAAAGCAACAGTCCTTATACATGAGGTGCCAATGCTTTCCCACAGATGTCACTCCAAAATCACGCTAGAGTTACAGTGTATAAATTTATTTTTGGTTTGTTTACTTACTTGTACCGATGTGTATGTAAATCGGATATTTTTATAGTTGCATGCACACAAACATATTTATGTACGATTCCAGTTTTTTCTACAATATTCCAACACCTACTTCTCATTTGGTATGCACTTTCAGTCAAATAATAGATTTCCCCCCCTTAAAATGGAATAAAATAAAGTTAAAATGTCAATTAGTCAAAGTTTATGCTACGATTCTGTCATAACAATATTTTCACAATCGAATTCGCCAATTTTACTCTAAGCAGTTGGCAATTTGGCATTTATTACGCCCAATAATACTAACACCTCATCACAAAGTAAAACTAAAGTCCCTTGTAAGTAAAATGTAAGAATGGAATAAGTCCCTCTGGCAGAGGAGATCTGGATCATTAATTTTTACAACGCCTCGAAATGGAATAAGATATTCAGGTGGGAAGAAATTTAGAAAGTAATAAAGGAAAGATAGAAGAGAAAATGTCGAGTCACTCTTTCTTATAAATCCCTATTCCACGACACTTTTTTTATATCCTCCAAGTTCATATATTTCCCAAAACTTGGGAAATATTTTGTAATTTGATTTTATTGAAATATAAAACGAAAACCTTTTCTGAGATGGGAGGGTTTGGTGCCAGAGTAAAATAGCACCCACTTAGATAACACTTATTTGTACAAATAATCTATATACTGTTTTTAACTTTGTGAACAAATATTACCTAGCCGCCAGAATCTCAGACAAAAACCTGTAAAATAACATTATCAAAAACAATTAAAAAAATAGCTTTGTATGCATTAATTTAATAAATATTGATAAATCTCTTGTTTTGGTTGTGAGCCACCAGCTAATAGTAGTGCTTCCACTCTTATCTATTATTTTTTTTATTTATTCAACTTTTTGTACATAATATAAACAAATATAAATGGCGGGCTTATTGCCATTAGGCAATTTCTTCCAACCAACCAGATTACAGAGTGACTGAATTATACATGTAGATCAACAAAAAATGAAAGCTACAAAAGAACAAATAAAATTTACATAACACCAAGATAAATAAAATAAAAAAATATCTATTATCTACTTATTATCATTATTTTCGACTTTTCCATACAGCAATATAACAGAAAAAATACAATTCATTAACTGTAAAATTCAACATATTATACGAATCAGTCGCCACTCGAACTCTTTTATTAACACAGAAGCCCAACTATGGAATGATCTTCCGAATTCTGCGTTTCCACCTTCTTATAACCCGGGTCTTTTTAAGATCCGAATCCAGAGTTTCTTGGACAGATTGCAAACCATCCCCAACACTCAACAGTGACCTTCTTCGGAAGGATCTCCAAAGTAAGCAGGTTAAAAAATGAAAGAATAATTATTTTTCATTTTTTTATAAAGAATATTTATAGTCCGTACATTTTTCTCAAATCATTCAACTGTGGGGCTTATATCCAATGTATACAGCATCACTCGAGTTTATATTAACTTGTTACGCCTTTATATAATGCAATCAGTATTGCAAACATATTTGACGAAATCGTAGTACGTTGGATAAAGCAAATAATGCATAAATAAAAAAGTCTTATTAAAGATATTATGTTTTCTTTGCAGCTATGACAAACGATAATGATATTTAATATACAGTACCTACTTTTTCGGGCAATTAACAGTTACTATGTAAAATATTAATTGAACACTCACCCAATAACATGTTGCCACATTCTGGAGACTTACGATATTAATCGTCTTACAGATCCAGACTGAAAACACAATTAAAAACTGTACCTCCACCGGGAATCGAACCCGGGACCTTTAGATCAGCAGTCAGATACCTAGCTGAGCCACGAAGGCCGACTTTTTATAATATCCACGTAATGTGATTTTATTACATGGAATTGTATCAATTTTATTTTTAAAAATTAACAAGCACATTAATGTTAGGTAATTAAATAATATGTTTATTATAAAAATGTCAGTATCGTTACGATTTTGATTCATTTTTAAAAAATATATTTGATACATAACAGGACAATCAAATATTGACACTTCATAAATAAAAATGGCTCAAATGATTACCTATGTCATATTATAAATTACAGCGCTTTGAATCATTTCAACATTATTTCTTTATATTTATGTATGAAAATGTTGATGTTATTCCCGTAAAACAAATAAATCAAGATGTCGGAATCGATTAGAAACAATGGTGACACGTCACAAACTAAGTTGCCATATTTAACCCCCATTCCATCCCCCCTCACCCCCTCCGGAGTAAGCTGGGCCGGCATGCAAATGGAGGCCGCCCCCTATCAAACCACCACCACTCAGCCCCTCTGACACCACCATTCCTGTCTTCCTCACCACCATATTTACAGCCCCCCCCCCCACCCCCGATATTCACCAATGTTCTCGGTTTTGAGAAACGACATTATTGCTAGCGAATATAGAAGGATCACTTGGGATTGTCTAAGTAACTGTATTCAAACAAAAAAAAATACGTAACTTAGACAAAAGTGTGGAAAGACAGGTGGGAGTCCATAGCACAAGAGGCAACAAAAACGCCTTAGTGTCCTTCGACCAGTATAAGAAGCAGCAGATGATGATTTCGACTTTGAGACCAATAACTTTGTGGAATCTTATGTAACCGATACCTGTTAAAAACTATAATGGATTCCGATTTGATAAAAACTTATAATAATACGGACGTAGGAAATACCTACATATTTTATCTTTATTAAATACATTTGAAAAAATAGGTACATTATTTTCAAAATTATTAAGTTTGTTCATTAAAACAATATTTGCTTTTTTAAATCATATTATATTTTCCATGACAATGTCAATTTTATCAGTTGTTTTGGATGTTAATTACTTATCAAAAGCATAATTGATTAATCGTTTTTGAAATCTCTAATTACTTCTTTTTCTCTAATTTTTATGAATAATACACAAAATATTACTTGTTGGATCTGTCCATACGTCTTCTTCTACTTCTTCCTAAAGCCATCTCTCCACTGCCGGATGCAATCCTCTTCAAAGTACTTCCGTTAGAGACAATATCATCGGCCCACCTTATCTGAGGCCGGTCTATTCCCCTTTTCATATCACATGGTCTCCATTTCACATGACAGATGGGCACCCACAATTATGAAATGGACACCTAACACTAACATTGTTTATGTATTCTCGATGAGCTCAATCAATGAGTCGTTAGTTAAAAAAAAGGTGCACTCTTATCTTCGAAAGGTGAATGTTCTGCTTCCTTGATAAACAAATATCTTTGGCACATTTGCACAATCTTACACAGTATCTGCAAGGTTCAAGAAATCTACATATGTTCTTCCAGATAAGGCGATTTAAGCAATACGGGTTGTAAGAAATGAAGAACAGACAAATACACCTTTGTCAAGAACAAATTAATTACGATCAAAACAGTTGTATTAAACGCTGCTCTAACAATTACAATAATCAAAACCCTTAACCCGATCTATTTAATCTAGCCCTATAAGCACTGAAGCATATTCTCAATGCGACTACAAGCATCGGTTAGTGAAATTATCATATTTCATCCTTCCAGTTCATTTCCCAGTTTCCTTGCCATATCATAAATTATCTCATTCACTTAATCAATGTTTTCTTCATGAATTAATATAAAAACATGTTTATATAATTTAGTGGAGCATTACAATTGGCTTATTTCTTTGTTAAGTGTGTAACTGTATTATATGTATTTTTTAAAAAGTTGTTATGTTTAAGAATAAAATAAAATTAAATGATCTATAAAATTTTAAATCTAATTGAAAGCATTTTTTCATAAACTCGGATCAAAGAAAGTATATCTACATATATTAATATGCATTGCCTAACTATATTTTAATGCTAAGTATTATATTTATTATATTTTTATGTAAATCAACTAAATAATTAGCCAACTATTTTATGTAAATCAGCTATGTGGTATAGGATTATTAATAAGAAAAATAATCTGACTCATTGAGCTCCCAATAATTAAATTCTGATGTAGATAAAACTTTGATCGTTTATCTGCTTCTGCCATCTGTGGTTGCCGATTTCAGATAATAGCGGGGAAGATATCGCCGACGATAATCGTGACTTTTCAGACTTTTTGATACCTCTCCATGATTTTCGCTGGGTTAACGTCGTTGGGGGGTGGGGAGGGGGGGGGGTTTGAGATGCTGTAAGAAATGCGAGCCACCCCCCGTCCACACAGAGATGAGGAGGATACTCACAATAAAGAAGAGTGGCTACCACCCTCGTCAAAGAAAATCTCAAAGTTTTAAGGACTAGGTAGAAATAAGAAGAAAAAACTTCCAAAATAATATGTTTTGTTATTCGAAACAAAATAATGGGCGTAGAAATTTTATATTAAAAAAATAATATTACAGAAACTTTTGTCGTATGACAAGGATTTTATTATTGTTAACAGTTTTATTTCGTAAAATTGAGGGTCTTAGTAATTATTTTGATTTTTAAACTATCATGAAATATTTTTCTTGTTTCAATTCAGAGATTCTTCAGAGTTATTTTTCATGTTCAAGTAGGTGAGTAATTCTTGTTAAGAGAAGTCATAATTGTTAAGTGACTGGTATATTTCTAAGAGTGTCGTTCTTTTAGCTCATTTGTTAAAAAATGATGAAATTTGATTAAACTGAGTTGTTGATATTATTTTAAAATAATTTTATATATAATATTTATATATACTTTTTCTTTTAATTGATTATAAATCAATGGTGTTTTGTAATTGAGTTTTTCACAAATGAATTATATGGTTAACATTAAATAGTAACATTTAACATAATAATATGTATTAAACACCTGTTAGTGGAGCATTGGAACTACTATGCTGATTTTAAATGTTTATGGGCCGGTATTACAGTCTCAGTTTAAGAGCTAAATTCAAGTTTTACAAAAATATAGCGTTTACAGTGTCCGTTTAGGCCTAATCTTCCCTCAAATACGTCACTAAAATGACAAATATTTAACTCAACGTTTCTGGCGGATTAAGTTCTTAACAGTGAGTCTACTGTCATTTGCTAGGCAACGCGTGTAGTTTCAGTTTTTATCACTAGAGGCGTTAGGCGACGACTGTAGTTTCAGTGATCTATCACTAGAGGCGTTAGTTGTATCGACGGTGGAGCCACAGGAGCCACACAACGACACAACAAAACAAACTGACAGCCATATTGAAACGAACATGGGCATTTAAAAGCATTATTTTGGTGAAAAAAATTAAATTTACCATATTGGATCATGAAACAATAGTATTTCAAGTCGTAACCTCCCGTTTTGTAGTTTGTTTTATTTGAGGTTATTTAAAATTTGACAGATAATAACCACAGAAAAAGTAAAAATGTCTGTAATTGAAGATTTTGTAACTGACATGTCATATTACACTGTAATACGGAAATGGATTCAATCTCCCCTTAACATTAATCTTGAGTTTAACAAACTCAATGAGTTGAGGGCCGACTGTAATACCGGGCCTATATGTCTTATATGTATTCCCATGATCTGTTGTTTTTTTTAATAAATAAAAAAATTAATAAATAAATAAAGAAATGAATAAATAAATAAATAAACAAAATAAATAAATAAACAAATATAAAAATAAATAAATAAATAAATTAATTAATTAATTTATTTATTTATTTATTAATAAATTATATTAATTAATAAATAAATAAATAAATAAATAACTACATATATAAATAAGTAAATAAATAAATAAGTTATTTAAAAATAAATAAAGAATCAATTAAATCAATAAATAAATTATATTAATTAATAAATAAATTGATTAATAATTAAATAAATAGATAAATTGTAAAAAATAAAAAATAAGTAAAAAAACAAATAAATATATTATTTTATTAATTAATTAATAAATAAAAAAATATAAATAAATAAATATCAATAAATAAATTCATTAAATTATTAATAATTATAAAAAATATTAACAAATAAATAAATTAATTAATAAATGATTAAATAAAAAGATTAAAAAATAAATAAGTAGATAAATAAATATATAATCACTCGATAAACATACATATGTACATAAAATCTAAAAATAAATGCATCGTAATCTTTATTTCATTTATCCAGTTTGTTAAGAAATTGTATAAAAGTGAGCACTCACTAGCACTCGTCACACAAAAAAATCAACTGTGTTACCAGCAGACCTTTGTTTTTTGATACGATACAATTAACTGAGGGAGGTGTCTGATGAAGTCACAGCCACTCATCAACTTTCTCTATATTCCTGTGTCTAAGTGAATCACTGAACGTCATCTTTTTTACAGGACCTCGAACGTCCATGCGATTCAAATACACCATTCAGCGTAGGCTACTAATTTATTATCACAACAAATATCAATAAAGAAAATACCTACATTAGTGTATACCTCTCAATAATAGGTTTGAGAATCTCTGCATGTCTATATATATAAAGAATGTAGGTATATGCGTGAGACATGACGATTTTCAGTTTACGGTGACACTTGATATACAGTACTCGGGAGCACTTCTCAAAAATATTTATTTCAGTATCCCACTTATGAAGGTTGTATTGTTTTACTTTACATACATACATAGATATACATATTAGTAGTTCGTAGGCACGTACTATTTTACAGATCGAATAATATGTAGGCGTGACAATTAGTAATACGATGTCTTCATATTATATAACATTGAATTATTTCCCAAAATTCATATAAAAAGACAATTTATTACATAATTGTAAAGAAAAGTACCTGCCAGATATTGATTTTTATTATACTAACCGAGAAAACACCCATATCTTATTATAAATAATAAAAAAACAACTGTTTTGTACTAGTCAATGACAATCTGACTTCATTTTCAATCAAAACAATGATTATAGTTCGTCCAAGCTTTACTTTTTTATGATTCATCATAAAAATATAACAGACATTGGACACCCGTCGAAATTTTTCATATTTTTAACACATATTTATTTTATATGTAATTACCATGACGATAACATATTTTTGCGATGAATCATGCCAAAATAAAAACGTGGACGGTATGGTACGTGTTGAATTAATATCTGATATATGTAGTATTACAATAACTCATGAAACAAAACAAAATTTAACAAAAATCATTTAAATTTACTTTTTAATTGAAAGTAATTCATTTTTACTCCTCACTAACCCAAGTGGGGAGCTACGATTTCGCAATTATTTAGGCTATTTTTTTATTGCAGCTTACCAACAAGTATCATGCTGAGATTGTATTCTGAAAGTTTCATCACAATGTATCTGTGTGTGTACTATGTGCTATGTACGGCGTGTTTATTTTACTTTATCAATTATAGACTAAAGTACTCGTTCGATTATTTTCAAATTTACCAAATATGGCAAATATGTATATCTACATATAATACTCGATTAGACCCCATTATATTTTGAATATAATATAATGTTGAAAATTTTCCATACAAAATTTTAATAATTTATGGAGTGACTTGTTAGTGAGGAGTTGGCCACAACCCACTAGTTTTTTTTTTCATATTATTATCATAAAAAATATAAATGCAAATCCTATTTTGATAATAACTCTTTATTTAATTTGATGACAGACTAATTTTTAGTATATATCTGTATACTTTGATTGCAAGAAATTTTGAAAACAATTTTATTTTTGTATTTTAATAATTTTACAAAATTTACATACAACTCAGTTTAATCATATTTCATCGTTTTTAAACCAAATATTGCACAAATGACCTAAAATAACGAAAATGTGTATAAGAAATATACCCATCACTTAACAAAAGGATTACTCACCTACTTGAAGATGAAAAATAACTCTCAAGAATCTCTGGAAAAGTTGTGGAGTGTCTCTGATACCCTCGATCCAGAGATACTCCTTGTGTCGATAGATAATACAGCATATTATATCGATTGTACGGATGATTTGAATACACAAAGACAAAGAGAGACGACAGGATATAGGCGTATCTCTTGAAATCAGCTGATGTATTCGATTCCGCATTACAAAGGGAAAACGTTGGTCTGGATGACCGAGTGGTTTGGTGGGGGAGAGTATGGTGTAGATTGGAGAGGAACACCTTTTGTTCTACTGTTACCGGAGTTATTAACCTTTGTTCTGATGGCGGCGGCCGCGAGATACACCCACCTACACCAATCTTCCCTTTCGTGCTATGTGAGAATTGATCTCACTATCACAATATACGATACAGAATCGATTGGATTAAATGAATGTACAAACTATTGCAATCTGTACGATAGATTTAAATTCATTCTTATTTTGGTGTCATTTGTCGTTTTTAAAATAAAATGCTGATGAGTTGATGCATGCATGAATGCTGATGAGGCGATGTATACATATGTTTTAAGAAAGAAGATTGTGGAGATCTGTTCTCCCTGGCTACCCCGCGAGGAAGATGGCATGATTATATGTAGATATATATGAATATTATTACATTAGTAGTATTGGAGAGTAAAATATACACATCTCTAAAAAAAACATACAGTTGTAAAAGTTGCAAGACCAAAACCAAGACACGCAAGACCAAGTCTCAATTGAATGCGGAAGACCAAGACTGGAATTGTATTGGTCTTTCATTTTGTTCATCACAAATAATAATAACTGTGAGCAATTAAAACTATGAAAAAATTATATTTAATTTTACGTTCTACTTAAATTTTTCGCAAACGCGACTCCCATTCACCGGTATCGCTCTATGATGAGCATCGTCAGAATGTAGTCAAATTTTTTTCATATTTTTAATTGATTATGGAGTTCTACCATGAAGTACACTAAATACTCAAGAACAAACTATGCAAACAACACTTTTATTAACCGCAGCTGCAATATGTACAATAACCTTAATCATAAGCCAGATATTTTTAACAATAGCCTACATTCATTAAAAAAACAACTAACATCAATATTATAATGAATACTTTATGTACCAAATTGTACAATTTTTGGTATGTCCAATACTGTATTAATATGACAACTCACCCTTTCCTCCTCTCCTACCTTTCTTCATGTCCCACCCTCGCTTCATAAAATACACACACACACATACACACACATCACAATTGTACACTTACACCACACTTTTGTCTTTGACTTTGTACTGAATTGTCTTTATTATGTATATTAATCTGTGGAACAATGTAATTGGCTTACTTTCCTGATTGTTATTTTTTTATTAATGTAAAACATGTAACAGCTGTTTTGTTTCCCAAAATAAAATAAATAAAAATAAATAAATAAATAAGTGACAGTGTCTAATATTGAAAAAAAAAAAAAACTGTGAGGGTGAAATTAATTTTATTTAGTGTTGTTACAAACAACTATCCGAACCATGCGGCAATAAACACAATATTTAACGCATTATTGGTATTGAAAATTTTAGATAAATGTAAAAATAACATCTACATACATTGCTTAAGAAGTATATGTAATGTATATTCATAATTCTTCACTTTTATACTTTTCAGATAATTCTTAATCTACACCAGAGAATATTTCAATTTTCCAACTGTCGATTTATTCAAGAGAGTTTATTTCTCTTAACATATCGACTAAGTATCAAGCCAAGATACGCGAGATTTGTATGCAGGGTCTATATTTTTCAACCTTTGATGTCAAAAAACACCAACTTAGAGGCTTCGCAGCATATATGTTCAGTATACGGATTTACTCATAATTCGGAGTAGAACATTTATTGTGTCTGTGTGTAATTTTGTGAATATATAGATAGTTACAGGCCTACAAAGCTTTCATACTGAGAATTTTCAATATTTGTTTCAGTCAGGGGAAATATCGAAAAAAGCCGAAACATCCAAATTAGATGTTTTTCTTTAGAAGTTGATAATTCATTTTTCCCATACATACTTATGTTATATACCTACATTTTTAATACAAACATGCAATTTCACACTTTATATAACAGACCATAAGATATTTTTTCTTTAAATGCTGACAATCCCTGAATGCATTTTAGAAGAGTGTATTTCTACTATATCAAAAATTGAAACAAAATATGTAAATAATCTCGATTTTCAGACCGTGAGTGTATTTTGAAAATGTTGACAGATTAATAGAAAAGGCAATGACAGATATCTAATAGGAAAATAATCAGCTCTAAGTTTATAGACTTTACATGTATGATATCAATATGAAGTTAATCGGACTTATACTTTGGGCTATATAGAGGACACAAAAAAAACAACGTTAATTTTGAAATCATTTCTATGGAATAGTTTTCACCTCTGGGTCTATGCACGTTGCACATATGATGTTAATATAAAGTCGATCGGACTTACAGTTTGGGCTGTAGAGAGGATACAAAAAAAATATGGCGTACGCCATAAATATAAACACATACCAACGAAACTCATAGTGGGCACTCTCTACATGATTCCCGTTAAGAAATTGATTTAAAAAAATACGCGTAAATATTGTGAAATCATGACTTTCCATAGTAGTGGGGATTAAAAATTGTCAACTCTCTAGATGCATACTATTGGTACCGCGCCTAAAAATATAATAATTTCGAACGGATATATATCTAGGAAGATTTTACAGATTGACTTCCGTCAGCTATGAGAATAAAAATAGTTCATAAATAAATTATAAAATGCTATTGTCTATATTCAATACTTAATATTTTTATCATGTTTCATCTAATTTTCGTGACAAAATCTAAAGCGGACACATTGGAAATAAATAAACATGTCAAGTTTATCAAGTGTTGTTTTTCTATATAAATAAATACCTATGTATATGAGTAAACAAAAATACTATTGGAATTGAATTTTCGTTAATTTAATAACATTCATAAAAACTGTAAACATTGATTTTTCACTAAATCAAAGAATCGGAATCCGATCGTTGGGGAATTCTTAAGGGTAGTGGTAGAATTGGCTTATTTAGTTGGATGATAGATACTACAAAATACTAGACATTGTTCAAACCTATAACAAAATAACAATGTACTTATATAAAAACAAAAGAATTTTCCTATATTATAACCAAACTATAAATATGCATATTTCGCAATAATTACATATTTTAAAACGTTACAAATACTTTACTATTTGACAAGACAATAAAAATACATTTTAATTTTAAAATTCCAACGTCAATTATTCTAAGTCGACAAAGATAGACGGGTGGTGACAGAGGGGTTAGCGCTGGATTGGTAATACAGTGGTCGCGAGTTCAAATCCTGCCACGACCGATTTCGTTGTTCACATAAAAATATCCATATTAGTTGAATTCTAAATTTTATTGACATATTCAAAACAAATAATAAATCGTATCAAAATAATCCTGAGTGTGCGCCTTTTCCCGTAGGAAATTCAAATTTCTTGCCCTATAAACTGTGTCTCCGCCGGGAAACGAACCCGGGACCTTTGGATCAGATGGCAGATACCCAACCAACTGAGCCATGAAGGCCGACAATATTATTTTTACAATACTTTGCCGACCACCGTGGCACAGATGGTAAGCCGTTCGGTTTCTGTGCGGGCGTTCTGGGTTCGATTCTCAGCAGAGGAGAAATTTATTTGAATTCATTTCTCATGCAAATACTGCTTGTCTGGGTTGGAAACACTGGTTAGTTGGAAGAAATTGACATACGGCAATAAACTCACCACTTACGCAGGGTGCAAAGAAGTGTTCATTATCATTATCATTATCATTAAGGTTGTTTAGTTTTTATTCACAAATATATTTACATACCAAAAAAATATATTAAAAATGACACGAAACAAAAAAGTATTTTCGGGAGTAGAATTCTTATTTTTTTTAACATTATTACATCAACGAATATCCAAAAATTAATTCGTCGTAATTATTAAGTATTGTATTTTCTTATGAATTTTTCAACAGTGTAATAAATTACTGTATAATCAATAATTTAAATTGAAGAAAGCACTTTTGGCTCAACTTTTATACAATAAATGTAATGTAATAAAATAAATTATAGCTGTAGCTTTCAAAGAGAAAATAAATAAATAAATTATTTTGGAATAGTTTGGAATATTTGGGTTGTATGTACGTAGCCACTATGTATTTATAGTATTTAATATTTAAATTGGAAAGTAAAACGACTAAACAAAAAATACAGTATAATTAATTAAATCCCTTTAAAAAAATAATATTTTTTGACAATCTTTCAGTTTCCTGAGAAAAAAATCTAAAAAACCTTAATTTGTATACCCCGCATATTTTGAAAAATTCATTAATATTTAAATGAAATGCTTTTAACTGGAAAAGCAATTATCACCCGCAAATTTGTTTTCAAAGGAATTACACAATCGATTAATTTTGTTTGTTCATTTTCACGTCGAAATAAATTAAAAGCAAATCCTCAGCTATCAATATTCAAAAATGTCATCCATATTCATAGAACAAGTCTTATCAGAAATCCATAACTGCCGCTTGTAATTAATTGGACAGAGATAAAGAAGAATGGTAAAATGCATTTGCATAATTTCTACGAACACTTTCATCAAATTATTATATTCAATGTTGGTATTATCCATCTTCCTTTATTTTATAGGTTAACTACCTTTACATACTTTCATTCGTTTTGTATATCTTTATATTGTTTAGACCATTGACCTATAAACAATCAAATAATATGTATATCAATCAAAATCGGACGTCCTTAAACAGGTTCAATACAGCGTAGAATAATGAAAAAATATATATTTTACTTTAAATTTTTACCTATATTTAAATTAACGATATATTATAATAATCAGTTATTTTGGAATATATTGTTATAGGTAGGCTGTGTTGTATAAAACGCTGTATTATGTATACATAATGATAAACCACTATATGGCCACTCCAAAAATAGTACTATTTCAATTAACTCAAATTTTAAAATAAAACCATCTAAAAACGTCAAAAAATTTAAGTCAATAAATGATAAAAATTTACTATTGGTTTTGATAAATGGATCATAGGAAACAAATAGTGTTATTCATATAATCTGCCAATCGACTTCTTCCAGAGCTATAGGTGCCGGCTGGATAACCGGATCCCGTTTTCCAGATTGCAATCCCTACACGCTTATATTGCTCATATTATTATGTAATGAAATGGAGAAAATATTTATTCCTAGTTCTCTAGAAAATACGACATACAGAAGAATAATTAGTAATTCAGTGTACTAAATTGTTTTTTAATTGATCTTGGATATTCTAGATTATTTATATACAGTTGAAACACTCACTTTGGTCACAATTACAACAACATTTGATTTAATATTAGTTTTTAATTATAACAGCAAACAAAAAAGCCCTTTCAAAATGTTGATGGGTGTCAAGAAAGATATCGGTAGAGACAATCGAAAAAGGTACTGTTCCATCATCTCCATCATACCGCTAATCAGATTTGTAATATTTGCGCAAATATCAGAAAGCAATTTCGCTTAGTCGTCAACCTGCTCTCGTCACCCCAACTCTTTATTTAGCCAGAAAAATTCTCAATAACTTAAAATATTCATAGCCTGCACTCGATCGTATTTAAATATTTACATAAGTAATACATTCTGGCGGGACCCACTTGGATAAATAAAGAGGAAAAAGGAAACGAAATGGGGTGAGAGAGAAATAAGAACATATACAAAGAACATATACTCGCAGTATTATGACGTGGGTAATTTCATATTTTTTTATGCGGGGCCATCAACCGACCTATAACAATAATTTTAATGTCATTGGATATTTAATATCGGAATAGGTGCATGTAACACATGAGATCCAACTGTCAATAGCGATAGTATGTATACTTGAAGAATAAGTACCAAACTATAAACCCATAAATTCAAATTATTGAATATTTTTAAGATATTTAGTTTTCAGTACAACACATATGTATGTCAATATACGACAGTATGGAGGTCAGTCCTTTTTCCTACCAAGAATATGAAAACAGCATGATGCTATGTAGGTATGTATTTTGGGAGATTAGGTAAATATCAAAATATTAAGTCTTCTTACATATTGTGTATAGGCGACTGACATAAAAATTGTATGAAGCGATGTCGTCACTAAAATCAATTTTTATAAAAATTGTTTAAAAAAAATTGAGTCGTACTACTACAATGTTTTTATTTTTTATAGCAAATTAAATCATCAAGTAGGGGTGTTTCGGCTGTTTTAGATATTCTTAAAAACTAAGGAAATATATGTAGGCAGTTAAACACATAAATTTATCAAAAAAATTTATTTTCTTAATTCAAAATGTTTGAGAATCTCTGGAATTTTTTTGAAAAAACAAATTTGAGATTTTGTATTCGTCTCTATTGAGATTAAAAATTTGTCATAAAAAACATATTTCATTTTTAACGATGAACGATTATAATGTACGTATTTAATTTTGTTCGTAAACGCGACTCCCATTCACCGGTTTCGCTCCAAATTTGTGATTATGGAGTACTATCTTGAAGTGTAAGTTTAAAGCATTAAAAAAACACAATTTTTACAGTAAAATATTTTTGTTATACTGTCATTCAATAAAAATAATGATATGGAACACTGAAATTGAAATAAATATTATATATTGTCGCCCTAACATGATGTCAAGATAGTTAAGTCTATTTATTGTCTTCTTCTCATCCTAATTCTGTCCTCTCCTGGAAGAAGGCCTGCTCCAACCTCTTACACGCCTTTCTATGTAATTCTTACTAATCGATAGACTAGTAGTGGTTAAAAACAGTAAATTAATGGTAGAATATTAGACTTTTCGCAGAAGTTAAGACACTGGTAAGAGATATTTTGTAAGTCCATCACCACTTGTTCTCCTTATTATACATATGTACTTAAATACCCATTTGAAGAACAATTGAAAGCATATGAGGAATCTATTTAAACTTGCAGACAGCCTTAAATTAATATGCATATTTGACTGAACAAAAAATCATAGTAATAAAATCGCCTTTATGTGTCAACGGAATGAATATGGTTAAAAATATTTTTTTTAAATTACAATTTACCATTTAATACAGAGCCGGATAAACATGTTTTTGCGCCCGGAGCAATACATATATTTCAAACCTCCCCCGATTTCAATAATGATTAAAATCATATTAATTAGTATTATTATTATTAAAAATACAATGATGAAGCTACAAATACAATAACATGCTAGAGCTAGAAGTTAAAAGCATGTGTACATATGTGTGTGTGTATGTGTATTATTTATTGATAAGTATTGTAATTGACTGGATACGATGAACACCTCTCTAGGAAGTCCTGTGCCGAGGTACGTCTACCTAAATAATTAATCACGTCGAGTAACAATAATATTAAATAATTTGTGCTGATGATTTCTTTTTATCGTCCTCAAAAAGTAATACTAGACAAAAAATATATCATATCATGTAAACAGATGATTTAAAATAATTGAAATAATTGATCAACCAAACTTTAAATTAAGGAAACGAAACATGTCAAAACAGGGCCGGATAAACTTGTTTTTGCGCCCGTAGCAATATATTTGAATCCGCCCCACCCCCCCCCCCCATTTTTTTAGGAAAATTACATCGGGTCTAAAATGACTAAGCGGGATTTTTTACATCATGCCTCTATTCGGGTACGCAAAGAGAACCGAGCCCCATACCTGCGAATTTTTGATTTATATGATTAACATTTTAGAATATTAAGCGCCCTTTTTAAGACAACCGCCCTGACTTCTTGTTCCTGATTGTTCTATGATTTATCCGGCCCTGATTTAATATATTTATTTATCAAACTGTGCAATATTTTCATTTTGTGAATTAATTTTTTGAATTTTCAAGCAATTTAATTCTGAATAGAATGATGTTTTTTTTTATCTTTTGTGTTTTTAGATCTTGTTATTGTTATTCAATAATTATAATAAGTAATACCAATATTGTTTCAATGCTTCTTGTTTCTTTTAATTTGAATTTATTTATGATATATCCAAGTTTACACATACAAGTTTTGCACAGCACTACTACACGTACAATGGGGTTGTGTGGTTCAACCAACTTGAAACAGATTTGAGACTGGCAACTGAATATAATGAATTAAAAAGAAAAAAATAAATAATAAAATGAACTTATTTAATTTGACTGATTCTATGTCATATGTAAAGGATACATTTTAATACAAAGGGAAATATGTTTTTTCTTATTGTGCATCTTTTTCTATATTTTTTAATTGTTTTATTTTTTATATTATGTAGTAAAAATTTAATAAGAAATAAAATATAACATAAATATTTTAATTGTAAAAATAAAATAAACAATCGTTCTTAATTTATCTTTAAGATTTATTCCTGAAATTTTTATTTATTATTTACCTGTTGGAACCCTCCAACGGTTAAATGTATAGAAAAAATATTTAGAGCAAACAATGAAAACATTTTTTTGAGGAAAGTCTTCCTGCGGCCGTTTAAAAATAATGGAATATATAATCGAAGAAAAATAAATGTGAATGGGGTAGCGAGGCACAGGGGGTGACTTGGTGGATGAAACTGACTGGGGTCGAAAGCTAACTAAACACTTTTTTTTTCTATGCAAATTTCGCCTTCCAGGCGATGCCATTAAGGCTAATAGTCAAATTGGAGAGAACAAAATATGAATATGTTTCATTTTTATTGCCGCACTTTTTCGTCTTGCTCAGTAGATGTATCTGGAATATGTAGGTACCTACCTATTGTATTGGTGGGGTAGCCAGTAACCAATATACACAAAGGCAGTGAAGTAGTCAGCAAAAATTTCATTTTATAATTATTAATTTAGTTGATCAATTGTTTTTTTAGATAAAAAGAGCTTATTGGTTTTATTTATTCATTCATACTATCACGGCAAATCCCACAATGTGTGGTAACCAGCGACAGGTGTGCGAGTGTGAATTACCTTGCGTGTATACCCACGCCAGTCTCGTCTGACCTAAAAAGACAACACATTCAGAATGTGTGGTGAACCTCATTACTGAACTATGTGCGATGCTATTGTTGCATCTTGTATTTTTAATTGCCTAAAAATACAACAGACAACAATAATAGAAAAGAGTGGAGGCACTATTCTAAGTCGGTGCCTCAGAGCACTTTTTTTATTTATTTTAAATCGTTTTGACACCAAATGAAAGGTACAAGTGTCAAAAACGATTATCATGTTCGAGGCAAAATTAATTCTAAAGTTTTAACGGATTCCGAACGGTGTGTACATACACATTTTTTTTACAGCTCAGGGCGGCAAGTCTGGTAAACAGGCGGAATCAAAACCATCCATGTTTACCCATACCATAGATATAATAATTATCTTATGGAGTTCTATAATATCTCAAGATTTTATAGTACTCCATAAATGTTTCATTCAAAATATTATTTGTGTTCGTAAGTGAACCCAATTTTTGATCATAAAAATGTAATTCCGAATATTTTTTATGCTTGCAATCCCTGAAGTGTAGATACGACTATACCGATAACGAAGAACTATTAATAAGTTCCAACATTCAGTTGCAAGTAGGTATCTAGATGTATTTTCAGAATAAGTAGTTTCACACAGTACGTGTTCATTTTTATAATTAGATTTCCGCCACTGCGCTTTACGTCCGCCTGCCTGCCTTGAAGTACAGCATCACCTTTCTGCCCGGGGCCGCCCTGGCTCACCATCCCTCTACCCCTCTGAATCACCCCCCTAGTCCCCTCCACCCCCACCAGAAGAGAGGTGCTGTATCGAAAGCGGGAGTCGCCTCCTACACCCCTTTCAAACAATCCTTAAAACGAATCGAACGGTTATAGCGAATCGAAGCTTTTCATAAGACACTGCTAGAATTATTTCTTTAAAGTATATATGTAAGTACAATTGTTTATTGCTGTACCTACTACTTATATACATACTTACTCCTAGTCATTTTGGATCTGCTGCTGGACAAAGGCCTCTTCTATTTTTTTCCATTTAGTTCCACATATCTTAGGCTATTTGCTGCCGTCAACGACCCGCATGCCGGGCAATTGATTATTCCTGTTTCGTAGATAGTCTTTACTAAGCAACGTGAAGCCTTGAGAAAATTGGATATAAAAGTGTGTTTTATGTACAATAATCAAAATAATAAAGCCTTTTCTTTATCAATTTCTTTTTGTTTGTTGTGTATATTATATAAAATGTTATAAATATAATAATGTATATTTATATAAAACTAGTGAACCCCCGGCAAACTTCGTATTGCCTGTATAATTAAAAATGGTCCATAACCACCCGTCGCTTCAGACCCTTCAGTACCTCCCGTCCCTTCAGTGCCTCCCGTCCCTACAGTGACTCCCGTCCCTTCAGTGCCTCCCGTCCCTTCAGTGCCTCCCGTCCCTTCAGTGCCTCCCGTCCCTTCAGTGCCTCCCGTCCCTTCAGTGCCTCCCGTCCCTTCAGTGCCTCCCGTCCCTTCAGTGCCTCCCGTCCCTTCAGTGCCTCCCGTCCCTTCAGTGCCTCCCGTCCCTTCAGTGCCTCCCGTCCCTTTAGTGCCTCCCGTCCCTTCAGTGTCACCCGTCCCTTCAGTGTCACCCGTCCCTTCAGTGCCTCCCGTCCCTTCAGTGCCTCCCGTCCCTTCAGTGCCTCCCGTCCCTTCAGTGCCTCCCGTCCCTTCAGTGCCTCCCGTCCCTTCAGTGCCTCCCGTCCCTTCAGTGCCTCCCGTCCCTTCAGTGCCTCCCGTCCCTTCAGTGCCTCCCGTGTCTTCAGTGCCTCCCGTGTCTTCAGTGCCTCCCGTATCTTCAGTGCCTCCCGTGTCTTCAGTGCCTCCCGTGTCTTCAGTGCCTCCCGTGTCTTCAGTGCCTCCCGTGTCTTCAGTGCCTCCCGTGTCTTCAGTGCCTCCCGTGTCTTCAGTGCCTCCCCTGTGCTCAGTGCCTCCCGTGTCTTCAGTGCCTCCCGTCCCTTCAGTGCCTCCCGTCCCTTCAGTGCCTCCCGTCCCTTCAGTGCCTCCCGTCCCTTCAGTGCCTCCCGTCCCTTCAGTGCCTCCCGTCCCTTCAGTGCCTCCCGTCCCTTCAGTGCCTCCCGTCCCTTCAGTGCCTCCCGTCCCTTCAGTGCCTCCCGTCCCTTCAGTGCCTCCCGTCCCTTCAGTGCCTCCCGTCCCTTCAGTGCCTCCCGTCCCTTCAGTGCCTCCCGTCCCTTCAGTGCCTCCCGTCCCTTCAGTGCCTCCCGTCCCTTCAGTGCCTCCCGTCCCTTCAGTGCCTCCCGTCCCTTCAGTGCCTCCCGTCCCTTCAGTGCCTCCCGTCCCTTCAGTGCCTCCCGTCCCTTCAGTGCCTCCCGTCCCTTCAGTGCCTCCCGTCCCTTCAGTGCCTCCCGTCCCTTCAGTGCCTCCCGTCCCTTCAGTGCCTCCCGTCCCTTCAGTGCCTCCCGTCCCTTCAGTGCATCCCGTCCCTTCAGACCCTTCAGTACCACCCGTCCCGTCAGACCCACCAGTACCTCCCTTCCCTTCATTACCACCCGTCCCTTCAGTAGGTTAAGAAAAAGTTAAATTCCCGACACAATACTGGGAAGACCTACGAAGAGATGAAAGGACAGTTGGAACTTCTTTTTCCAGGATTCTCCAACTTCATTGGTAAAATGAACAAATACACGATAAATAAGAAGAAGAAGAAAAAAGTTTGAATCCAGAAACCGTCCTGGAAAACCTGCGAAGAGATGGAAGGACAGTTGCATCTTATTCTTCCACAATACTCCACCTTCATAGGTAAAATGACCAAATACACAATGAAGAAGAAGAAGAAGAAAAAAGTTTAAATCCAAAAAATGTCCTGGAAGACCTGCGAAGAGATGGAAGGACAGTTGAAGCTTCTTCTCCCAGAGTATTAGGTCATTTTACCTTCATAGGTAAAATGACCTAATACCTGAAGAAGAAGAAGAAGAAGATTTTTTTTTGATTCAGAAACCATCCCGAGCATACCCTCGACAATTCGCCAAAGTTTCATTGCAATCGGATGAACGGTTTCCAGGATAGTCCACTTTCATAGGTAAAATGACCCAATACTCGATTAAGAAGAAGAAGAAGAAAAAAAATTTAATCCAGAAACCATCCCGGGCATACGCTCGACAATTCACCAAAGTTTCATTGCAATCGGATGAACGGTTCCCAGGATAGTCCACTTCATAGGTAAAATGACCTAATACCCGATGAAGAAGAAGAAGAAGATTTTTTTTAATCCAGAAACTATCCCGGGCATACGCTCGACAATTCATCAAAGTTTCATTGCAATCAGATGAACGGTTCCCAGGATGGTGGATTACCTTCATAGGTAAAATGAAGGTGGATGAAGAAGAAGAAGAAATTTTTTGATCCAGTATATTCTCGACAATTCACCAAAGTTTCATTGCAATTGGATGAACGGTTTAGGAGCGCATTCAACACATACATAGATACATACAAACATTCAAATTTATAATATAGATATGAATATCTAAAGTAATAAAGCAATCAAAATGTTAGTGTTTGTGTGTGTGTATGTGTGTGTGTGTGTGTGTTTGTCTCACGCCTTCTGAAAAACCAAGAGCATCTAAAAATCTAATTTATGTGCGAACGTGTACCTGTATACCTGATGCAGTGTCACGCTAAAAATAATGCGATAAAAATGCTGAATTTTAAAAATATTTCAATAATTATTTTTTTCATACAAAATTTTCCAAGTCGTATCTGTCAAAAAAGTATACATTTTGCACGCAAATATCTGTTAGTTTAAAAGTTAGAAGTACGTATTTACACGAAAAAAATATATTTTCAAGTATAACTTAGCGTTTGAGTGAAAAACATGGTGAATATTTTGTATAATTATAATGTTTAACTTATTTTTAATGTAAGCGTTTTGTACATGAACGCCGCCATTTTAATATCTTTTCATACAATATTTCATTTTCCTACCGAATGAATATGTTCTTGAAAATAATAAACCTTTGAATTAAATGTAATTATGAAATAATAAAATGAAACACAAGACATTACAGCAAGTTTTAAGACATATATTGTAAAAATGTGTTTATTATTAGTAAAGATATAGGCATAATAAAATTGCATAATTTGTAAATAATATTTGATTTTTCTGACAATTTTCATTTTTATGGCATCGAACAAACCAATGTATGTAGGTACCTACATATTCAAAAAATGTCTCAAACCATTTGATATTTTTTACGTATTGGAATGGTTACTATGGTAACGGAAAGATTCTGATATTCAAATAAAATTTGTTATGAATCGAATTTATTTAGAACATTGTTGTAGGTAGGTACCTACCTATTATTATTTACTTACAAATCAACAATATACTGATTTCCTATCGGAAAATTATTTTATTTATTTATTTATGAATGTATGAATGTATGCAAGCGATGTGCTCCTAAACCGTATGTCCGATTACAATGAAACTTTGGCGAATTGTCGAGCGTGTGCCCGAGGTGGTTTCTGGATTTAAACTTTTTTCTTATTCTTCTTCTTCTTCGTGTATTTGGTCATTTTACCAATGAAAGCGGAATATCCTGGGAAAAGAAGGTCCGACTGTCCCTCCATCTCTTCGCAGGTCTTCCAGGACGGTTTCTGGATTTAAAATTTTTTCTTCTTCTTCTTCATCGTGTATTTGGTCATTTTACCTATAAAGGTGGAGTATCCTGGGAAAAGAAGACGGTGCTTACATCTCTTCGCGGTTCTTCCAGGATGGTTTCTGGATTTAAACTTTTCTTACCCGAATGAAGGGACGGGATGTAATTGAAGGGAAGGGAGGCACTAAAGGGCCTGAAGGGACGGGAGGTATTAAAGGGCCTGAAGGGACGGGAGGTACTGAAGGGCCTGATGGGAAGGGACGTGATGAGGGATTGAAGGGACGGGATGTACTGAAGGGCCTGATGGGACGGGAGGTACTGAAGGGTCTGAAGCGACGGCTCCTGGAGTCTAATTATTTTTCTTCTTAATTTTATGTAGACCTTTAAGGACAGTTTTAATACAAACTATTTCCTATAGATTAATCTTCTTCTTCTTTTATGAAGACCTTTTGCTCAGTTTTTATACAATCTATTTCCAATAGTCTAATTCTTTTTTTTATGTATTTTTTCTTATTTTATGTAGACCATTGGGATTTTTTAAACAAACTATTTCTTATAGTCTTATACTTATTCTTCTCTTTTTTATTTAGACTTTTGGGTTCGTTTTAAGTCTAATAGTCTATTGAGCAGAAATATTATTAACGATATGCACACTTGATGAAAATACATATGTAAAAACGAATGGGATGTGGGATGTGAAGATGTAACCTGCACTAGAATCTTTTCAATACTTTTGTTTAATCAAATTTAAACCATTTATATCATCCTATTTTAAATAATTTTTAACACCTACATAATATATTTGATTTCGTTGACAATATTTAAAGAAAGGGAGCTGTGGCCATTACTGAATTCTTCACAACGTTTATATTCAAATTATTTGCCATAGTTTAAGTCTTCTTCTTCTTCGTTAATGTAGACTTTTGTGTCAATTTTAAGTTCATCAGTCTAATTGTGCAAAAATATAATGCACACTTGATGAAAAAATATAAAACGAATGGGATGTGACCAACACTGGATCTTTTCAGTACATTTGTTTAATCAAATTTTAACCACATCCCAACATCCAAAATTACTAAATATTCAATAGGTAAGTACATATTACAATTTGTTTTCGATGATAATATTTAAAAATGGGGGTTGTGGCCAAACCAATCTCTTTACAATGTTGATAAACAGTCATATTTAAAACCATTTCGAATAGTGAAGAAATTGTATATTATACTTCATTCACACTTTATAGCAATATATAAAAAATAATGGGTTGTGGCCATCACTTGAACATTTTACAATCAAATTCAATCATATTTCAAACCACTTTTCATAGTCCGATTTTGCAAAATAATTGGGTGACAATATTATAAAAACGATTGCTTTTTCCTTCACAATTTTACATTCTTGGCCAACGGCGGGACATAAAAGCTAGTCATTAATAAAATGCATTAACTAGCCTATCCAATAATGCAAAAAAATCATTTTAGTAGATGTTATATTGTATTTCTCCAATATTGTTCACTAAAAATTTTCATTTATGTATTCTATGTTTTTAATCAAATGTAATGCAAATATAATAAACAAGAATAACACAAGGTTTTATGACACTGTTGTATTCAAAAACACATATCCGAATATCACAGGAGTATATCGGCAATTACGCAAGATACCTAACTTCTTTGTCCCTCCCCACTCCCCCTGTTTCCTACATATCCCATTATTCACTGCATGTTTAAATATTTAATTACTTATCTTGTTTTGTTTTTTTATGTTACCTATATCTTTAATTTCATCTTTTATCTTTTATTTCACACTCACTCTACTGTATGCATAGTAATTCAGTTATGTTTATATTACGCCACTATTGATGAGATATTAACAACGATGAAGGAACTATTTTGTCAAATCGATAACATTTTTTATTATAAAATACAATTTGTTAATTTGCTGTATTTTTCCCCTAAAATTAAATGTTCCTATTTTCAAATGTTTGAATGTTAACTTTGTGGTTCATATTTAACAAATTAAATTTAAAGATATAACTTTGTATTAACAACGTTTTTTGGTTGAAACGATGCGACCGGTTTCGGAACTAACCGTTCCCTCATCAGGCTAACTAGGCTAACTAAGTTGAAAGTTAGCCTGATGAGGGAACGGTTAGTTCCGAAACCGGTCGCATCGTTTCAACCAAAAAACGTGGTTAATACAAAGTTATATCTTTAAATTTAATTTGTTAAATGTTCCTGTTTCTACCCAATGTTTTTTTTCAATAAATGTTTTCATTCAAAGATCAATCAAAATAAATCAGCATTGTTTTATTTTCCAACGAAAAATAAAACAATGCTCATTACATGAGCTACATATTATGTATATATTTCAATACGCAATCTATTAAGTTGATTTCATATCTCAAGAATTTGCATTTTTTTTTTGTTTACCAGAAAGATATATTTTTTTCTGAATATTTTTAAGAGTTAATTAAACTATCATCATAATTCAACAAACATGTTTTCGTGCATCGAATGGGTGAGGGTTCGGTTCACGATCTAAAGATGCCACCCTTACAGAAACAATAATTTGCATCCTAATGTCGCCTTTGGTTTTCGCGCTCTGTCGATTATGAAGTAGAATAGAGAGTACCATCTCTTACCCACCAAATTGTTTCGATTCCGATTATAACAAATGGCCTTTCAAATAATGTACACTCGAATAATAATAGTATTATAATTTATCGCTCTTCGCCCATGAAACTGTATATTTGCATACATATGCACCCAGCCAATACGCGACATTGCATGAAATTGATGATCGATTGATGCGCACCTTCCTCGCGTCATGATATTTTATTTTACATAAAATTATTGCGACCTTTATTATACTTGTGATAATAATATATCCAGTCAGAACGAAGCGTTTTATTGTTTTTTTTTTCTCTTTTTTAAACCTTTGTCTTGTGGGGTTATTTGTGTAACATCAGGATAATACAATGCCAGAAGCAATATTCGGTGCTACCTTCATACTTGAAATATATCAAAGTGCAATACTTTTATCGATAAGTGTTTATATGCTTTTGAAAGACCTTTTTTGTTCAATAACTCCTAAAGAAAACAAAAAAATTAAAAATTCCTTGCAGACGAGTTTATTTAAATTATTTTTTAACTCAAATCATGCTTCTCCGTGGTTATATAAAATCATTATCATCAATTTGAAAACGAAGTAATGAATTTAATCATTATTTTTTCGGTTTTTTATCAAGACATAAGGCATCCCAAAGTCCTGGGTTCAAAGATCATATTTATTTAAAATATATATACACTGCTTCATTGCTCTTGAAATGCTTTCTTCTTCTTCTTCTTCTTCTTCTTCTTCTTCAGCCCTCTGTCTTCCACTGCTGGATATAGGCCTCTTCCATATTCTTCCACTTCCTTCTATCGTTTGCTGCTTGCAGCCAATTTCTACCCCCCACAGCGGCTATGTCGTCAGACCATCTTTTTTGCGGTCTTCCGACGCCTCTCTTACTTTCCCAAGGTCTCCATCTCAATATTTTAGGAGTCCATCCTGAAATGCTTTAGTTGGAAGATATCATCCTACCACTTTCACCATGCAATGGAATGTTTCATTTCTAGTGGAAAAATAGCATTTTATTTTTTATTAAGTATCAATAAAAAATGGAACTTCGTTAAAAAGTTCGGACATGAACCTAAATTTTAGTTTTATTAATGATTGTATATTTATTAATTTCATAAGAAACAACCATCGTCGTGAATAATTTTAGATGCTGCGTAGTAAAATAATTCCGTGCAACAAGAAAAAAATTACAAGAAATATGCGGAAGACCAAATAATTCATTAAAATTCAATAATTTTCCATTAGATATTCAAAAGGAAAGTTCTCGAAAAAATATTCAAAGAGCAGACTGTGGAAAAAAGTGCATTATAATCAAATCGTTGGACGATTATTGTTAAGTGGTAAAAACACATTTCTGTATGCAAAACTTGTAGAACGGGGCGCTGATAATTTGCATGTCGGAATATTTTTATTCATATTGGTTGGTACGTACGTATTATATTGCCAGCTAGCGGGCCATGTCTCTTGCTCCCCTGAATATGCACATACATCACAATTTGCGAGCATTTAATCGTAATCGGGATGAATTTTAAATAAAGTGGATATGTCAACATACATTTTGAATCGATCTTTGACATGTTGAATTTGAACCACCCACGGTCGCATCGAAGACAAAACATAAAAAGGTCTTTATTATATATACCTACTTTTTTTATTTATTTCTCTTTTTTTCTAGTAGTGAACAATATTTCATATTTCATACGTATTCAACTCATTGACAGTATATTTTATTTTAAAACTTTCTGTCAAAATGTTTTTCCCTACCGCTTTGATCACACTACATAGAATTATTTGATTTAAATCTATCTTCTTACACAACATATTCATTCTGTGAAAAGGAGAGGTGTGTATTCAACAACCAACCACCTTAAAAAATACATACACATTCATACACATTATTAAAGGTACAAGATTTTTCTTTTTGTAATAAATCTGATAATTTATTGGTACGATCTAAACAACTCTAGGTTATTAATAAATCAAACTTATCTTCTTAAATATTTAACAAATAGTTAAATGAAAGAATTAATAAGGAATTTACCTAATCAATACTTTGTCAAGTACCAAATCATGTTTTCAGCTCATTTTATAACGAAATAAGTTTGACACGGAATATACCGTCATGTATGGCCAGCTTTAAATGTGTATCATCTTGTGATGTTGAGACCCAAACAACTAATATAAAGTTGAAGATTCTAACCCACGCTGTACGAAATATTTGTTCTGAAGTATGCGAGTGTGACAATAACAACAATTGTTGTAAAATGTTCATCAAAGGATGTTACCTTGTGTGAGGATTGCGTTGACCTTTCTATCAACCTCTACCTCCTCACATCACCCTTCCCATCCCTCCTTGCAGATCATAGAGTCCTTATGTCCCACGTGTTTAGGGTCTAGGGCGCTCCGCCCCGTGAGAGAGATTAGAGGACCGTGAGCTGGCATTCATAATGGAATCTTTGAGGTAAGGAGGAGTAGGTATATAACGAGCAAAGTACAGAAACCCAGAGGATCCTCAGTACACAACTTTATGCGAACTTTCCTAATGTGGCCTATCTACCTATTGTTAAATAAACTTACATTAGAAATGTTCAAACTACACTCACTACATAGATAGGTCGATAATTATTTTCTGAAACTATTATTTTGTAAAAAATCTCAAGAAAAATCAAGACTATCGAATATTCAGGCATAAACAAAGCCAAAATATCTGCTGTCTGCTTTGACATGATTTTAAAACTGTGTTTCATCTTTTGCGATTCTAAATTAACAGGTTATTTGTCTTCACTTCAAATAAATAACCAAATCAATTGCATAATTTTATGAAATCAAGTCTTTTTCTTCTATTTTGCCTTTATCCCATCTTAATTGGGGTCGGCTCTCCTGGTTCCTACGTAATCGCCAGGACACTAGGTCGTGCAGGCTATGTCTGCAAGTAGATCTCAAGTAGATCTAAATATATCGAGATTATCTCGACTAGTCAATATTTTGAAAATTTTGGTAGTCAATAAGCAGATAACGCGTCGAATCGTTCTCGCCCACTTATCTGATGGCGAGATTGGGTCGACATCGAGTCGAAAGACGAGATCTATATTTCAAAGAAACAGCCAAAATTATTGCAACATTCAATGAAATGAAATATTTTACCTTCGTTGAAATAATTCAGTCTATGATATGTACAAAGGTACCCTTCTGCCGGTGGCAATATGAAGTGTACCTCATCATCATCATCATCATCATTGGCGCTACAGCCCACTGTGAGCCTTGGCCTCCTCCAGAATTTTTCGCCATTTAGACCGGTCCATCGCCTGCACTCTCCAGTTTGCCACGCCAATCCTCTTTAGATCCTCCTGTATGCCGTCCATCCACCGCAGCTTGAGAATCTTCTTTGGGATTCGGCCTTCTTCCATTCGCTGAACGTGCCCTAAATGAAGTGTACCTACTAATCACTAATGTCACATTTGTTGAGATTGAACCTTTCAAAAGTAATGTAAGACGATGTGTACAAGTACAAGAGGGTTACAAGACGATAAACATTATCTTTCTTAGGCAGGCCACACCCGACATTGTTTGTGATGGACGATGCTAATGACAACTATTTTATGGCGGTCCTCAGAATATTGCGTCTAAGAATGAGGTGAATCTACCAAAATGGTGCCTTTTAAGACAGAAAATTTATTTATACGTACATTCTTGAACTTTATTATAATGAATATTATGGACCACTACCATACATTTCGTAGTCAGAAAATATGGCAACATCGATATGTAAACATATTATCGTTTGTATTAAGGCTCGTTAATTATTACATACGACAACAAACGCTTTGTGGAATGATTTTATGTAGGTTGGACCCAGAATAGGATATTGAAGGGACCAAGAATCAATCAAAGAAAACTGGAACGTTAATTGTTCGAATGAGGAATTGTGAACCATTGAGAACTCAATCGAATAAAATAAACGTTATTTACCTACATTAATGTCAACTACCTGCAATCTGCTAAACACCATAATATTTGGAATCTTGAAAACAGACGAACAATTACAGACATGATCTACCCACACAAAATAAATATTCACAATCGTGTAGACTCACCTTAGTTTGTTTATTATACGACAACTATACATCCCTACTACATAAAAATTCCTCGTGTTTGATTTAATAAACATTTAAGAAAAAACTTATTTCACTTATATCTCTCTAAATGTGATATATAGGTACTAAAATAATAAGGAATATGGATTTTTTCAATAAATATGATTTTCAATAAATATGATTTACATATAAAATATGTCACATAATATTCTACAAAGTTCTTTATAACTTAGTTCTGCACAAAATTCTATGTAGTATGTTGAAATATTATATTAACAGGTAGATACATACAGGATAAAGAAAGGCTATACAGGGGGCGGCAGAAAGCACTTATCCTGACTCCGAAACGGGAATAGACCGGGATGAGGCATGTGGAAGACCAGAAAAGGGAGTATTTCCCAAGTGATCATCAGCATTGGAGAGAAACAACTGGACACATGAAGAAGATATAAATGCATTGGCCCTTGGGATCACAGAAAATAACTTTTATCTGTAGGTTGAATGAGAAAGCATTTAAAATTTGCTTGCATATTATTTGTAATATTATTACTTACAGAATCAGCACTATCCGAATTGTTGGTAGATGAAGAGACTGTCCTCAAAGTCACTTCCTAAATCACTTTCATCTCAATCCATCACTTTTAGTTTTGTTACACATTAATATATTCCACAAGGTACAAACAAACTAAAACAAATATTAACCATGTAATATGATGTAAGCGGCAAATGTTCAGTCATCTCAAACAACTCTAGCAAAGCAGTAAGAAAGAATCCCTAAGGTCCTAATGCAGAGTCCGACCTAAATACTGAATTCTAAATACTAACCATGTTTTCATTGCACAGTCACTCACTAAAGTTAGGAGATCACGTGGCTTCCTAACTGGAAGATGCTACGAAGGTTTTGTATGAGTATCGCATTGCAGAGACATATCTAAATACTTAGCGCATGCGCGTTGGCGTAAACTAATATTTGGGAACTGTCAAAAAGGTTGATCGCGAGGAACCTTACGAATGGTTTAATACTAAAATACGACATGTTAAAGCGACTTGTTCAAATATGTATTTGGTAATTTGTCAAATCAAATACTAAACAGTATTCAGCGATCTATATGAGATGCCTAAAATTCGCTGGATCGTCAGAAAAATCGAGACATCGAGCTGTCAGTGTTAGCTTGTTTACATAATGTTTGAGTTGTTATAACAAAAAAAAACATTTTAAACGTTAGTCTAAACCTATAGAAAGCTATCAATCTCTTTTCTTCATTCACAATAATGTGAAATTCTACGCCATCGACCATAATTTTGGCGTAGTATTAAGTATTTAGTTAGTGATGTCTCTGCAACACAATTGCTAGATACTCCAGTGAGGTTAGTATTTAGTTACCTAGGACTGTGCATTCGGGTCTTGGTGGTAGCATCCACAGTTTCGCATAATATCAAATGGATTTTAATATTCTTTGTATAGGAATTTACTTAAGTGCCGTCCGCCAAGGCATAGGTGGTAAGCCCCTATATTTATTCCCCGAAGTATGAAAAACTCCTAATGATTTTGCTGTCTATTTTTTACGAGACATCCCCAATGCCTAAAAATATTACTTTCACGATACTTACGTTTTAGTTTTAATTTGATTTTCGAATATTAATATTACTAATCAATGTAATGGAATCATCGATATTTTCCATAATAAGTATCAGAGATCGGTATCCTCTACTTAAGATATCGTATGACATAAACTTAAACAGCAAATTTACTAACGATTATACATTTTAATCAGAGTAATTGCTTGTTTACATTTTTAGCCAAACTTCTTAACTTGTAGACGCACAAAAGAGTGTCTACATAAATATATGTATATATGTATAATTTGAATATAACCGTATGAGGTCACCTTTCTTGGGTTGGTTCAAACTATCGTTGAAGTCACACAAAATCCAATTATCTCTAATGACGATAGTGACACGAGATATTAAGTTTTGATCAAGTGTCAGTTTGTATGGAATAGAAGGTAAAGTGGGGATGGAGATAGAGGTAGGACCAAAAGAAGAAGCGGTAGGTATGGGAAACTATTGCTTATTAGCTGCCCAACTTGTTAGTGGGAAATGGATTTTCAATCGAGGTAAACCGACGGAATGAAATAATGTAGAAACTAACAAATAATTCCTTCTAACTATGTTTTATCTTAATAATAATTAATAGCAATTCCTTTAAACTGTGTGTTGTTATTAGGTACTCAATTTATGACGAATGAATAAAAAATCGGATCTACACAGTTTATTTCATCACCAATTTATGATACAATATTTACTGTAATAATGACATTGTTTCATAGGTTTTGCGCTGTTCAATGTTTTTAACCCAAGTAAATTTTATTTTTAAATAAAGAAACAAGTAGGTGCATATAAGAAGTTTTAACTTCTGAGTATTCTGGAATATTATAAGAGAACCTGAAACTCAAGGCACCTACAGGGCTTACGACCTGTTATCGGCTGGTATTCGTGATCACATTATGCGCTAACGCAACTGTCACCAATTATACCTTGGACAAGCGCATAAAGTGATTACGTAAACCAGCCGAAGACAAGTCGTAATACAGACTGTAGATGCCTTGAGTCCCTGGTTCTCCTATGATATACCAACTTCGTCAAGAAATACCGTGAGATATTTGCGTATATGCTCAATATATTGCAAGGTGTGGTGGTTTATGAGAAAACAAAAACAGAGAAGCTAAAATTATACTCACCATAAAACCTTACCACCAGCAGTCAGCGATATTGCAATGAGACTCATTTAAAATAATGCAAATATCTCAGTATCTCAGAGCGTGTTGTTTATTGATTAAGACAAAAAAAAGAATATATTTAAGTATCAAATAAGAATTTTCTGTTCAATAGAACAGTAAGGAAAACATGAAAGCTGAGTCAGATATGATGTGGGTAAGATTGAGCGATGAAAGAAACGCATAAGTACAAAAGAAATTACAATTTATTGTTATCATGGTTGGTAATGAATGTTAAATATGATGCAATTATCTACGTTACCTGAACTAATCTAAATATTTGACATTTTAATAAAACAAGTTGATTCATAAATTACAATTTACAAGTTTTCAGATATTTCTCTAAACCATGTGGTGTATAATAACCAAGAAATATTAAACATGACATAATTAAACAGATTGAACTAAATTTTTAAATAATATCAGTATTTCATATGTTTTTTTTTAATCAATTAGAAATGAAACAGTTTTATGAATTTCCAACTTCTTGAAGATGATCAGCAGGTACAATTGTTGAAATGAAAACTACCATCGTAGTATTTACGTCGATTTGAAGTGCAATTTACAGGTGTTTTACAGTTATTATCCATTAATGATGTGCAAATATGAGTGTGCACCAACCATGATATTTAAATCATTTATTTTTCATCATCCATGGCATACTTAGTAAAGTATGCCAACATTGAAGCATGATGAAAAGACAGCATGTACAAAAAACAAGAAAAAGAAAGTAAGGAAGAAAGAAACAAGGAAGCAAAGAAGGAGGCTGTTATATTTCCTGCAAGAATTCAGTTAAATTAGCGAACGTGACTCATGCCAGATATTTTATATAGACGAGGATCGATGAAACTAGATAAAGAACTTACCCAGCCTCCTTTGAACTTAAATTTCCCGTCTTTGCTGGGTCTCACGCATTTTGACGCCATGTGACACATCGTGTCGGCTGTCAGCGTTGAAAAGGAAGGCATAGATATCTCGATCCGCCTAGCTAATCCGTTCACGGCTGTGTTCGCCTTACAACTTTTTTAGAAATATTTCCAATATTGCGAAGTGCGTTCGTTTAAGACATTTTTATAAACATTAAATTAAAATAATTAAGTAGTGACGTGCAAATACAAAAATAACGTCACAATATATTAAAATAATCGATGTACTTTATATGAAGCTTGAAAAATCCTCGAGCATATATTTATTTTTTTTATTTAAAACATTTTGTACACATTTGCACAATGACGGGCTTACGGGCTTATTGCCATATGTGAATATCTTCCAACCAACCATGTTCATTTGGTGAGGTAAATTGTGTTTATGACTCGTACCAATTGATGTGAATAAAGTAAATAATGAAACATATAAAACAATAAAAAAACGGAGGGGATGGGAGAGGGGGGAATAAGGATAGAATAAGGAGACAAATTTAAGTGTTGTATAATATGTAGGTATAAGGAAATGATTCCTCAGATTTCTTTGAAAGCGGGAAGTGGTAATGAAACTCGAAGTTGCGATGGGATGTGATTCCAGTCAGGTTGCTTGTACGGAGAAGACGTGGTGAAAAATGAAGTACCTACCTATTGAGTAGTGGAATACTGAGCGTTCTACAAAATACGCGAGCAAACATTAGTGTTTGCAAGAACAAGTGTGTATTAATTTATTCTTTCTGCTTACTCACAGTAGAGGCAAAACGAAATATTTAGATTTTTTTTTATATTCTGGTAGGAAACAAAAAAAAACAGCGAGTTGGATTATTCAGCATTTCGACCAGTTTTAATTCCAACCAGATAATATGTACGTCCAGTATTGAAATCAAGGCATTATTTATTAATTTAATTATTCTATATTAGTCAAATTCTGAAAATAAAAATGTGTGCATATCATTTATCATTTTTTTCGTGGTTTCAGTATCTTAATCTAATCCGTATCAAAATATATGTTAAACTATTATTGAAGAATCAAACCTGAAAGTATCCGGCCGGTAAACCTTCCAATTTCTTATCCCTAAACATTATAATGTGGGCCGGTAGAGAAAACAAACGTCCAGAATTATGATTAATGACCAATTTACATACGAACATCAAGTTTCCTTACACACTTGGGCCAGGCTAAACTTTGATTCGCCAATCCATCTTATATGTACCACTAGCCGCTACAAAAGTAACTTAAGATATTATTATAGTTGAACTATGTACGTCAAGGAAACATATATCACTAACTTTATTAAACATTGTTTCTTACCTCCATCTCTAATCCATTCACTGTCTCAAACTTTATTATAGAAAGGTTTACTAATTCCTAATCAAAGTAATTGATTTTACATGTTCCTAGAGTTTGACTATTTCAATGTTATTAAACCTCTACTACAAAAATAACTCCTTTTGCTTCTAAATCTTTTCACATTTTTCAAACTCATATGCTCATATTTATTTATTTATTTACTTTCTTTGGAAAGCTACAGCTCAATTACAGTTTAATGATACAATATTATTTTTACAGTGTTAGAGCCAAAAAAGCATTCCATCAACATAATATAAAAACAAATAACAGTTTACAAGCCAAAAATATTCATACACACACCGTCATACACACCCTCACACACACACACACACACACACACACACCCTCACACACACACACACACACACACACACACACACACACACACACACACACACACACACACACACACGCACGCACGCACACACTCATATACACCATCACACACACATACATACATACACATATATAGAACAAATACGAAAGGGAACAGAAAGGAGAGAAGAAAAACTAAGAGAACAGGGCAGAGGGATATTGGTTGCGCATCACCTACAGAACATCACGTCTAAATCTATAATATTTCGCGTTGAATGTGTCTATCTCAGCTGCGAATGTATTGTTATATTGGCTGCATATGCAGTAATACTTACATGTTATTAAACGTAAAGTATGAAATATATAGTTAAATAGATAGGTAAGGTAGGTAACTACTATTAAAACATTTTTCAAAATAATAATATTTGCATCTAGTGAATATACTAAACATTCTAAAAATGCATTAAATATTTTTCTTGGTTAACAATCTTTTCCTAATCTCAACGAAAACCAATTCGAATCCTTTTTATCAAACTATGGGTGCAGCTTTTGTTCGAAAACATCAAGATAAAACACGTTGGTATCGTAAATTAAGAATGAACACAAATTAACTTTGAGTATATTTATACAGTACATTTCAGTTATTGTGAACGGCAAATAACTTGAATAACCACGTGGGATGCGCAGAGCGTAAATCTAAGTTTTTTTGCTCAGTTGGTAGGTAGGTTTGTGTGCAAACTGTCCCACTCTCCTCCGAAGCTAATAATAATAATATTAATAATGAACATTTCCATGCACCCTGCGTAAGTGGCGAGTTTATTGCCGTATGGAAATTTCTTCCAACTAACCAGTGTTTCCAGCCCAGAGAAGCAATATTTGCGTGAGAAATAAATTTAAATAAATTTCTCCTCTGCTGGGAATCGTACCCAGGACGCCCGCACAGAAACCAAACGGCTTACCAACTGTGCCACGGCGTTCGGTATTTATTATTTATATTTTTTAGATTATCCTTATTCACTATTTGAACACAGTAATAGAGAATAAAAAAAATGTCATGCCTGATTTGGTAGTGTACAACTATAGAAGGCGTTAGGAAGAGGGTAAAAGTTTTAGGGTCACTCCCACCCTCAGGCTGCATGGGTGAGAAGAGTATATACATAAGTACCAGGAGAGCAGAGGTCGTGAGGAGGTAGGTATATGATAATTCAATCTTAATCTAATGACTTTAGCTGTGATGGTGATGTCTAAGTTGCGATAGATGTTGCTCCGGGGCCGGCTCACTTCCTCTTCAGTCGCCTTTAAGACAAGGATATAATAATGGACTTTGAAATCTTTCCACCTCTAATTATTATGGATATCTTCGTTTTGGTAACTCAAGAGGCCTCTACGGATTTTCGATAACGGACCATCTATCATTGTAACTTGGATGGGTCTATGAGATTGTATTATTTAAATTGATATGAATAGATTATGTAATCATTTGTAATCCTTTTGCATACCTACTAGACACGACAATTTTATTTTAAAAAATGCTGTATTTTTATAGGCCCAGAGAGAATAAATATACACAAAAAACTAATGATATAATTATTCCATATTATAACGAATGTTTATTACTTTTTTTAAATTTCTGTATATATTTTTTTTCGTAAATCTATTTTTTCCCTTATTTATTTATTTATTTTTATTGCTTCTTGGGCAACTAAAAGGTACCTACTATTTCAAATATTAATTTAACACGCACACAATAAAAAAATTGCCACATTCTGGAGACTTACCATATTTATCGTCTCACAGATCCAGACTGAAAGCACAATTTAAAACTGAGTGCTGAACTAAAGGTTCCGGGAATCCAACCCGGAACCTTTAGTACAGCAGTCAGATATCCAACCAACTGAACCACGATCACTGAAAAAAATATTATGACAACCGAACTGGCTACCTGCGTTTTAGCCAAACTTTTGTTATCAGTAACAAAGGTTTATCTATTAATTTATGACTGTGGTGTTTGGACCTTTTGGTTTTGTGTAACCAAATGTTTTGTAGTCACTATAGTTTGGTTGATTTTAACATGAAATTTTGTTACTATTTACAAAAAAAAATCAGTGAAAGCCGACCTTATCGTTTCTACATACAAACAATTAAACGTGTACAATTTATAGGATATATTGTGTTTGATAAATAAAAAACCGAAAACGATCATTTTACTAGGATTATTTTAAATTGTACTGGCACAAAAATAAAATTTACTTAGTTCTTTGTCCTATAATTTTTTTCTATATCTGACATCTGAATAGTAAACTACATAGAAAAGTAATAAGTTTCATTAATATTTATATAAGTATACCTACCAAATGATATAAGATTGATATTTATGGACATTGTTATGGTAGTTAATTGTTATTATTATAATAGAATATGTTCAGTAGTGTTACGCAGATGCAGGAATAAATTTTCGCTTATGAATTATTGGATACACAAGATATTAATGTAGGTAATATGTACTCAATACACAAACTTATATCAAAGCTCAGGTTCATGATGATACCAAGGTATCTTGTAGACATTGCTTTATTGTATAATTGTTATGCCTGGCCCTTCGTTATCTATAGCGAATGCTTGGCTAAGTAGGGTTTAACATTTCTAATCAGGCGAGTAAACCATACTGTGTGTCTTACGTACATTCTCATAAGGAGACTTATCTAATTCGAACTTTAATTCACTTACAACTGTCAAGTTAATACTCATTACGTACAATAATCGTTAAACTCTGTTGCTGCTACGATTTTGTTGCTAAAATATTAGCTGTAATTAATCGATAACTTTTCACAAAAGTTTGAATGGAAATAAAATATTCACTACGCCAATTATCTTTTCTTTTCCCTATCCCCAAGCGTTGACCTTTAATGAAGTTCATGCGTCGTTATTTGTGAAGGTATAAGAAGACATTTATTTTGTATCTTGAATTACATTTGGTTCTGATGATTGTGTTACATACTTTATAGGTCTATTTTACCTTTATGCTCCACTCTTTAAATAAACCACTTGATTGAAATAAAACTTATACCCTGTTTTAACCGCTTGCTGAAATGAAACAATGTTATGTTATTATTATAAATTGATTCAAGAAATTATCATTTAATTTGAAAAAGCAAAAAAACAGCATTCTCCAACGACATCCTAGCATCAACATCATTAAAAATTAACAAATCATCACCACATCTTGAATTAAGAAAATTAACCAAAGCAGCAAATGTGATTTTATTGCATTGATATATTCTTTTTATAAATGACTGTAATTTTATTTTCAATTCAAATAATTGTTTAATAATTATATTATGATTGCAGTTTGCATAGTTGCCAAATACTTGCTAAAAATATTAATTATATAGGTGTCTTGTCGGTCTTCGAATTAGTCGATTGCAACTTTATAAGGAAATAGTTTAAGGGAACCTTTCAAATCTGTTTATTCAAGTTTGTTTGCTGGGGCCGTTTCAGTACGTGGTTCCACATAATCTAATGAGGCGAAGACAAGTTGAGGAACACAGAATGAGGGTGTGATGTGGTGTGGGGACCTTCTTATTACCGTCTGCCCCCAATATCGTTGGACCATACTCCATTCCTATATTTCCTACTAGGTACTTCTCACTCGCAACACTTCACTAAGACACAATTCACGCTCCTTAAATGAGTCTTACAAATATGACAAATTGCTGAATAATACACTACGTGGATACTTTCGGGGGGATATTTTAATACGCTTGTTTATTCTGACAAGTACCTCAACAATACACAAACAAAATTAGTAAAATTTCGATTTCTTACGGCTATAGTAATTCATCTTTGTTTTGCTATGTATAGGTACCTACATACATAGGTATGTCTATTAAATAAATGCTAATGATATTATGCTTTTAGCAAATGAAATTATCGAAACAGGATTTAGGAAACAAAAAATATCTGCATAATAATAAATTATTTGTAGCCGTTTTTTAAGGTGCCGTTGACTCTGAGTCTCTTGATGGGAGTCTTTATTTTATTGTCCCTCTCGTTATACTAGAACAAACCTAACTTTCAGATTGCCTCTCTGCACATAACAAATTATGTCCAAAATTCATTCATCCAAAGGGCATGTAACATTTATAATGTTTGAATGTTGATATATTTAGATATACCTACTAAAAGAAAATATAAAAATACCATTTCAGAGACCCTTGGAGGTTTACGGTAGCTGATTCCTACTACGTTCAGTTTGACTACGAATGCCACAACCTTTCTTTTCCTCTTTTTGTACTTTTTTTCTGAATTTTGAATACTTAATTTTTAAAAGCAATTTTTTTACGCTGTGCAGCTTATAAAATAATATAATATCCGCAAACAAAATTGGTTTAAGATATAATGTTAAAATTGAATCTGTTTTATATTTGTTGGACTGTAAGTTTATTAGGCTTAAATAAAAAAAAAATATGTACCTACAGTAGATACATAGTATTTAAACGAGAAGTAATTTGTTATATTGACAGAATATTTGTTTTAGTAAAATTTTACGTACTACTTATGTATATTCTCTTAAATGAGGAGGAAACAGCTTATTTTTTATATCAATATGTGAAATCGATAATATGTATTTGAAAGTAATACCTAGTTGTGTCCGGTAAATATTCGAGTTTAATACAATATTCATACAGACACTATTAAAACATGCATAATAATTGCTATTACTCATCTTCACTGCTATTTGTAGAAGGAATCAATATCCCCATCTTGTGGTGAGGAACTTCCTTGCGCCGTTTCAACATTGATCATACGATACATATCGGTATATATTCGTCTTAAGAGTAGGTACCTATTCAAGATGGAACCTACATTGAATCTCATATACCTACATATATACGAGTGACGTAGGTATCTAAATATATACATATTGTTATATCCAATAGATGTCGTGTTGTTCGTATTGCAAGCATTAACTAATATTTCTCTGTACCCCATAATAGGTTTCTATATCAAAATGACGTTAGTGGTATTGAACGTGAATAATTATTGAATACCGTATGATAATGGATTCAATTATTCATCCGAAGGATATTGATTTGACTGCCAACATTCTACTTAGCCTGAATAATATCATTTATATATCAAGGTGAATCGGATGTATTGAAAATTAATTTAACAGTACACATGAAAGAAATATTATGTAAAAAACATATATTTTATTTAAACATAAATATCCTCAATATCGTCTATTATTTTCAGGTTTCAAAATAAATATAAATTATTTTACGACATCTGAACCAATTTAAATGTGTATACGAGTATGTTTTTAATAAATTTTATTACATTATTCAATAAGAAATGCTCTATTTAGAGTAAATTTGGTTTAGGTGTTTTACGTACATTGATTAATTATAGCTACAGTCGTTTTTATTTTTAAAACAATGCAGAAATATTCGATTATTTAGTTTTTACTGGTAGTCTTTTTTTTCCAAAAAAGTATTCTGGTATTATTTTTCCATTTATTTGAAATCGTAGTTGTGTGTATATCCCATAATGAAAATATACTCGAACGTATCGTCCTTAATATGATATTACGAAAATGAACTATAGGTATTGGATATCTGATCCTTTCCTTCACATAGCCAACAAATAGGCATACATTCATAAAACAAAAAATGTTTTTCTCTATTCAATATTTCCCTTCTAAAGCACGTACCACTTTACCGCATCCGGCGAAACAAAATAGACTATCACAAAGGATAAAAATTTTCTCAGATGTTCCCAGTTTTCCAGGAATTTCCATTTCCTTGAAGGAATAAAGAAATAAATACGCAGATGGGATCGTTTTGAAAAAGTATCCGGAGATCATAGGTCGGCGGTGGACCGATACGTTTGCGTATATTCAAGAGCTTCAAACGGTTCTTTGTTCTCCTCTCAGATCTGATCCACAAGATGAATGCGAGGGAAATATTTAATATTTCATTTTTATTTACCTCCTTTTGTTTCGGTAGGTATATGTACTGCTGGAACGAGTATTATTTTTCCAAATTTGTTATATTTGAAAAATTAATTGTTATAACAAGTTATTTCCAAAATGGCAATGGGAAAATAACGTAAAATATCTGCTTGACTGAACAAAATAATCATAGAGACGAGATTCATGCTACATCTTTACTGTATTTATTTTTACTTATTATCTATTTTTTTTATTAAAAACCAAAAGTCATAATTACAATAGACAAACAATGAATATAAAAAAAAATCAAAATAATTAAATTATTATATAAAATTTCTTTAGTATAAACCACCTCACTAGGCAGGGCCAGTTCCGAAGGAGGCAGAAAATTACTTACATTATGTATATAACAGAAACAGCATTTTGATCTTGATACATTTTTATTTTCTTAAATATTATACATATTATAAAATAAAAAATTAAGTCATTGTTACTTGATCATATTTCCGCAGTACGTTTCTATTGTTTTCTTAAGTTGAGTTCAAATATTTCATCAAATTTTACATATATATTTTTTAATTGTTACTCAATGATTAATTGATTGCTTTGTTTCCAGAGCGAAATTAGTTAACTTATATAAATCTCTATACCTTAGACAGGCGAAGCCGTACAGATTAGCTTATGTGTTTAATTTTTAGTATGTCCTTTTTATATATAATATACTGTAAATTTTCCTTTTCCTGGTTGTATACATTTCTGTTCATTAAATAAATAAATCTATTCATATATTTATGTGTTGGTACTTTATTCATAAAATGTTCTTTGATTGAGGGGAGATATGAGTCTTTGACTTCACATGCCGGGTTGGCCATCTTTAATTTCACAAAAATCAGTATCTGATATGATGTATATAGACTTCGAAAACTGGCAAGTCCAGTTTCGCTAAGCTTTTCATTCATAGCTTTTTAGAGACTTCATTGGTTAGTTACACATAATATATAATATTATGTGCAACCCTTCAAACATATGTGGCGCTACAGCCTAGAGTCTAGCCTCCTCAAGCAATCTCCTGCAACTCCAATTACAGTAGATATTAGTCACATACAAGGATCCAGGTAATCGTCTCATTAGTTTTCCAATGCTCTGACCCTGGTGTTTCTTCAGCGTGTACTGGACATTCATTGGTTAGTTACATTATTTTATTATTTGGTGATTATTTATATATTTAAGGGCCACAATTTAAGAGTATGTGAGCTCTAAACATTAGTTTTATCGCGGTCATTTAGAGTCCATTCCCCATGCGATTGTCGAGTGCCGGAGGCGATAACCCCCCCTTAACCTCTATCTCAGTACCACCTACACCCCACACACTACATCCTTCTCTCCCTTTCTCACACTTTACCAAACTATACCATCACACCCCGTTTCAACACATGAAAGACTCAGGGGTTGTAAATGAGGTGATGATAAAATGTCAAAAATTGGTAAACTTAAAATCATTTTATCGAATTGTGTATGTATCTATATTTATTCAAATCTTTGCTGTATATTCGATGGTTGGTTGTAAATGCAAATTCGTTCATTTTGAAATTAGGCTATAACATTTTTCAAAGCCTAATTTATTTTATTATATTTGTTGTTATAATTTTCATAGCCTAATTTATATTTTATTTGTTGTTATATTTTTCATAGTCTAATGTTTTTTTTCATAGCCTTTTTTTATTTTGTTTTATTTTTCATAGCTTAATTTACTTGAATTAAGTTGTTATTATATTTTTCATAGCCTAACTTTTCTTTTATTTGTCGTTATATTTTTCTTTGCCTAATGTTGTTATAATTAATTTTAAATTTTTAAATTTTTTTATTTGTTGTTATAATTATTTTTAATTTTCAGAATCGAGAAGGGTGTAAGACAGGGTGATACGATATCCCCAAAACTATTCACACTGGCATTAGAAGATGTCTTCAAAACATTAAACTGGAACAATAAAGGCATTAAAATAGATGGCACATATTTAAATCACCTCCGTTTTGCAGACGACATAGTAATAATAAGCGAAGAATTGTCTGAACTGGAAGCTATGGTAGCAGAATTATATGAAGCCTCTAGAAAAATCGGTCTGGAAATGAACATAGACAAAACCAAGATTTTGAGTCCAACTTCACACAGTATTTGCATTGGAAATAAGACTATTGGTGCTGTTGAAGAATACATATACCTTGGACATAAAATTAAATTGGGTAAAGAAAATCAGACCGCCGAACTGCCAAGACGTATAGGGCTGAGTTGGGCTGCTTTTGGAAAGTTGAGGTACATATTCGGCAACAGGGAAATTCCGAATAACCTAAAAGCCAAAGTGTACAATTCTTGTGTTTTGCCAGTGACAACATACGGTCTCGAAACCATGTCACTTACTGCCAGAAGCCTCCACAGACTTAAGTGTACTCAACGAGCAATGGAGAGACAAATGTTAGGCGTATCCTTGAGAGACCGAATAAGAAACGAGGAAATAAGACGCCGGTCAAAGGTCACCGACATTGCAGAAAGAGTGGGAAGGCTGAAGTGGCAATGGGCAGGTCATGTGGCAAGACAGAGAGATGATAGATGGACCCCCAAAATTCTGAATTGGAGACCCTATCATAATAGAAGGGGTGTAGGGAGACCACAGAGGAGATGGACTGATGACATTGTCGAACTGGTGGGACAAGTGTGGAAACAGAGCGCCCAGGACAGAGAGAAATGGAAAACTCAGGAAGAGGCCTTTATCCAGCAGTGGAGTGAAAGGGGATGAAAGAAGAAGAAGAAGAATGTTGTTATATATTTCATATTTTTTTTTCATAGCCTTATTTATATTTTATTTTACTGTTATATTGTTCATAGTCTAATGTTGTATTGTTTTTCATAGCCTATTGTTGTTATATATTTCAAAGCCAAATTTATTTTATTTTATTTTTCATAGCATAATTTACTTTATTTAATTTGTTATTATATTTTTCATGGTCGTATTTTTATTTAATTTGTCGTTATATTTCTCTTAACCTCATGTTGGTTTATTTTTTTCATAGCGTATTTTTTTATTTGTTATATTTTTCATAGCCTTAACATACGTCGTAATCAATATAAAACTGTGTTAACTTAAGTTATAGACCAGAGCCTGTGACCCCCAAATTCACGTCATAGTATAAAGGCTGATTTTTTTCTGAAACAGGATACCACAGCAGGGAACAATGATTTGATAATATGAACCCCAAGTAAAGGTGGCTTTCGGAGATAACAGCCTTCAAAGTATTGATAATTGTTGAAAATTGCTATTTTTACATGCCAATTATAGTCAGAAGCGTTGTAGTATAAAGCCTGTTTTTTTATATTTATTATGGAAGACTATTAGAAATCACCCTTTATATTTTCAGACACTACACATTGGTTGGTGGAAACCCCTCGACAGACACCTTTAAAGTTTATTAAATTGTTGTCTCTTTAAAGGTATTTGTTCAAGGCGTGATATCTATTTTTTCCGTAGTAAATATAAAAAAAATGTTAAGTCGTCGCTACTTTTGAAGATAACAATCAATCTTTATTACCTGCTATGATATCCTTTTACAGAAAAAAATCACCATTTATTCTAAGACATGTAAGTATAAGTTTACATTTTATATGTACCAGTATACAAAATGACATAGGTCTGACAGTCGCGGGTTCTTTCATATTATACTACGATATTATTTAAGTACTCTCGACTAAAAAGTTCTTAAAAGATCAAATTTAGTATATTTTTAATCCAAATAATACAAACGCCATAAAGTTTGTTTATAAAATCATCAGTTGTTATCATGAATTCAATAATTTTCACATCCTATTTTGTACTAGTTTATCGTTATTAATATTTTTACTAAAATGTGATTTTGAATGTGATTAGTACAAGTTAATGAAAGTCGTATTTCATTTTAACCACATTTTTCTCCACCTACCTAGGTCTTTCGACATCTGATAAACGTATTAATTGTAAATGTGTATAATTTCTATTATCATAGTCAATTAATTACATTAGAAATCAATATAAAAGATAATACCTACACTACATCATTATATGCAAAACTAAGTCCGCAATTTCATTGTTCGATAATTTTTATACGCCTGAATGTCTACTTGCCGTACGACAATAATGTATACGGTATTGTGAAAAATATATCCCGATATCTCCAGGCGTATATCCCTTGAGACTACAAGGCAATCAATCTATCACATTCAATCTTCCTGTCTTTCCTTACTTTCTTGGAACAGTGAAGTATTTATTACGCACTTTCATTTTAATTAACATTCACATAAAAAAAAATGTTTATACAATCGCTTAGATTGATGAGCATAAAATTTAGGTAAGTTTTATAAAAGTAAAATGATGACGAAATTTGTATTTTATTCTGATGTCGGTACCTACCTACTGTTTATTTTGTTTTTTTTACAAGCATCCCAATAAAATAAATATGTATTTACTATTCGCGTAACGTTGAAATTATGAGTTAGGTTATTGCAAGCTGTTATTGCGTGAGTTAGGTTAGGTTAAAATACACTATGATCTTCCCATTAAATTTGTTACTGAACAGCAAAAAAACTCCAATGGTTTAATTTATTTTTTTTCCATATTTAATTTATATAATTATTTTATATTCATTTATTTATTTTGAATATTGATTATTGGACTCAAACAGTTGAAATAAAATTAGTTTTCGCGAATAAATTTTACAAGTGCACAGATTGCAAAATTTTTTAAACAAAACAATACAAATAAGTATTACAATATACAACTATAAAGAATAAATAGGTTCTACAAATCAATAATACAATTCTGTTACAATACAACAATTCTAGGTATTTATTAAAATTATCAATCATCTCTATTTAAATTCTGCTTTTTCTTATTATTTTTAATGGCAAATGATCTTGAATAAAGAACTTATTTATGAAATATTTTCTTTAAAGACTTTTTTAAAACTTGGCTTTTTCTCCATCATAGATTCCATTAGTATGAATTTATCATTCTATAATAAATAACAACCACCGTATAATATAAGAACGGAACGTCTAGAGATAAAAAATACTAGGAACTAACGGAAAAAGTTTTATTATTAAAAAAAAAGAAATCGATTTCTTGTTTGCAGGAGTGTCGTGGAGTGAACTCTTCGCTTGCAGAAAATAAAATCGATTCTTCGCATGGATGGCCTCCCAGATTGCCGCGCTACGGAGAGTATTGGCTTCATCGGACACTTCCTAATTTACTATGCTCTCCTGGTACAAAACTTCATTTCTTACTTTCATCTTTCGACCTGCCGTTCTTCGCACGGATACTTTTTTATAGTAATGATTTCGTTCAGCGGTGTATAACCTGGGAATTCACGCAATAATAAAGTTCTTTATCCATATTTGAAGTATTTTTTTTTAACAATTTGAAATAAATATCTACCTAATTAGGTACCTATATCATTTTGGCTTATAAGCCTACGGGAAAATCCGTAGACGCTTTCTGAACCCAATATATACAGTGTTTTTTCACCACATAGTAAGAAAAAAGTGAATTCAAATTATAAAGAAACAACAAATATCTTCATTTCAGCCATAAATCTTTGCCATCTCGAAACTAAGGAGTCTAAGTTTCACAGATTCGTGCTCACTGTTTTGTCTAGATGTAAGTACATGTTTCTGGCATGAATGTTTGATGCGAACATAGGTACATCATATGATGAAAAACATGCCTAGGTACATAAGCACTTCAAATAATATGTATTTTAAATTGGCAACATAAAACTGTTGGATATAAACAAGAATACAGAATAGGCATGATGACTAATTTTGAAAAACTATCTCACGATGTTTTTACGCATTCACTGTTTTCAAATATATATACATTTCTACATAAAATAAAGGTTTAGTAGCAAAAATCGCCATTTTAAAATCAAATTTGACATTTACGCCAAAAAAAGCTTGTAGTATCATGGCGGCTGCCGACCCTGACGGTGACGTCATGGTATCGTAAACTGCATATCACTACTATATGTAATATATGTGTTCTAAGACGATTTGTGTATTTATAATCAATTCAAAAGTGCATAAGTGTTGTGCGGTCCCTAAATGTACAAACACGACGAAAAAAACACCTACTGAGGTATTTGTTTTCGTCCCACGCGAAAAAAAAGAGAAATAAGTGATTAAATTTCGCACGGCGAGACACAAGTGAATTTTATTAAGTACGCGTTTACAATGAAGTACAGTATTTGTTCCCCCACTTTTAGCTCTCAATAATATAATATTTACCATTATTTAGGCAATAAGCATATAAAGAACTTCATTAATGTCCAAACGTCAAAATAGGCCATCATAAGTTTCCCGCGTATGTTTTTAGCTTATGAACACATAATGTAGAGAGAAGAAGGAGCATATTTTATCGATTTTCGAGATGTAAGTTGTATTTAAATTACAGATAAATAAAGTACTTATATGTACTTATTATTAAGTTTTTACGTTTCGAAATTCTGATGAACAAAAGTCTTTGTTCGACGCAAAGAAATATCCGACCATCAAAAGTTCCATTCTAGTTAAGAGTAGTTAAGACAGGCAGAAAAATAGCTACAATGGCTGCTATTGCTAAAAATAACGATAGCAGATAAATATAGCTTGTTATGAACACAATACAAATAACGAGCGCTATGTAATAATTCGTATGCTGCTAAAATTGTAACGATGTTTTAAAACGCATGCTTCGCGTAATCGCTGTCGTTTCGCAAATCGCTTCATTGCATGAAAAAAATATAGCTTGCTAGTTTAGTTTGGCAGTGACCAGCATCATAACATGTCGAACGTTCGTCAGCTCACCATCGCGTGACAAAATTGTAGAATACTAAAACTAAATTAGTTTACCATACGTTGCGAGCGTTCATTATTTATTTATTTATTCAATAAAAACTAAGTTACATACAAAATACAATTAACATAGGCCCGATATTACAGTCGGCCCTCAACTTTTTTTTTTTTTTTTTTTAACATGTCTACGTAGGGGACGCCAGCTATTAGGATTTGGGTCCATTTTACTCTTCCGAAGAAGCGCACTACGTAGCGTTGGGAGGGGTTTGCAATCTAGAAAAGAGTTTATTAATTCGGATTTTAAAAAGACCCGGGTTGTACGAAGATGGAAACACAGAATTCGGAAGATCGTTCCACAGTCGGGCTGCTGAGTTAATAAAGGAGTTCGAGAAGCGACTTGTTCGTATATGTTGAAGGTCCACTGTGAATGGATCAACTCATTGAGTTTGCCAAACTCAAGATTAATGTTAAGGGGAGATTGAATCCATTTCCGTATTACAGTGCAATATGACATGTCAGTTACTAAATCTTCAATTATAGACATATTTCACTTTTTCTGTGGTTATTATCTGTCAAATTTAAATAACCTCAAATAATACGAAATACAAAACGGGACGCTACGACTTTAAATACCATTGTTTTATTATCCAACATGGTAAATTTAATTTTTTTCACCAAAATAATGCTTTTAAATGCCCGTGTTCGTTTCAATACGGCTGTCAGTTTGTTTTGTTGTGTGGCGCCACCTTCGATACAACACTGAAACTACACACGTTGCCTAACGCCTCTAGTGATAGAAACTGAAACTACACGAGTTGCCTAGCAAATGACAGTTGACTCACAGTTAAGTACTTAATCTGCCAGAAACGTTGAGTTAAATATTTGTCGTTTTAGTGACGTATTTGAGGGAAGATTAGGTCTAAACGGACACTGTAATACGCTATATTTTTGTAAAACTTGAGTTTAGCTCTTAAACTGACACTGTAACACCGGCCCATAGTGTCCCCCGATAGGTAGGCGAGTATCTAGGTAAATTGAAACTATTTGCTTTGATGAATACTTGTTCCATTTATATTTAATTTGTTTTAGTTTTAAGTATCTAATTAAAATATTAATATATCGATAACACCAAAATAAACATAGTCCAGACCGACAATTAATGCGTATATTGTATTGAAGACTATCAGAAGAATTGACGCGACCATACTATGACGTCGTGCGCTCTGATTGTTTTTTCTCATAAAATGGCGGACTAACACATTTTGTATTTTTATATTTATAATATTATTATTATTCACTCCTATAATTAAAAAAAAAAACATTTTTTAAATCTTTATAACCTATTTTATTTTTTAAAATCATAATTTCAATGATTTTTTTCTTACAGTCATCACACCTATTACATATTTTAATATATTAATCATAATATGTATATGAATCATAACAGTTATCCCATATGTATATTAGATTCATCATAATACATTGTGTATTTTCATTTCAACCTCATGTAACACTGTACAACTCCCACAAACAATATAATTACATCATTTTATTTTATAATCAAGCAATGAAAGCCACCAAGTTATTTATTTCTGAAACGTTAAATATTCTCCACCACGTTACAATACTCGGTGCGTGTTATAACAGATGCGTCAACGATTCAATAGAGCGGATAGCGATATTATTTGGTTTATTGTCCCAAATAAACCAAATAAATCAATAAATAAAAATAGCATGTTAAAAATAAGCAGCATATTCCATATAGCTTGTTATGAAAAAAATAGCCATTTCGAACAACACAACAGTTGACAGTAACAAACACAATTGACAGTGACAATATGGTGACGTCATGCGCTCTGATTGGTGTTTCACATAAAATGGCGGACAAACATATTTTGTATTTTTATTTTAATAATATTAATATTATTCGCTCTTTTAAAATGAAAATAAATATATTTTTTCAAATCTTTATAACATATTTTATCTAATAAAATCATAATTTCAATGATTTTTTCTTACTGTCATCACGCCTATTATCCCTACCTATGGTTTATTGTTTTTATGAGGCGAACAAAATAATATTAGGTTATTGAGATATATATGTACCTAGTGGATTGAGAGCATGTAGTTAATAAAGTGTAGGTGTGATTGACAATTTTGTTCATCAGTTTCTTGGACTAACCATAAATTTATTTTTGTTTTTTTAACATTGGTGAAGTTAAAAGCATGGTTAGAGCTTTGGTAGTTATTGAAAACTGTGAGAATTCTGTTTATGTAAGAATTCAAAGATGCATTAGTTTTATAAAAGTTATTTATTGCTTCTCTGGGCCGAAAACACTGGTGAGTTGGAAGAAATTGCCATACGACAATAAACTCGCCACTTGCGCAGGGTGCAAGGAAGTGTTCATTATTATTATTATTTCGAAAGAGTTTCAGATATCTTAATTTAATAATTATAATATGCATGTCCATCTCAATAATATGCAATTACTCGTTGCCTTAGTATTCAAAATCGTCATTCATTTACTGTAATAACATTTCGTGTGAAAATTGGACATACATATTTATAATCGTGAAATCGGAATTCGTATCGTTTGATCAAATGGTGATGAACGGATAAAGGGCGGGGATAAATCACCATACGTTTGATGTGAGTGTTATTTGTGTGTTTCAGTTTCAGCCCAAGTATATGTAGATACCTACCAAACACCGGTTGCCCGCCCACCGTAGAACCGGACCTGTGTCCGCCCATGACTGACCAATCAACATTTAAATTGCAATAGTGACAGCGACACCACTGCCCTCTGTCATTTGACACCGCACAATTCAAATATCTATGCTAATTTCAAGTGTCAACCGATGAACCAATTCAAAGCGCAAAGCGGACTATTTAAATTTAGCTTTTCTTATAATTATAATTAATAAATTTGGATTCACTGTTGAAATTATAGCACAACCATTTACACCTACATAATTTATGTATGAGGATATTAACATCTCCCGCTTCTCGTGTACATTTTGTTAAAACCTATCTAAGCAACCAAAATAATGCACTGCTGTATAAATGGAGTATCATTAGAGAATGACGTATTCTAAATATTCGTAGAAATGTATTGATTATTTTGTTAAACGTAACGAACGCAGTTAAGTTAAATAAACATACAGACTTGTTGCCAGATTTGCGAAAATTTATACTGTATACCTACCATAATTATAAATTTATATGCATTTTTCATATCAAAAATAATACCATGCGTGAAAAAAATATATAATTCTCTTTTATAGGTACATTACACAAGTTATTAGGTACATTCTTGCCTTAATAAAAAAATATTAATATTTTATTTTTGAGTTAAAGTTCTATACCAAAAAGATGAAAAACATTGTACACATAGAATTATAATGTACAGAAGCCGCATGTAGTACAAATTTCGAATTCGAATGTATGACAAGTTTTTTTTACATGTGTGTGTGAGGCGGTAGATCGGTAGGTGGACGTATTATGTAGGTGTGAGTATCGGTAGGTGTACGTATATGGCCGGGCGAGTGAAACTCAGAACATTGTTCTTAGTTTTTGTTTTCATACTTTCATTGCGTTGTCTAGGTATCTGTATCATATATAATCTTAGATTGTACATTTAAAATTTTAGTATTTTTATGATTGCAAAATTGCTAGTTTTGTATCGTATATAATATATTATAACGTAAATATATTATGAAGTAAGTACTCAAAACAAACATTTATTTAAAAGGTTTAAGCGGTTTTGAGTGTTTGCATCTTAGCAACAAAAATAAAATAAATATACTATCAAAAATATATTCAGTGCAATGAGTAGGTATTATCATCCGGAATTCATTAATTCGATGCATGTTTGATGCCGTGAGAAAATATATAGTTTTTATTTATGAAAAGTTTTTTCTTCAGTATAATAGAATTACTTATTATAATTTTCACATAAAAAAGCTCATTTCAATTCTGAAATGACAATAAAACTCACTACTTTTTATTATGATTCAAGCAACATCACCATAAAACCCGAAAGATCGGTAATTACATAACAATATAATCTAGAAAAGTCTTAATAAAAATTGTTTATGTTACACAATAAGTGTATTTATAAAATACCTACATATAATATTTGATACCGTTTAGGTATTGTTATTTAGATGTAAATTAGAATTTTCTGCTTCTTAAAAATTATAGGTACATATTAATAACATCGTGTAATAAAAATAATTCCTTTTCAAATAATTTATAAAGCAATATAAATGTTATTTTTACGTTGAATACTGTAATTAGCAATCATTGTGTTGAATAAGTGTTGAAATATGTTGCATTAATTATCTCTGGGTGCTTATTTCAGTTGAATTCATAATGATGAACAATCAATTTATGAGATATATTGTTATGAATAAAGGATAGTGAATTTTCAAGTTTAACAAAGCCTAATTTTTCGATACAGAATTAAGACGACACTCGTTTAAAGCTATCAGCTTTAAGCTATCGTTTCAATAACCTAGCAAATATTGAAAATTTAGTCGGAAATTAGATAAAAAATTACGTATGAGAAAAAACATTTTTGTTTTATGCATTCATTTTTTACACTTTTTTTAAGAATGAATATGTTCTCTTTTCAATTACACATTATCATACGTTACCCAAATTAAAAATAATAATGTGCCCCAAAATATAAAGTCACTTTGTATTTATTTATTTATTTATTTATTCATTTACTTTTACATAAAAAATATTTAATATACATACAGCGCAAGTGACAACAATAAGAAAAATTTTAGAACATATAAAATTTCAAAATTACATTACATTTTACAGTAGGTATATCATACATTTTAATAATGAAAATACAATTTACAGAGGGAATGTAATTTTTCCAAACTACTACGCTGCATTAAATATATTGTCTCATTGGACGCCCAACTAGGTAAACCTGTTTTAGGACGTCTGATAAGTAGTAGTACTTGTCAATTAGTATCAATAACCAGTATCAGCACATACATAATGGTACAAAATATGTAGGCTTTACAAAGTTAATAATCTGAATATACTAGAGTGCAGTCAATATATTATTTGACTCCTCTATACCAATGGATATTAGCCAAGCAATTATTGTTTTTTTTAGCACAACTCTTTTCATCATTTTCCAATCATCAGGCAGTATGTTAAACATTTTGGGGCCAAGAAAGTTAAAATTACGTTGAGCGAATGTGGTTTTTGTTTTTTTCTTTATAATAATGGACTTTTGAGAATTACGAGTGGGGTATGAGTGGGTAGCTATCGGATATTCCTGTCTATGTTTGTGAGTATGTAGAATTATTTTGCTAATGTATAGTTGTCTAACATTTAGGACTTTAAAATCAGTAAATAATTGATTACTGGGATATCTGAATGGTTTATTAAGTATTATTCGTATTATTGATTTTTGAACTTTTAAAAGTGGATCCATAACGGTCATACTACATCCCCTCCATCCAATACATCCATACTGCATCACTGAATTACATAGTGCATAGTAAATTTGTCTTAGATCCTGAATTTCAAGGATATTTTTGGTGTTGACAAATATAAATATGAGTTTTTTCAACTTTTTGCAAATATAATCTACATGTACATTCCATTTAAGAAATTTATCTATGTATATGCCCAAATATTTCACACTTTCGACTGAATCAATAGTTTTACAATCGCATATATTTAAAGTACTTGGAGATATACATTGGTGTATTTTTATCAGTTGTGGGTTTTTAGGTTGACCGGTTTCAGTTGGACTGAAACATATCGTTTTTGTTTTTTCCACATTTAATGTTAGCAAATTACAGTTTAGCCATTCTTTAACCTCATTGATATCCTTTTCAGCTTTCCCGTGTACATTAGACCAATTGCTGTCTTCATATAATAACACTGTGTCATCCGCAAATGTAATTATATGTCCCATTCTTATTAACCTATGTGTGTAGATTTTTCCACAAATACAACTTGAAATTTATTTATTTATTTACTGATTAACGGTATTAATTGCCTTTATGTGCCTAGATCAACAGATGATATAAATAAACACGCTCCTGAACAAACGACAAGGCGATAAATCCGAATTTCTGACAAGTGGTTCGACGAAGAGTGTCGACAGGCAAAAATAGCCATGAGGAAACGGGAAAGAGCCTTTAAAAAACAAAAAGCTCACAGACATGAATGGACAGACGCACAAAAAAACTACAGAGACATAATAAATAGAAAAAAAAAACGCGTACCTACTGGACGGAAAAAATCGACTCAGAGCGGGGCGACCCCCACCGTATGTGGAGATCTCTCAATTCGGTCCTAGGACAGTCGACACAACCGCCTACCACAGACCTGGTCCCCAACGACGTCTCGGATTTTTTCAACAACAAAATAAAAAATATCCTCAAAAACACAACCTCTCCTGATGTACCATATTACGAACAAAACACGAAAGCACAAATCAATTTTTTCAATGAGACAAATAAAGATGAAATTCAAAAGCTAATCAAAAACTCAATAGCCAAAAACTGCTCTCTCGACCCCATTCCGACATGGCTCCTGAAAAAGTGCTCTCACGAACTGTCTCCTTTTATCTCCACGATGTTTAACATCTCCCTGAATTCAGACGTAGTACCAAACCTCTTCAAGAAGGCCTTAGTCACTCCCATACTGAAAAAGCCATCTCTGGACCCTTGTGATTTGAATAACTACAGACCAGTATCTAACTTATCTTTCTTGTCGAAACTACTAGAGAAAATCGTCGCTTCATGTATTAACTATTTCATTGAATCACAAAACACGTTCGATACCCACCAATCAGCATATAGAAAGTATCACTCCACAGAAACGGGTCTCCTTCGATTACTTTCAGATGTAATCCTTGCAACAGAAATAGGGAAACTAGTTCTTCTTTCATTTCTGGATATGAGCGCAGCTTTTGACACAGTCGACCATCAATTTCTTTTAAACAGACTGAACATTTACTACGGCATTCACGGAACAGCCCACTCGTGGCTGCAATCTTATAAACATAACCGTTCTCAAAGCATAATAATAAATAAAGAAAAGTCTTTCCCTACTAAAGTGACGACAGGAGTTCCCCAGGGTTCTGTGCTTGGCCCGTTACTGTTCACACTTTACACAAAGGACATTTTTAATATAGTAAAATCTCATGGTTTACTTGCACACTGCTACGCCGATGACTGGCAGCTGTACTTTTATTCAACTCCGAGTGAATCATGCCTTCTAAAAGACAAAATTTTTGTGTACATCGAAGAGATAGAGCGGTGGATGGCTTCAAATAAACTAAAATTAAATCCAACTAAGACCGAATTTCTCTGGACGGCCACACACCGCCGTTAAACTTCTGGGAGTCCATATTGACTCCCAGAAGTTTAACGGTGACTGGACCAGCCTCGTGGAATAAACTACCACCTGAACTGAGGCAAATCGACAACTTAGCACTGTTCAGGAAACACCTGAAAACTCACTTCTTCCGCGAGTCTTACAAAAACCTGTAATAGTTATATTCAAAGCGCCCTTGAGGTGAGGTTATCACAAAAACGGCGCTATAAAAATTTATGATGCAGGTACAAGATGTCGTAGTAGATGGAAAATTCATCAAAAAGGTTCATAGTTATGTTTACCTTGGACACACTATGAAACTCGGTAAAGAAACGATACAAATCCGCATTGAAATTACATCAAAACTCAAAACAAAACATGGGAACACCGAGATATGTTACATACACACTAGGCTGTGTTCAGATACAACGCTCGACATCGGACGTCGGATGTACCTAGGGTTACCATATCTCAAGATTTGTCCTGAGATTTCAGGATTTTTCGACTTTTCTCAGGATTGCGGCCGGATTTTGCAAATCTCATGATATCTCAGGATTTTCAATAAAACACAGCTTACATTTTAAAGATCTCTTTAAAGTTAAACAAACTAAAAATAATCTTCCTTTGGTAATAATCCAAGTAGGTACTTAATCAGTTTTATCGTACTTAATATGTGAAGATACCTTTTTAAGTAAGGTTTTTTCTTTAATTATTGATTTATAAAATGCCTCACATGTTTAACTCTTCAAATTATGTTGAACTAAAAGAATAGCTCGAACTGAAGACACATTTAGTCGGTTTCGACCATTGAGGCCCCATATAATAGAAAAAACTCTTTCTACGTTTGCATTCTGGGCTGTAATTCAAATACATATTGACAAATACGCAGTGTCTCTGGAAATTGTGAAATACCTATTGTCTTGAAAATGTTTGCCCACAACGCATAAAATCTCAGGACTTTTCCATGGAAATCAGGCCTTTTCTCCGGACTTTTGATTTTTTCATCTGGTAACCCAAGATGTACCTGAAGTTTCAGATTATGGCGTTTTCACACCAATCTTACTGAACGCTTTTGAACGCTGCATCGGGTGTTTAAAATGTCAAATGTCATTTATAAATGTCATTTATTTAAATGTCATGTCTCTTTTTAGGTTATATTTACATCAAAAGATAACAATTGGGTAGTTGTGTAAATAATGATATCTGACCTTTATTTATTTTAATTTACAAAGAACAGCACTAAGTACATGCATACGATTGATAAAAGGAAATAAGCAAAAATACAAATAAGACATTGTTGAATGATATTTTTATAAATTAACCTCTTTGTGAACTATTATATTGTCATTATAAATAACATCAACTGACATAATAGATACCATTAAAGTCACCATTGCACAGATAAAATAGAAGTCAACAGATTACAGATACTATAACTGTAAGCGCGTTTTTCACCCGACAATTTCACGGAGCATTTGGTGCGAGCACAGCGTGCACTCGACGTTCAATCTGAACGCCACAGAGTGTCTTTCGAGCGTCTGTTTCCGGTCATTATGAACGGCTTAGAGCGTCACTAAATGCACTCGACGTTCATTATGAACGTAGCCTTAACTTGGTGCACTATAAAAACCGACTGCTGTAAGTTATAATTATTTCTCAAATCAAAATGTTTGATCAATGTTTATAGGCAATAATAACAATTTCGTTTGATTTCATAATTCGAGGCAACTAGTCTATTACGGATGCAAATTGAAATCAAGTAGGTAGGTACCTATCTAACAAACAACAATACGGTGTCTGACAAACCTCTGCCGTCCCACCCTTCGCTACTTCTTAGGTTAATCTATCAAAAAGCTGTCTTAGACAATAAGCGAATTTATCATTTATGTTAATTTAGTTTCATTTATGATAATTTCATTTCTGAAACCCCTCATTAGGAGGTTCTCTTTTTATTTTTAGTTTATAATTGAGAAATAGGCACGGTGCCGTCATATAGTGTTCGCGACTTAATTATAACAATGAAATATGTGTGAACTTTAACTTTGTTGTATATTTTTTTACAATCTTTGTATAATTATAGGTATTGCAATAATAAACTGTAGGTACACTATCATATTTTGATTATGTTTATCAAAGAAAAAATATGTTTATAACAATTATTTTTTACGTATGTCCTAATAAAATTGGTATGTTTAACTCTTGATACAATGTTTGCGGTAAAGAAAAAAGGCGTACGAAAGTGTAGATCACTGAATCAATTGTTGCAAATTAGCAACAACAACATGCAGCTCAAATTCGAAATATAAATTGAGCATTAAAGGGGGGACTGATGCCAACGTATCTATTTTTCAATTTGATATACCATAATTATTTCTTGTCAAATCGTTTGGAAATAAATAATTTAGATAGTTTGGGTATTAATAAAGAAAAATATATCTTTGCTTTTTGATAATGTTCTGTATAAATTCTTGTAGAAAAATAATGGCATACCCCGATTTTCAACGTTTATCTTATATTTTTGATAAAATATAAGGCGTAGTTCAACATACTTTTTTTTAATTAAAGAAGACAAAAATATCTAGAAAAATATCATGTGACGTTGCATTGATGCTTCAGGTTTAAATATACCTAAATAATATTTATTTTCCATTTAGCGCCATTGCGAAATAATAGTTTTTTTTGTTTATTAACATAACCTGATGCATTAATGCAACGTTACATCGTATTTTTCCAGATATTTTGATCTTCTATAATTTATAAAAAAAATCTAATGTTCCATACTTTATAGTTTTTTTAGAAATTTAAGATAAATGTCGAAAATCGGGGTATGCTTATTATTTTCACACAAGAATATATACAGAACATAATTAAAAAATAAAGGTATATATTTCTTTATAAATATCTAAACTAATTAGGTTATTTTTTTCAAAATGATACGTTTTGTAGTAATGATGCAAATTCAAATTGAATAACTAGGTACGTTGGCAGCAGTCACTCTCTTAATTGTGTCCAGTATTTACATACGTAATATGCACAATGCACTTATACTCAGATAAATATTTGTTTTTTAACCTTTCCATCTCGTTATAGGTCATAATGGTTAGTGCACTTGATTATTAATTCAGTGAACCTAGGTTCAAATCTAGCATTTTGAAAATAGTCAACCCAAAAACCAGAATTCTTCGACGGGATTTTGGTTTTAAGATCAATATTTTTATCATTTTTTTCTCATTGAGCTTCGAACAATTTTACTCGCCATTACTACAATAATGTTTCGCTTAAATATAAAGAATTCTTATATTTTTATAAAAATTTCTTGTGAATATTTTATTTCAAACAAATAATTGGTTTAGGGCAGCATTAATCGAGTTTTTGGTTTACGATGACAATAATTATTTTCCATTTTCTCTTTTGTTCGTTTTTAATTACTGATGATTATGTAATAGATCCCATTGAAAGTAAGTAATGTAACTTTATCCGAGTGGTAATGAATTATCCACAAGGAATTATAATTATTATTGTTGTTCCTTACATCCAAAGAAAACTTCAGATTATTATTAAAAGGTTCTAACTGATTTTAAAGTAGCTTACTTTTTTTTTAAATAATAAATCCTATCACTATAAACATTGAGCTACATAATATATGTATACTTATGATAAAAAGATTTATTAATGAATGTCTGTATGAAACTAGCTTAGAATAATGCTTTTCCTTTTATATTATTTTCGTCGTTTTCGGATGTCCCGTAAGAGCCGGGTAATCGAAAATACACACAAAAGGCAAAAAAAAACATCTCACATAGTTTAGCAATGAGGTTCACCGCCCATTCAAAATGTTGCCTTTATCAGGTGGGATGAGACTAATGAGTGGGGCTACACGCACATGTCGTACCTCACTCTGTATGGTGGTGCGCACCTGCCGCTGGTTACCCTCAACAAACAAGTTCATTTCAAGTAATTTATAAATTTAATCAAAGATCGTGCAAAGACGAAACCAACTGCAGAGACATGACCTAGGTAACATAATACAGGACAAGAAGACCTATCATTTATGGATGAGGAGAGCTAACCTCATTAATCGGCACAGACAAAGAGTTGGGATATAGCAAAGGGAGAAGTATTAAAATCAATGTAATATTTTTTGTGTATTTTAAGACCAATAATTCAAATTAATTAAATGAAATAAAACACAACTTGTGTACATCACTACAATTATAAATTTTATTCGAATTGAATAATAATTCCTCTACATGTTACGAGAACAAAGTTCCCTTCATCAGAAGGATACAAAGTATACATAAAAAGTATTTTTTTTTAGTACCTATACTTTGTATCCTCCTGAGGAATGGAACTTTGTTCTCGTAACATGTAGAGGAAATTTTATTCAATTCGAATAAAAGTTATAAATTTAGTGGTGTACACAAAGTTGTGTTTTATTTCATTTGTTTAATTGCAAAATGATACCACAAAGCAACAAACAATCGTTTGTCGATGATGCCAATTCAAGTCATTTGTGTAACTTAAAACACAAATATTTATTTATTTACGCAGATTATATTAATACACATACGTCAACAAATTTCATACATCATTGGCGCTATAGTCCGCTGTTGACTGACCTCCTCCAGAAATAGTCTCCTTCCCTCCCTATCGGCAGTTTGTTTTCTCCAATGATTGGTCAGCTATCAATAAATGACCTCGAATAAAATATTATCTCGAGTATTCTTGAAACTATGTGTCTATTTTGTTTTATAGTGTGGCAACGATGGTACCTAATTTGTATGATAATATGCAAGGTAAAGTCTTTCTATAGTAACTCCAAGACACAGCTTCCATCCCCCGCCAACCCGCGCTTCTGTTGATACTTAAGCTAGCATAACCCTTTGTAGCGATTCTATAAGTCAGTAATTTTAATAAATTCTTCAATCAGCCCCTTTTCTTTCTCGCTGGCTTCCAGCGCTAACGAGTTCCACCCGTATTCTTATTACTGTTTTAATTGCACTATATTGATGCGCCACAATGAAAACTCACGCTTCAGACAATGAACGACTACATCTAACCATCTCGCTCCATCCCATCCGTTTTAGAGCAAGATCTATACACTTTTGTCGCCATCCCTCCCGCCGGAGGAAGGACTCTTTGAAAGAGCCCGCCGAGACTTACCTACTGTGGTCTCTCCTACCTTTAAAGATAAAGTTTTAATAATTATTTTCAAATTTCTGTTCATTATCCGCGAGTAGAATCGATGCTTGAAGGTAATATCATTATAAGTGAAGTGGACGAAACATGCGGCCATATTGTAATATTGCATTTTCCAAGAAAACCATGCCGTTATTAAATACACCATAATTAATAAGGAATCATACTTATTTGTACGCTAACCACCTACCAGTGTGATGAATGAAATCTAAAGTAATAAAGTAACATAAATATTCATTTTAAATATTTTATATTGGATTCTTTTGTTTGTCCACATTGCACTTTCAATAAACCTATAAAAAAAATATTATCATTATATATTATTTTGCTGAATCAATCGATTACCATAATTTGGTAATTCTGGCGAACCGCAGGACCCTATAGTTGTTTTATATATTTTTTTGAATCGGTCAAAAATTTTGTTTATTGTTACTTATTGAAAATAATTGCTTTCACTGTCCGAGCAGAATAACTACAGCACTTTTTATATTCCTAATTGCGAGCTCTCTCAGTGCGTTTAGGAGAGCTGTCTTCTCCTATATTTTCTAGTACTTTGATTTAATCAATACTACTTTGTACTAGTAAGTTAATTATACATTATTTGTAATTTTTGTAATCAATATTGATTATCCTATTGAATAATGCATGGAGTTTTCACTGGCCCACTAATAAAGCAATGCACATTGTCTGTTTCATACCTATATTGTGTAGACTATGTAACTCAAATTTATTATAACTATGTAAAAGTTTTCCGAATCTGTTTATTTCTATTAATGATATGTTTTATTTATTTATTTATTTGGGACAGAAACAACGACAGCAAAATAATATAGTAATTAATAAAAAAACGTGCGCCAAAACGTCTTTCCGCAAATTAAAACAATATGACCAACAAACAAAACAAAACAATAATCAAAAAAGAAAAACGTTGTTAAATAAATTAGAATAAAAATAATTCAAAAAACATACAGAACTTAACAATATGCTTGTAGTGTGTAGAGGATTTTGGTTGTAAATGAAGGAGTAGGAAAGATAAAGAGGTAAATGAAGGAGTAGGAAAGATAAAGAGGTAAATGAAGGTGTCTGCGGTATAATTTTACCATTCAATCAACCGGCACTAGTTTACTATTCGATATTCGTTACATCGAAATTGGATTATATCAACATCATTAATATTTTCATTGTATTGGCAGTATATGCGCGGTATTATGGATTTTTTTTTATAGTTTGCCCTATTTACTGGAACATGAAACAATTAGAGTCTACTGGTCATTCTTATTGGGACACGCAATGCAGCCAATTTCTCAACATCAAGGAAATCAATTTATCAATAATTAATACCAATCATTATTTTGATCACAAAATCATTTTTCAGATCTTGTTGAATTGTGAGCGTGAGAATATTTGAGTTGTGTGGGCTAATTTATTGATTTTTCTATGTATAAAAAAATATTCTCCCTTATATTGCTCAAAATAATATTTTCCAAATTCAGAGACCCTCGAAAAAATCGACGTCTTTACATGATTGTGGACATTTTATTAAGAAATAAAAATAATCCAAACAAAACAAGACAATTATGTATTTATTATACACTGCTCATATCTCATAAAATTTATGCACTATTACTAACCCATATAGATGGTAAAATGATATTATTCATGGATTCTTCATTTTTTCAAAAATTCATTTAAACTATATTTACTTTTTTAGATACCATTGTATATTTATTCAATTACTTTATTTCTGCCTTAGGATACCTAAGTATTGAATCATTCAATTTATTAAATGAATTGTTTCGTGAAATAATTAATGTAAGGTATCCACAGCGCAATAAAGCAGGCTCGTCATTGAAGCGGGATGGCTCTAAATGAAAATTGAATCGAAAATCTTTAAAATAAGTAGATAAAGAACAATTGAAAATTTAATTAAATAACCGTTATGTCACCCAAGTCATTGGCACAAAGAAAACCGCGGTTGGAAGCTCTGAAACCTCCCTTTCAGAAAAATGTAATATTATAGGGAAGTCGGCTTATCTGCTGCGGGCAGGGCAGGAGGGAGGAATAGTGAGGTGGGTGGATGAATAGGAAATGGGAGGGGGTAGGGGGTGGGTCATCGACTAAACTTAAATGAATATCTCAGTGGATTGCATTGTCTTGGCATGTTGCATAAACAGTCTGTAATCTTGGATCAATTTGCAAGTTTGTGCTGCGAGAACCCGAGTATGGCACCTCCCTATCCCAACTACATATATATTTATGATATTATGTGTATATAAATGATAGCTCTTGATCAGAACTCCTTAGTGTCTGAGAGGTCAAAATTGTAATTATCGGTATTGAAAATCTATACTTAATACAACGTCAACGAAATGTCTACAGATAAGTAACTACATAGATACAACCATACATTTACATTATTTGATCGAGAAATATTTTATTTTGAGAAATTCCATCCGCAAAAGTATGGGTATCGATATCAGCTTGCCTTTTGGGAGGCAAGTATAGTCAACAGGCGGAATCAAAACCATCCATGTATATATTAAATTTTTTTTTGTTTGTTATACTTTTATGTTTCTTTTGTATTACATACTATTTTTATATCATTTTATATTATTGTCTTTACCATTTGATTTTGTAAAATTTTCGACCTCGATACAGGCTAGTCCTAGTGAGGTTGATTATTATATAACATTATGTCATAAAAGTGTAAAGATATATTAAATAAATAAATAAATAAATAAATATATGTATAACCATATCATGGATGTAATTATCTTATGGAGTTAACATCTTTATATATATATATAGGTATTATAGAGCTCCTTATTTAATTAATTGTATCTATAAATTTATCCACATAATTAAACAATTTACAAATATACATATATACTTAATATACATCTACAAAAATATTTTTTTGACATTATCTCCCAAAAGGAGTTTGTACTCGCGTAAATTTATTATTACTCGTGATATAATTATTTCCATGATATGGTTAAACATGGATGGTTTTGATTCCGCCGGTTGACCAGACTTGCCCCCCTGATTATTTGTAGTTATTATATAATCAATTTATGAAAATAATTTTTTTCTCATATTTGAAGTTTTAAGTAGGTACCTTTATATTTTTATTCTCTCTGATTTATATTGCAAATTGTAAATTTTCTGATCCTGGAAGTTTTATGTACCTTTAAAATGTATTATATTTTTTTTCCCTCTGATTTATATTGCAAATTGTAAATTTTCTGAACTCTGAAGTTTTATATACCTTTATATGTATTATATATTTTTTTCTCTCTTATTTATATTGCGATTTGTAAATTTTCTGAACTCTGGAGTTTAATGTAGCTTTGTATGAAATGTAGATTTATTTGTTTTCTTTTTTTCTTATCTTAATAGCGAATTGTTAATTTTCTGAACTCCTCCCCGAACCTTTCAAAAACCTTCCGAAAGTTTCCTTCTTATCAGGGAGAATTACAAATTTGAAATTGTGATATCCTATCTACTTATTACTGTCATGATATCTTCTAAATCCTTTTTTTATACTTTAATTATAAATTATTTTACTATACTTCTCACCACACTTATATACCTATAATTAATCAATCTAGTTGTAGGAAAGATTGATAATTTCATTAAATCAAAGATTTCTCTTTACATAAAACTTATTTAATTATAATTATTGTGTATTCACTGTAATTAGTTGTTTATTTATTTGTGAATAATCTCTTTAAATGAGATATGTCGTAACAACGACTATTTTTCATGCTTGAATAAGGTTTTTTATCTTGTTTTATAATTTTTCATCATGTTTTGTTTAGGTACTTTTTATTTGTATATGACAAACACTTGTTTTTGAGGGCTAATCATGTAAAATCTCTAAATGTATGAATATGATATTTAATAATCTAAAAACCCACAATTTTCTCATTAAAATAAACACAGCATTCATTATTTAGGTCTTAAACGAATTCATCTGCAGGTCCTTCGCAAATAATTAGATTAACCCTCTGTATTGTGGGCCCAGTTCAGTGTACTCAGTGCCTTCACCAACCACCCCATTTAATTATGTCAATTTTTACATCTCTGTCTTCTTATTTTTTCACCATCAGAGGTGTTATAACTTGATTTGGTTTAAGGTGCGTTCAGAGACTTGTTTACCCTTCTTTTCGTTCAAAATTAGATTCATTAAACCTCTAGGCCTGCGTCTTACCTCCTCACCATCAACCAACCCCATCCCCTAACCTCTCTCCCATGGGGGTATTTTTTAACACCGGCCGCCAAGAAAACGTCAAAGCAATTAACGCACCTCTCACTAATCTTAATAAACGCAGACGAATTTATTTTAATCTGTACAAAATTAAGAATGCCTTTTTTGTTTGATACGAATAATATTTATAATGAAGATAATTAGTTTTTCGAAGTATGGACCAGTATATTGCTAGACACGGGTTCCTACAGATAGGTACTGGATAACTTTCTTCCAATTTATATAATATATAGAAAAATCGCTTTATCGATGGTCAGAAAATTTATCTTGAAATTCTAAACATTATTGGCATTTGACAGATGAAAATGTAAGATTTAGGAAACACATTTATTAATTCGTTTTTTTTTTGTAATACGTCATAATTATACAGAACGGAACATGATTGCTAATGATTATCGAAATAATATTTTGTAATTTCATTCTAAGTAAAACACAGTTGAAGTAAAGGATACAGAAATCATAAGCAATACAGATTGCTGAATCCAGGCGTTGATCTGTAATTAAACTGTACTGAAACACACTTCTCCCAGTTCACACTCCTTTATTATTGTTTATCCAAGTAAGTCGATTGTATTCTTGTTGTTGAGAATAATTCAACTCCTTATCGAATACCTACGTCAATTTTTCCCATGGTGTTCTGCCGTCTCTGCGACATTCATTGAATTTTCGCTCAACTAAACAATAGTCAAGTTGGGGCTGAGACTCGCTCTTCGGTCGCAATGTCGCCTACAAAACATTTTATTGCAGCGTCATCATTGCGCAATCCTTTAAGTTGTCAAATGAAATCATCATTCTCTGTCCAAAAGCGCCCCCCGGCTCACCACACACAGTCGCAAAATGGTTCAAGTCATGCTGGTGAAAGTTTTAATTTCAGAGGGTTCACATTGTTATGTTGCCCCGCCACGCACGCATATAAATTTATATTTCCAATTCTATCACTTCCCCAGTCAAACTCAAAATCAGTCGTTTGTCACAGAATCGGCTGTGTAAGAATATAAATTGTCTCTCTATCTAAACGACCATCACATTTTGACTTTCACCATATGTATGTATGTGCAATGTATTGTGTGGTTCATAGTCAAAATTATGTTATTAATCTTGATGTATGAGAAAGCTGTTATAAACAATCGAAACATGGTTTACTAACTTGTGTGTAAAAGATAATCCTAATGAAAAACTGCGGACGTTCAGATGATCACGAAAAATTAAAACTGATAAAACTAATGCAAATGTTCATGACAGTGGAAAGTTACTTTGCAGTTTTGTTCAATACCTTAAACTTTTTTATAAAAAAATATGAATTATTTACACTACCATTGGTTAAATAAATTGCACTTTATGCATATTTATTATGTAGTATATTAATAGTTGATTTATCTATAATATTTATTTATAACTTCTCGGGCAACTAACAGGTACTATGTAAATATTAATTTAACACGCATCCAATAACAAGTTGCCGCTTTCTGGAGACTAACGATATTAATCGTCTCACAGATCTAGACTGAAAACACAATCAAAAACTGTGTCTCCACCGGGAATCGAACCCGGGACCTTTGGATCAGCAGTCAGATACCCAACCAACTGAGCCACGAAGGCCGACAATTGTACCGAATAGCTATTATGCCTTAATAAAAAATCATCAATCATTGAGTTTGTTCTTTTATAATTATGTAATAATTACAATTATTATTAATTTATTATCATGTCTCTTGGACTCTTAGTGCTTTCTTTTTTAACACTTTTTATTCTTCAAAGTATAAGTTTATGAAATATATATTACTCGATGCCGCTACTGCCACCACCACCCGCTACGCATATGGGGACTGTCAACGGCCCCTTCGCAGAACGCTAGAATGAACAACAAAAAAAAAAACAATGCATGGCACGAAGAGCTCATGGAGCCCTCTAGATATATTTGTTAAAAGATTATTGCATTGAATTTGGTACTTCTCGGGCAACTAACAGGTACTATGTCAAACAATATTTGACACGCACCCAATAACAGTTGCCACATTCTGGAGATATTTATTGTCTCACAGATCCAGACTGAAATCAAATCAAAAGCTTTGTCTCCACCTGGAATCGAACCCGGGACATTTGGTTCAGCAGTCAGATATCCAACCACCTGAGTCACGAAGGCCGACAATCTTATGGAATCTGAACAATCTTGTCATTTTTAGTAATTAGGTAGGTACTTCAAGGGCGAAATATCGATGTTGAATCTTTCACTCTATAATCTGACATAATTTATTCATACAACTTTTTGGTTTTTTACAACTAAATCGTGCCAAAATATCAACCGATATCTTCCAATATAAATCTGAACCTCATCCATTAAAATGACAAGTTGGTAATAATCTACACGTGGTGCTAAATCTCCCAAACGTAGAATCAATAACTCTGCGGTAATATTAACACAGTGACAGAACCAAGGCAAGAAATGTTTTGTTTTATACTTTAATTTTTTTATTGTCTTTAGTTCGCAAAACAATTTATAAATACCTAATAGCTGTTGTCTTGTCAAAGGAAATAGCTTTATTTTAAAATCTGCTCTAAAAACGTAGATGCAACGTAAAAATCTCATAATTATTATTGCTTTCTGTCCGTTCTCCCTTTTCTACTTATTGTTAAGTGTCCTGGATAATTATATCTCCAACGCCTCTCCTTAAAGACATTGAAAAATGTAGTTATTCCTTCTCAAATTGGAAACGCCAATGTTTTACCAGTTAGATTTTAAGTACAAGCTTATTTCTCCAAATCTATGCAGTACATCGCTGACTTCGCCATTGCAATCCTATTCTCGATGCAGACTCATATCCTCTATCTTGAATTTGATGCAGTAAGGCATAGATGGGTCGATGGCAGAGCGGTTAGCGCGCTGGGCTAGTAATCCAGTGGTCGCGAGATCGAATCCTGCCTCGACCGATTTCGTTCACCTATAGCAGAAGCATTTATTTGCTTATTTTAGGGAACGTAGGAAGATGTATATGTACTTGTTTAACAAGGACATATTCATTAAAAAAAAATATATCAGTTATTCCATAGAAAATAACTTAACTAGTGGAAATAGACAATTAATATTTCATACTAGCCTTTATGTCCCGCCGTTGGCCAAGAATGTAAAACTGTGAAGGAATAAGCAATCGTTTTAATAATATTGTCACCCAATTATTTTGCAATATCGGACTATGAAAAGTGGTTTGAAATTTGATTGAATTTGATTGTAAAATGTTCAAGTGATGGCCACAACCCATTCTTTTTTATATATTGCTATAAAGTGTGAATGAAGTATAATATACAATTTCTGCACGCATGGACTACGCGAAATGGTTTTAAATATGACTGTTTATCAACGTTGTAAAGAGATTGGTTTGGCCACAACCCCCATTTTTAAATATTATCATCGAAAACAAATTGTAATATATACCTATTGAAAATTTAGTAATTTTGGATGTTGGAATGTGGTTAAAATTTGATTAAATAATGTACTGAAAAGATCTAGTGTTGGTCACATCCCATTCGTTTTTATATTTTTTCATCAAGTGTGCATTATATTTTTGCACAATTAGACGGATAGACTTTAAATTGACACAAAAGTCTACATTAACGAAGAAGAAAAAGACTTAAACTATAATAAATAGTTTTTAATTTGAATATAAACGTTGTGAAGAGTTCAGTAATGGCCACAACCCCCATTATTTAAATATCGTCAACGAAATCAAATATGAAGGTGTTGAAAATTATTCAAAATAGGATGATATAAATGGTTTAAATTTGATTAAACAAAAGTATTGAAAAGATTTTAGTGCAGGTTACATCGTAACATCCCACATCCCATTCGTTTTTACATATGTATTTTCATCAAGTGTGCATATCGTTAATAATATTTCTGCACAATAGACTATTAGACTTAAAACTAACCCAAAAGTCTAAATAAAAAAGAGAAGAATAAGTATAAGACTATAAGAAATAGTTTGTATAAAAAACTATTTCAATGGTCTACATAAAATAAGAAAAAATACATAAAATAGAAGAATTAGACTATTGGAAATAGATTGTATTTTGGGGGTTATGGTATTTTGTAGTATGTAGAGCTTACTAAAGTGCCAGAGTGGTCACTTGGTTGGAAGCGATTGCATACCAGCGTGAGCTGGTATACACGCCTGTAATTGAGGTGGTAAGGTCGGTCAGTTGGACGTGTAGGTATTACCTGTTTGTCCGCCTTCAGCTACATACAACCCAAATGATATCTCAACCGCTTGGTTCGAACCTGGAGGCGGTCTGTTCGGATAGTCCCGACAGCTGAGCCACAGATTGATCGACCAAGCAACTGCGATACCGTATACAATAGATTAAATATTATTATCAAATATTACTCAGGTAGGAATGGTTGACAGATTGAAAGATATAACAGGAAATTTAACTTACTCTTTTATTTATCAAGATGATGATTACAATCGGTGTTTACTAATATTACTTGGTACAGAAATGTCGAGTTATTATTTAATGAATATAAATGTAAAGTTGAAGCGCGGACGATTTGAACAGCGATGAGCGGTCGGGCAGCGTGATGCCTAGCTTCGAGGTCTGGATGACGGAATGTTGTGGGCGCGCTGTGCTTCCCCTTAAATAGGAGACGGGCTGTGAATACGGCGCAGGGCAAGATGGCGCCTGCCGAAGTACTCAGCGCAGCGAAGCACTGCACGGCGCAATTGGCGCAATCGCCACAGACCCCGCTGGCAGTCGCTTAGACGAAACACGACCCCCCCTCGAAGTTCAAAGTCCTTACATTGCGTTCTGTGAAAGATAAAAAAAAATTTTAAAGCATTTTATTTGTTATGTTATTTGTATAGGGTTTTCTTTTGAACCGCTATGTACATGTTATGTAATGAATTTCTATATGAAAAGTAGTCTTTTCTAATACACAGTAATGTAATTATTTAAATACAGCTTAATCTATACATATATAAAGTTAATCATATTATAAGTATAAATTTGTTTTAGTACAAGGTAGTCTTTTCTAATACACAGTAATGTAATTATTTAAATACAACTTAATCTATACATATATAAAGTTAATCATATTATAAGTATAAATTTGTTTTAGTACAAGGTATGAAGTTACTTATCTTTTAAAAATATCTGACGCTGGTAAATCGTTGTGGGAAGTAGACCTTTCTTCCTGCTCTTGTTGTGGTGTGTGGTTGCTCCGATACTGGGCTGGATGAAGGAGTGTCGTCCTGTGTGTGCTGGCTGGACATCCTTATGTGTTCCTCAGTGGTATTCGGTTGATGCTCTGTGTTGTCTTCATAGTGTTCCATTCCTTCATTTATGTTGAAGGCTGGTTTTAGGCGATCTAAAGAGACTTTTTTTTCTTTTCCGTTGATTATGATGATGGCTGTTTTATCGTCTCTGTCTCGTACCAGGTATGGTCCGTCGTAGGGCTTCTGAAGTGGGCGTTTTACGGCGTCGTGTCTGAGAAAGACGTATTTACTGTTTTTAAGTTGCTTGTGTACAAAAGTCTGTCTTGTACAATGTCTGCTGATTGGTATGGGTCGCATTTTTGACATTATTTCTTGTAGTTTTTGTCCGTACGTGTCTGGTTCTTCCGGAGTGGTTTCTTCGAAGAAGTCCCCCGGGAGTCTTAACGTAGCTCCATATGTCATTTCTGCGGGTGTGTGATTTGAGCCTTCTTTGGTTACGGATCGTAACCCCAGGAGTATCAGCGGTAGTGATGACGTCCATGAGGTATTGTCGGCTGCCATGATGGAGCTTTTTAATGTGCGATGCCACCTCTCTATCATTCCGTTGCATTGTGGGTGATAGGCTGTGGTTCGGTGGTGTGTGATCCCCATTTTTCTTGTTAGGCCGCTAAATAAGGCACTTTCAAACTGCCGGCCCTGGTCGGTGGTTATTGATGTTGGGACGCCGAATCTTGCTATCCAGTTGTACATTAAGGCGTCTGCAACTGTTTCGGCGGTTATGTTTTTAAGCGGGATTGCTTCGGGCCATCTTGTATATCTGTCTATTATGGTGAGCAGGTATGTGTATTCTTTTGAAGGCTGTAGCGGGCCTACTAAATCCAGGTGAATATTCTTGAATCTTCCGTCGGTATGCTGATAGTCTTTTAACGGTGTTATCGTATGCCTGTGAATTTTCGCTGCTTGACATTGTATGCATGCGTCTACGACATTTTTCACTGATTTGTCGATATTTGGCCATACGTATCTATGCTTTATTATCTTGCTTGTTGCCTTTGCTCCTGTGTGGCTTATCGCGTGTATTGATTTAATTATGTAGGCTCTCATGTCGGCCGGTACATATGGGCGTAATGCGTTATTAGTAACGTCGCACCATAACGTTTGTTTGGTGCCGGGTATTATTATTTTTTTTAATTGTAGAGACGATTTTTCTTGTAGGTATTTTAATTCGTTATCGTTACTTTGTTTTTCTGCCATTTTTTGGTAATTAATGCTGGGTGTTATTTCTATTTCTTCTATCCGTGATAGTGTGTCTGCGACTGTGTTTTCTTCGCCCTTAATATGCCTCAAGTCTGTTGTAAATTGGCTTATGTAATCTAACTGTCTTTCTTGTCGCGGGGAGTTGAGTTTATTTTTCGAAAATGCGAATATTAATGGTTTGTGATCTGTTGTTATTGAAAATTGTCTTCCTTCTATATGTGATCGAAAGTACTTTACTGCTTCGTATATAGCGGTCAGTTCCCTATCGTAGGTGCTATATTTTAGTTGCGCGTCGTTAAATTTTTTTGAAAAAAATGATATTGGTTGCCAGGTGTCTTTTTTTTTCTGTTGTAGAGCTGCGCCCATGGCGTTGTTCGATGCGTCGACCATGATTGTTATTTCAGCGGATGGGTTTACGTGCACAAGTAGTGCAGCTTGAGCTAAGTCTTTATTACATTTCTCGAATGCGTGTAGTAGCTCTTCTGTCCATACTATTTTTCTTTTGTCGCTCTTTGCGTAGCCTTTTAGTTGCTCAAATAATGGTTTCTGGGTGTCCGCTGCGTTTGGTAGGAATTTTCTATAGAAATTTAACATTCCCATATATCTTCTTAATCCTTTTGCTTCTTTAGGTGGTTCTAACTGTGTAATGGCTTTTACTTTTTCTGTGAGAGGTTTACTCCCATTTTTGTTGATTTTGTATCCTAGAAATTTTACTTCCTCTACTCCTAGCTGGCATTTTTCTTGATTAATAATTAGGCCATTCTCAGCGAGTCTCTTGAACAATGTATTCAGATGTTTTTCGTGGTCTTGAAGGTTGTTTGATGCGACCAGGATGTCATCTATATATGTGAATACAAATTCTAAATCCCTTGTAATTGTGTGTAGGTAACGTTGGAAGCTCTGGGCGGCGTTTGATAATCCTGGTTGCATTCGCGTAAATTCGAATAATCCAAATGTGGTTAAAATCGCAGTTTTAGGTATATCTTTTTCTTCCATCTTTACTTGATTATAGGCTCTTGCGAGATCCACTTTGCTGAATATGGTTTTTCCATGTAACTTGTGCGAAAAGTCTTGCAGTTGTGGTATTGGGTATTTATCGGGCTTTGTTATGGAATTTAAACGCCTGTAGTCTCCGCACATTCTGTAACTTCCGTCGGTCTTCTTTACCATATGAAGTGGGCTAGACCAGTTGCTTTTCGACGGTCTGCATATGCCTTGTTCTATCATGTATGCGAATTCTTTTTTAGCTATTTCGAGTTGTATTGGATTGAGTCTTCTTGCTTTTGTGGTTACTGGAGGACCTTTTGTTTGTATATGGTGGGTTACATCATGTTTTGGCTCTATTTGTGACATGTGTGCCCTTGTCAGGCACGGGTATTTTCGTATTATTGCTTGAAATTTTGATGTTGCTTGAACCGTAGCGATATTTGTGACGCTCGTTTTGTAGATACATCCTTTGCTGGTGATGCCCGTTGTTCTATCAATTAAACTTCTTCTTTTTAAGTCGACTAGAATATCGTAGTTCGTTAGGAAGTCTGCTCCGATGATTGGTTTGGTTACGTCGGCTATAACAAACTTCCATTTGTGGTTTCTGCGTAAACCGAGGTTCAAGTGTATTATTTTGTGGCCATATGTAGGTATTGACGTTCCATTAGCTGCATATATTGGTGTGATGATGCTGTCCGTAGATATTATTGATTTGTCATTTTTATAATACTTTGGTATTATGCTAATTTCGGAGCCTGTGTCTACGAGATATTGCACGCCACTGGCTATGTCTTGTATGAAGAGACGGTGCTTTATATGCGACGGTGTTGTCTCGCACACCTGCCGCATTATAAGTTTTCCGGCTGATTGAATGTGCACGGCTGCTGGCATTTATGTGCTTCTGTACCGAATTTTTGGTGATACCTACATACATCTTGTTTTTTCTGTTTGTTTTCGTTATTATAATTTTGTTGATACGTGTTATATTTACTTTTGAAATTTTGATTTTTATTTGGATGCCGGTAATTGTTGTTATTTCTGTAGTCAAAGCGGTTTCTATTGTATGATCGCGATCTCGAACGATCCCTTTGTTGATTTCTAAAGCATGGGCGTGATTGTCTTTGTTGTAATTCCAATCCTTGTATTTTTTCTTTTAAATTCTGTATTTGATGTTGCATTCCTAATAAAATATTTATTGTATTTTGTTCGTTATTTGAGCAGGGGTTGCTTGAAGTTGGAGTTGAGTTTACTGCAAGTACTTCTGTTCTACAGTTAACCTCCATTATCCGGTCCGCAGTAGTGGCAAGTACCAAAACATCATTTATTAACATCAAGTTATTGCAGATATTATTTCTTGCACCCTGTGTGGTAGTCTTTCTAGCCACAGCCTTTTGATGAGACTGTTGTTGTTCAATGTTGGTCCGGCTAGGTTCTTCATCTTTCGTAGCAGTTCTGATGGTGATTGGTCACCCAATTGAATTCCGTGTAAAAGTTGCGTTAGTCGTTTTTCTTCTGATTCTTGGAGTCGATTTAATAATGTTGATTTTAAGTTCTTGTATTTTTCTATGCTTGGTGGGTTTTGGATGACATCCGCAACGCATGACATCGTCTCTGCGTCCAAGGCTGCCAGCACATGGTGGTACTTTGATTCGTCCTTAGTTATGCGTGCGTTGGCAAATTGGGCTTCTATTGTGTAGAACCATAGGTGTATTTTCTGTCTCCACACACTTGGTAGTTTTATATTGGTTGAATATATTTCTGTTCTGTACTCTTGGTGTCCGTCATCGTTATTGTCTTGTTCTCTGTTTGTTGCTTTGTCCATTGACATGTTTATTTAGTTAAGTATTTTATGCAAAAATGTTATAATTTTAAAATTCTAAGTATTTTTTAAAAAAAAAAATCGAAAAATTATTTTGCAATATTATTTTTAAATTATTTGATAAGTTTTTAAATATTGGGATTTTATCAATGTCTTTTTATTTCATTATTCCCTTTTTGTAATTTTTATTTATTTGTATTTATTTAAGTATAATATTTTGAAAATATTTTATATTATTTTTTTTTGTGGTTAAATGGTATTTGTTTTTTTTTTGAAGAATATTTTGTACAAAAAAATATTTTTTGTATTAGTTTTATTTATTTATGTTTATACTTTATTACAATGCTTATTCGCAGCTAGTTATTATTTTTATTCGCTTTCTATTTTATGTTATGACTATTAGTTAATTTTATTTTCAAAATATTATTTATACAAAAATTATTTTAAAAATATTTTATAATGTTCGTTTGCGTATGTAGTTTATTTTACATAATTTTAAATAATTGTAATTGTATATAATTTTTTATTCCCGTAAGTATATTTAGAATATATTTTATTTTAATTTTTAATTTATTATATTTTTGCTTTGCGTTGTTAATTTATTCGATAAAGTGCGGTATATTATTATTTGATATTTTAGTACTGTTTTAAATTGTTGTTGTCTTGAGGTTTTTGAGGTCGTTGACTTCGTTTTATTCCCTTATCGCGGTTTCAGCGGGTTTATTCGAGTTCATGCGGCCATTCTTTTGTTTAGAGTTCGTTTACCTTCGTTTTTTTTGCTTGTAACATAAGTGAAAGTATTTCGACCGTTCGACGACGCGGTATAATATTTTTAAATATAAAGTATATATTTGTGTTTTGAATTTTTACATAAGAATATACATTTTACGAATATACCGATTATTTATCTATATGTTTCTAATTTTCAGTTTTTATGGTACGGTTTTATGATTATAATTTTTATTGATAATTTTCTAATTTTTACTTATTACATTATTTAGCAAAAATAAAATATGTTATGAAATTTATTTTTAGTTTTTATATTTTTTTACGTTTTATCAATTTTGAACAAAATAAAATATTTATAATGACTTTAGGCTTTTAGAATGACTTTAGTAATATTATAATTTTTATACCTCTATTCGGCGTTTTGGTTCTCTGGCTTTTTGCTTTAGATTTTTATACCTTCGTCCTTTGTATTTATTTATTTATTTTCTGGTACTTTTGGTTTTTTTTTTAGATAGCTTCTTTTTTTAAATTTGTTTCCTCTGTATTATTTTTGCGTCTCGTCATTCATGAAAAAAAATATAAGGTACATATTAAATGATTACATATATATATTAAAAACAGTTGTAAATATGTTTAGTTATGTGGAATTTGCGTATGATCGTTTTTAATAATTAAATTTTTAAAATAATATATTATCATTGGATAATTTTGCATATATATATTTATATGCCTTAAATTAGTTCTACTTATATGAATGTTTTTTTTTTTATATTGCTTCGATTTTTTATATTTACATTACGCTTTTTTACAAACGCGAATGAACGGGGTTTGCGTAATTTGCGGGTTTAAGTTATACAACGATTTTAAAATATATTTTTTTTAAAAGTTACCCGTTCAGATTCGCTTCATCCAGACCTCGTTGCTTAATACCTATTTCCCATTAAATCTTTTTATTTCTGTCGTGTTATACAAATGTTAAGTATTATATTAATGAACACGTATAATCGTTCTGTTTAATATAGCTACTGATTTTACGTTACACAATACTTGGTTGTCGCGCAATGGCTACCAGTCAATTACCACAATATAACATATATAAAATTATTAGCACAAAATAAAAGTACTTGAGTTTTTAAACGATTTCGGAATCTTACCAGTTTCTGAAGGTATGTGTGTGTTCAGAGACACGTTCGGTGGTCACCAGTTTTGGTTCAGACACGTTCAGAAGGTTGCGTGTTCAAATCACGTCGGGGTCACCAGTTTTGGGGGTTATGGTATTTTGTAGTATGTAGAGCTTACTAAAGTGCCAGAGTGGTCACTTGGTTGGAAGCGATTGCATACCAGCGTGAGCTGGTATACACGCCTGTAATTGAGGTGGTAAGGTCGGTCAGTTGGACGTGTAGGTATTACCTGTTTGTCCGCCTTCAGCTACATACAACCCAAATGATATCTCAACCGCTTGGTTCGAACCTGGAGGCGGTCTGTTCGGATAGTCCCGACAGCTGAGCCACAGATTGATCGACCAAGCAACTGCGATACCGTATACAATAGATTAAATATTATCAAATATTACTCAGGTAGGAATGGTTGACAGATTGAAAGATATAACAGGAAATTTAACTTACTCTTTTATTTATCAAGATGATGATTACAATCGGTGTTTACTAATATTACTTGGTACAGAAATGTCGAGTTATTATTTAATGAATATAAATGTAAAGTTGAAGCGCGGACGATTTGAACAGCGATGAGCGGTCGGGCAGCGTGATGCCTAGCTTCGAGGTCTGGATGACGGAATGTTGTGGGCGCGCTGTGCTTCCCCTTAAATAGGAGACGGGCTGTGAATACGGCGCAGGGCAAGATGGCGCCTGCCGAAGTACTCAGCGCAGCGAAGCACTGCACGGCGCAATTGGCGCAATCGCCGCAGTATAAAAACTGACTAAAAGGTCTACATAAAAGAAGAAGAAGATAAATCCATAGGAAATAGTTTTGTATAAAATTCACCAAAGTTCTACATAAAATAAAAAAACGAAGAAAAAGACTAAAGGAAATAGTTTGTGTAAAAACTGTAAAGTCTACATAAAATTAAGAAGAAAAAGAATTAGACTCCATGAACCGTCGTTTCAGACCCTTCAGTACCTCCCGTCCCTTCAATCCATCATTACGTCCCTTCCAATCAGGCCCTTCAGTACCTGCCGTCCCTTCAGGCCCTTTTATACCTCCCATCCTTCAGGCCCTTTAGTGCATCCCTTCCCTTCATTAGATCCCGTCCCTTCAGCCGCTTAAGAAAAGTTTAAATCCAGAAACCATCCTGGAAGAACCGCGGAGATGAAAGGACCTTCTTTTCCCAGGATACTCCACCTTCAAAGGTAAAATGACTAAATACACGAAGAAGAAGAAGAAAAAAGTTTAAATCCAGATACCTGCGAAGATATGGAAGGAAAATTGGACCTTCTTCTCCCAGGATAGTCCACCTTCATAGGTAAAATGACCAAATGCACGATGAAGAAGAAAAAGAAGAAGAAGAAAAAATTTTATATCCAAAAACCGTCTTCGAAGACTTGCGAAGAGTTGGAAGAACAGTTGGACCTTCTTCTCCCAGGATTCTCCAACTTCATAGGTAAAATGACCAAAAATACACAAAGAAGAAGAAGAAGAAGAAAAAAAAGTTTAAATCCAGAAACCTGCGAAGAGATGGAAGGACAATTGGACCTTCTTCTCCCAGGTTAGTCCACCTTCATAGGTAAAATGACCAAATACACGATGAAGAAGAAGAAGAAAAAAGTTTAAATCCAGGAACCGACCTGGAAGACCTGCGAAGAGATGGAGAGACAGTCGGACCTTCGTTTCCCAGGATATTCGGCTTTCATTGGTAAAATGACCAAATACACGAAGAAGAAGAAGAATAAGAAAAAAATTTAAATCCAGAAACCATCCCGGGCATACGCTCGACAATTCACCAAAGTTTCATTGTAATCGGACAAACGGTTTAGGAGCACATAGCATACATGCATCCATACATAAATAAATAAATAAAATAATTTTCCGATAGAAAATCAGTATATTGTTGATTTGTAAGTAAATAGTAATAGGTAGGTACCTACCTAAAACAATGTTCTAAATAAATTCGATTCATAACTAATTTTATTTGAATATCAGAATCTTTCCGTTACCATAGTAACCATTCCAATACGTTAAAAATATCAAATGGTTTGAGACTTTTTTGAATATGTAGGTACCTACATTGGTTTGTTCAATGCCATAAAAATGAAAATTGTCAGAAAAATCAAATATTATATACAAATTATGCAATTTTATTATGCCTATATCTTTACTAATAATAAACACATATTTACAATATATGTCTTAAAACTCGCTGAAATGTCTTGTGTTTTATTTTATTATTTCATAATTACATTTATTTCAAAGGTTTATTATTTTCAAGAACATATTCATTCGGTAGGAAAATGAAATATTGTATGAAAAGATATTAAAATGGCGGCGTTTTTGTACAAAACGTTTACTTTAAAAATAAGTTAAACATTGTAATTATACAAAATATTCACCATGTTTTTCACTTAAACGCTAAGTTATACTTGAAAATATATTTTTTTCGTGTAAATACGTACTTCTAACTTTTAAACTAACAGATATTTGCGTGCAAAATGTACACTTTTTTGACAGATATGACTTGGAAAATTTTGTATGAAAAAAATAATTATTGAAATATTTTTAAAATTCAGCATTTTTATCGCATTATTTTTAGCGTGACACTGCATCAGGTATACAGGTACACGTTCGCACATAAATTAGATTTTTAGATGCTCTTGGTTTTTCAGAAGGCGTGATACAAACACACACACACACACACACACACACACACAGACACTAACATTTTGATTGCTTTATTACTTTAGATTATGTATCAATTTCTCAAACTGTGACTGCGGTTCTGCACTGGGAAAAACAAAAAGTAAATAATAATTATAAATAAAAAAAAAATATATACAAAAAAGTAGTAAAAATATCATATGAACATAATAAAATAATTGGCAAATCGTGCTCATAATGTACATATTTATATGAACAATGCATTGAAAAATAGACCTGTTTAAAAAATAATATTCTTAGATTGATAACGCGTAATACTTATACCTATATATTAGAGTGATAACGCGTTATACTTATACCTATATATAAGAGTGATAACGCGTAATACTTATACCTATATATTAGAGTGAAAACGCGTAATACTTGTACCTATTTTTTTTATTTTATTTTATTTACTTCTGGGAACAGACAGTTATATACAGCTTGTGGGAAAACAAAAAAAAAACAAAACCAAGTAAAAATCCCTAATGCTTTTATACAATCAAAATAATGGCTAGATAATACGAGTGATCTTTACAATACAAAATATAAACAAAAAAAAATAAAATACTTATTCATTAAGAATTTGGAGCACAAACCTCTATAGAACGGAAAGGGTGAGGTAATAGAGGGATAGGAATAACCTCAAAGATTTTCAATTTCGCCCCAATAGATCACACCATCTACAGCCCCACCCGGGACCTAAATTTGCTAAAGTCATCATGAAAAATGTTCAGGGTTTGCGAATTATTTAATTTTTTGTAATATGTTGTTGAACGATTTATGTAAAAAAAAATTATGAAATTGGTTCGCGGGCATTTTACAAAGAACAAATCGTTTGATCGAGTGTGACGCTGGGGGCAATTAAGAGATAATTGTCCAAGTAAGTATGAAGAATCAAATGTGTTCTTAACAATTTTGTATAAGAAATTTGTGTCAAGCATTAATTTTCGGGAACGTAATGTTTGTATCTGATGGTATGATTCAGATTCATGGTAATTATTAAAAGAAATGTTGTTGCGAAAACTTCGTTGTTTTGAAAATTTGTGCTGGATGCTTTCAATTATGTTGCTGTATGTTGATAAATGTGTTGATAAGTGTTTGTTTGTGTGTTGCGTTATACTTATACATACCTAGGTATATATTAGAGTGATAACGCGTAATACTTATACCTATATATTAGAGTGATAACGCGTAATACTTATACCTATATATTTCTGGGCCTATCTTTTTTCTTGATAAAATGTTAAATTTCAAATTTCCATACTTAATACATTGTAAGGACTCTCAGAAAAAAAATCCTTTACGATTCCAAACTTTTTAATTATGAAAATAATATTGCTGACGAAGCATATATAACGACAAAATAAGTTTAAAGTCCGTGCCTATTGAATCTACGCAGATAACGCTAACGCTGATACCATCTTGACACAGAATTTTTGGGATTGAAGAAAGAACAAATTCATCTCAGAACCCCCGAAGCATCAGTCAATAAAACGAAGATATGAGAGAAGTCATATAAACTAATAAATCCTATGATTATGAAGACCCCAAAGTTGAAATTGTAATATTATATTTGCAACCCATCTAATTTAACGTCCCAATGTTGAGAAAAAATATATTTAGTTACCGGAATTCCGTAAATAAAATCTTTATTCGTATTATTCTTAACATAATATTGGTTCTTATTTCAGTATATTTCGTAAATTAATCTGTATTTTTTTAATATTTGATCTTTATAAAAAACATGAGAACATGTAGGTATAGATATTTTATGCAATACCGCTTGTAATAAAATAAAACAAGATCTAATACCCAATTGAATATATTTCTTTCTTTCCTAAAACATGAGTAAATTATAAATATTTTTTTAGTACCTATTTGTGTTATCTAATTTTTTATTCATTCGAAAAATATGTAAAATATGAAAAAGTTTTTTTTTTCAATTACACTGTATTGTTTAGAAATATATCGTTTTATTATATCCACATCGACAGTAGATCGAAAAATTATTTATATTATTTTTTTTGCAGTAGGTACAATATTCAAATATAAATATTTTTACTAAATACTTGTATAGATACAAAAGCATTATTTTTTCTCATTTTGTTCGACTCAAATTAACCTAGGAATAATAATAATTCTTTGCTTTATACGCGAGTATAACGAGAAGAGACGTGAAATAAGAAAAAGGCGAAATTTGAATATTCCAGAGATGAAAATTCAGCGAAACAAAAATATAAAAATTCAATTTCTGGAAACTCGTTTTTTGTCAATATAATTTGGTTCGCCTTTGTGTTGGTGTCCTGTGGGAAAGCAGAAACGTACATACATACATATAAATATAATGTTATATGTATTATAAGTATGTATGTATATAATACAGCAATAGTCAACGGAAGCGAGAAAAACTCCAACCAATCCGAGTCACTGTGCTCCACTCAAATGAAACCTTCATTCACATACACACAAACAGAAAGACATCCGCACACACATACATATACAGTACAGTACAGACCCTCAACACAGACGCTTCACATCCCAGCTACGAGAAACGTACATCTACAGGGTGAATACAAATAAATATTCAAATATCAATTATAATTCAAATTTATATTATCATCTTACACCCGTATTCAGAAACAAATATGAGGATCGAGGAGGCATTAAGGACTTAATTTTCTCTTTGTAATATACCAATGATTGTTTAATGTTATATTGTTTCCAATAAAGAGAAAAATTGAGGCCTGCGGTTTCCTCAATCCTCACGGATACAGTTATGAATCTTAAAAAATTGTAGCGAATTACGAATACAATTTAATATAATTAATTAATAAAGTATAATTAATTAATAACTTTCTAAAATAGGCATTCCATAAATATTACATAAATCAATTGAATTTTCATTTCAGCTACATTAAAAACATTTTTATTTTTAAATCCTAATAATTATAAACACCTCCTTGCATCCTGCGCAAGTGATGAATTTATTGCCATACGTCAATTTCTTCCATCTAACCAGTGTTTCAGGCCAGAGATGCAAAGATGAAGACGACTAAAACTCGTGTTTTATACTAAATATATAATATACAATTTTATATTTAGTATAAAACTATACAATTATACAATAGAAGGTATGAACTATACAATTTTCATATATCTATTGGTTAAATTATTTTGCCTCTTACAAATAAAATATTTTTGTATTAACAAATACAATATTTTGTACAATACAAAGATGGCGGTATTCGACGTCTGGCTGCCAGAAAAAAAACGTAGGTATTCAATTTCTATTCGCAATACAGCATTCTTTCAAGAATCTTACAGAAAAAAAAACATTTTAAGCAGTTTTGAAATCGACTTACATACTGATCTTATATAATATTTTAGAGATGTTAACTATCCAAATCGAAATCCAAATACACTGAAAAAAAAGTTATGTTAAAATTTACCGAACTATAGTGACTACAAAACAATACGTTTAGTGCTACTACATATTTTGTGCGCCTAACCAAACAGTACAGTCATAAATGGATTAACTTTTATTACTGACTAGCTTTTATGTCCCGCTGTTGGCCAAGAATGTAAAATTGTGAAGGAAAAAGCAATCGTTTTTATAATATTGTCACCCAATTATTTTGCAAAATCGGACTATGAAAAGTGGTTTGAAATATGATTGAATTTGATTGTAAAATGTTCAAGTGATGGCCACAACCCATTATTCTTTATATATTGCTATAAAGTGTGAATGAAGTATAATATACAATTTCTGCACGCATGGACTATGCGAAATGGTTTTAAATATGACTGTTTATCAACGTTGTAAAGAGATTGGTTTACCCACAACCCCCATTTTTAAATATTATCATCGAAATAAATTTTAATATGTACCTATTGAAAATTTAGTAATTTTGGATGTTGGGATGTGGTTAAAATTTGATTAAACAAATGTACTGAAAAGATCTAGTGTTGGTCACATCCCATTCGTTTTTATATTTTTTCATCAAGTGTGCATTATATTTTTGCACAATAAGACTGATAAACTTAAAATTGACACAAAAGTCTACATGAACGAAGAAGAACGAGACTTGAAATGTGGTAAATAATTTGAATATAAACGTTGTGAAGAGTTTAGTAATGGCCACAACCCCCATTATTTAAATATCGTCAACGAAATCAAATATGAATGTGTTGAAAATTATTCAAAATAGGATGATATAAATGGTTTAAATTTGATTAAACAAAAGTATTGAAAAGATTCTAGTGCAGGTTACATCGTCACATCCCACATCCCATTCGTTTTTACATATGTATTTTCATCAAGTGTGCATATCGTTAATAATATTTCTGCACAATAGACTATTAGACTTAAAACTAACCCAAAAGTCTAAATAAAAAAGAGAATAATAAGTATAAGAAATAGTTTGTATAAAAAATCCCAATGGTCTACATAAAATAAGAAAAAATACATAAAATAGAAGAATTAGACTATTGGAAATAGATTAAATAAAAACTGACCAAAAAGTCTTCACAAAAGATGAAGAAGATAAATCTATAGGAAATAGTTTGTATAAAAACTGTCCTAAAGTTCTACATAAAATTAAGAAGAAAAAGAATTAGACTCAAGGACCCGTCGTTTCAGACCCTTCAGTGCCTCCCGTCCCTTCAATCCCTCATCACGTCTCTTCCCATCAGGCCCTTTAGTACCTCCCGTCCCTTCAGGCCCTTTTATACCTCCCGTCCCTTCAGGCCCTTTAGTGCCTCCCTTCCCTTCATTACATCCCGTCCCTTCAGTCGGTTAAGAAAAGTTTAAATCCAGAAACCATCCTGGAAGAACCGCGAAAAGATGCAAGGACCGTTTTCTTTTCCCAAGATACTCCACCTTCATAGGTAAAATGACTAAATACACGAAGAAGAAGAAGAAAAAAGTTTAAATCCAGATACCTGCGAAGATATGGAAGGAAAATTGGACCTTCTTCTCCCAGGATAGTCCACCTTCATAGGTAAAATGACCAAATACACGATGAAGAAGAAGAAGAAGAAGAAATAAGTTTATATCCAGAAACCGTCTAGGAAGACTTGCGAATAGATGGAAGGACAGTTGGACCTTCTTGTCCCAGGATTCTCCAACTTCATAGGTAAAATGACCAAAAATATACGATGAAGAAGAAGAAGAAGAAGAAAAAAGTTTATATCCAAAAACCTACAAAAAGATTGAAAGAAAATTGGACCTTCTTCTCCCAGGATAGTCCACCTTCATAGGTAAAATGACCAAATGCAAGATGAAGAAGAAGAAGAAGAAGAAGAAATAAGTTTATATCCAAAAACCGTCTAGGAAGACTTGCGAAGAGATGGAAGGACAGTTGGACCTTCTTCTCCCAGGATTCTCCAACTTCATAGGTAAAATGACCAAAAATATACGATGAAGAAGAAGAAGAAAAAAGTTTAAATCCAAAAACCTACAAAGAGATTGAAAGAAAATTGCACCTTCTTCTCCCAGGTTAGTCCACCTTCATAGGTAAAATGACCAAATAAACGATGAAGAAGAAAAAAGTTTAAATCAAGAAACCTGCGAAGAGATGGAAGGACAGTTGGACCTTCTTCTCCCAGGATACTCCAACTTCATAGGTAAAATGACCAAATACACAACGAAGAAGAAGAAGAAGAATGTTTAAATCCAGAAACCTGCGAAGAGATGGAAGGAAAATTGGACCTTATTCTCCCAGGATAGTTCATCTTCATAGGTAAGATGACCAAATACACGACGAAGAAAAAGAAGAAAAAAAAATATATGCAGAACCCGTCCTGGAAGACTTATGAAGAGATGGAAGGACAGTTGGACCTTCTTCTCCCAGAATACTCCAACTTCATATGTAAAATTACCAAATACACGATGAAGAAGAAGAAGAAAAAAGATTAAATCTAGAAACCTGCAAATTGGACCTTCTTCTCCCAGAATAGTCCACCTTCATAGGTAAAATGACCAAATACACGATTAAGAAGAAGAAGAAGAAAAAAGTTTAAATCCACAAACCGTCCTGTAAGACCTGCGAAGAGATGGAGGAACAGTCGGACATTCTTTTTCCAGGATACTCCACTTCATAGGTAAAATGACCAAATACACGAAGAAGAAAAAGAATAAGAAAAAAATTTAAATCCAGAAACCATCCCGGGCATACACCAAATTTGACAATTTGCTCGACAATTCACCAAAGTTTCATTATAATCGGACAAACTGTTTAGGAGCACGTAGCATACATGCATACATTCATACATAAATAAACAAATAAAATAATTTTCCGATAGGAAATCAGTATATTGTTGATTTGTAAGTAAATAGTAATAGGTAGGTACAACAATAGACTAAATAAATTCGATTCATAACAAATTTTATTTGAATATCAGAATGTGCCCGTAACCATAGTAACCATTCCAACACGTAAAAAATATCAAATGGTTTGAGACATTTTTTGAATGTGTAGGTACCTACATACATGGGTTTTTGTTCGATGCCATAAAAATGAAAATTGTCAGAAAAATCAAATTTTATTTACAAATTATGCAATTTTATTATGCCTATATCTTTACTAATAATAAACACATTTTTACAATATGTCTTAAAACTTGCTGTAATGTCTTGTGTTTCATTTTATTATTTCATAATTACATTTATTTCAAAGGTTTATTATTTTCAAGAAGATTTTCATTCGTAAGAAATAGCAAATATTGTATGAAAAGATATTAAAATGGCGGGGTTATATGTACAAAACGCTTACTTTAAAAATAAGTTTAAAATTATAATTAGACAAAATATTCAGCATGTTTTTCACTTAAAAGCTAAGTTATACTTGTAAATATATTTTTTTCGTGTAAATACGTACTTCTAACTTTTAAACTAACAGATATTTGCGTGCAAAATGTACACTTTTTTGACAGATATGACTTTGAAAATTTTGTATGAAAAAAATAATTATTGAAATATTTTTAAAATTCAGCATTTTTATCGCATTATTTTTAGCGTGACACTGCATCAGGTATACTGGTACATGTTCGCACATAAATTAGATTTTTAGATGCTCTTGGTATTTCAGAAGGCGTGAGACAAACACATACACACACTAACATTTTTATTGCTTTATTACTTTAGACTAGCTTTTATGTCCCGCCGTTGGCCAAGAATGTAAAATTGTGAAGAAATAAGCAATCGTTTTTTATAATATTGTCACCCAATTATTTTGCAATATCGGACTATGAAAAGTGGTTTGAAATTTGATTGAGTTTAAGCATTGTAAAATGTTCAAGTGATGGCCACAACCCATTCTTTTTTATATATTGCTATAAAGTGTGAATGAAGTATAATATACAATTTCTGCACGCATGGACTATGCGAAATGGTTTTAAATATATGACTATTTATCAACGTTGTAAAGAGATTGGTTTGGCCACAACCCCCATTTTTAAATATTATCATCGAAAACAAATTGTAATATGTACCTATTGAAAATTTAGTAATTTTGGATGTTGGAATGTGGTTAAAATTTGATTAAATCATGTACCGAAAAGATCTAGCTTTGGTCACATCCCATTCGTTTTTATATTTTTTCATCAAGTGTGCATTATATTTTTGCACAATTAGAGTGATAGACTTAAAATTGACACAAAAGTCTACATTAACGAAGAAGAAGAAGACTTAAACTATAGTAAATAGTTTTTAATTTGAATATAAACGTTGTGAAGAGTTCAGTAATGGCCACAACCCCCATTCTTTAAATATCGTCAACGAAATCAAATATGAAGGTGTTGAAAATTATTCTAAATAGGATGATATAAATGGCTTAAATTTGATTAAACAAAAGTATTGAAAAGATTCTAGTGCAGGTTACATCGTCACATCCCACATCCCATTCGTTTTTACATATGTATTTTCATCAAGTGTGCATATCTCATATAGATATGCACACTTGATATCATATATAGATATATTTTTCCATTCTTATAATCAATTCCGGGAGAGGGTTAGGTGCGAGTGCGGACGTATATCATAATGACGAAAGGTGTTGTGACATACCATAGTTTCTCTACCTCTCACATTCCTCCACTTTTCTTTTTCTATTCCTACAGTTCCTCCCCCATCTCCGTCATTATCCTTGTTGCTTTTGTTATGTATATATTTTTTTTTAGTTTTTTTTTATATTTTTTTTTAGTTTTTAATAGGTATAAAATATTAATATTTTTTCAGAATCAACTGTAAATATGTACTTTGTGGACAGTTTTTTGGCCTTGATTTATTATTCATTGTTTTATATTCATATTAGTTAATGATGCTGTTATTGTCCCAAATAAACCAAATAAATAAATAAATAAATATCGTTAATAATATTTCTGCACAATAGACTATTAGACTTAAAACTAACCCAAAAGTCTAAATAAAAAAGAGAAGAATAAGTATAAGACTATAAGAAATAGTTTGTATAAAAAACTATCCCAATGGTCTACATAAAATAAGAAAACATACACAAAATAGAAGAATTAGACTATTAGAAATAGATTGTATAAAAACTGACTAAAAGGTCTTCATAAAAAAAAGAAGATTAATCTATAGGAAATAGTTTTGTATAAAATTCAACAAAGAAAACGAAGAAAAAGACTAAAGGAAATAGTTTGTGTAAAAACTGTAAAGTCTACATAAAATTAAGAAGAAAAAGAATTAGACTCCATGAACCGTCGCTTCAGACCCTTCAGTACCTCCCGTCCCTTCAATCCATCATTACGTCCCTTTCAATCAGGCCCTTCAGTACCTCCCGTCCCTTCAGGCCCTTTTATACTTCCCATCCCTTCAGGCCCTTTAGTGCATCCCATACCTTCATTGCATCCCGTCCCTTCAGTCGCTTAAGAAATGTTTAAATCCAGAAACCATCCTGGAAGAACCGCGAAGAGATGAAAGGACCTTCTTTTCCCAGGATACTCCACCTTCAAAGGTAAAATGACTAAATACACGAAGAAGAAGAAGAAAAAAGTTTAAATCCAGATACCTGCGAAGATATGGAAGGAAAATTGGACCTTCTTCTCCCAGGATAGTCCTCCTTCATAGGTAAAATGACCAAATGCATGATTAAGAAGAAGAAGAAGAAAAAAGTTTAAATCCAGAAATCTGCGAAGAGATGGAAGGACAGTCGGACCTTCTTTTCCCAGGATATTCCCCCTTCATAGGTAAAATGACAAAATACACGAAGAAGAAGAAGAATAAGAAAAATGTTTAAATCCAGAAACCATCCCGGGCATACGCTCGACAATTCACCAAAGTTTCATTTTAATCGGACAAACGGTTTAGGAGTACATCGCATACATGCATAAATAAACAAATAAAATAATTTTCCGATAGAAAATCAGTATATTGTTGATTTGTAAGTAAATAGTAATAGGTAGGTACCTACCTACAACAATGTTCTAAATAAATTTGATTCATAACTAATTTTATTTGAATATCAGAATCTTTCCGTTACCATAGTAACCATTCCAATACGTTAAAAATATCAAATGGTTTGAGACTTTTTTTGAATATGTAGGTACCTACATTGGTTTGTTCGATGCCATAAAAATGAAAATTGTCAGAAAAATCAAATATTATTTACAAATTATGCAATTTTATTATGCCTATATCTTTACTAATAATAAACACATTTTTACAATATATGTCTTAAAACTTGCTGTAATGTCTTGTGTTTCATTTTATTATTTCATAATTACATTTATTTCAAAGGTTTATTATTTTCAATAACATATTCATTCGGTAGGAAAATGAAATATTGTATGAAAAGATATTAAAATGGCGGCGTTTATGTACAAAACGCTTACTTTAAAAATAAGTTAAACATTATAATTATACAAAATATTCACCATGTTTTTCACTTAAACGCTAAGTTATACTTGAAAGTAAATTTTTTTCGTGTAAATACGTACTTCTAACTTTTAAACTAACAGATATTTGCGTGCAAAATGTACACTTTTTTGACAGATACGACTTGGAAAATTTTGTATGAAAAAAATAATTATTGAAATATTTTTAAAATTCAGCATTTTTATCGCATTATTTTTAGCGTGACACTGCATCAGGTATACAGGTACACGTTCGCACATAAATTAGATTTTTAGATGCTCTTGGTTTTTCAGAAGGCGTGAGACAAACACACACACACACACATACACACACACAAACACTAACATTTTGATTGCTTTATTACTTTAGATAAATAACAAAGGTTTGGTTAAAAACGCAGGTAGCCAGTTTGGTGGTCACAATTTTTTTTTAGGTGTAATATCGCTGATCCAAAGGTCCCGGGTTCGATTCCCGGTGAAATCGAACACACATAGTTTTAATTGTGTTTTCAGTCTGGATCTGTGAGACGATTAATATCTCAATTTCGTGGAATACATTTAGTAGATTCTCTATAATATTCCTACTCTATGTAAATGTATATTTTATTGTAAGATTATAATAAAATAAGTCTTAATTGCCCGAGAAGCAATATTAAATATCAAATAAGAAACGATTCCATTTATTTTCACGTTAAAACATGAAGCCCTTACAATTCACACAAATATGAAGTGTAAAAAAATTGTGAAATTTATAATGTTTTTTTAGTATTCAAAAATAACAGACAATAAAATAAATAAAACAAATTTGTGACAATCTTGTACTTGGTCCGCCGCCGTAGCACCGTATTTTTCGAAGCAGGCTCCATACAACGTAAAAGTATCTCGGACTGTTCTCTTATATTGCCGCCTCCCACACCAGGTTCTCTACTCCCGACTCCCAACTTCCAACCTCCCACTCGCATACAGACACATAAAACCCAGCAAAAGCTAACCAAAACTGAATACCATTAAAGTTCCATTTCGTTTATAATTCTCAACCGTATTGCTCGCTGCTCGGCGTGGATGCCTTCTGGGGGAACGTGAAAGAAAAACGTAGACAATGAACGTAGTTATCTGGTCGCCGTTTGCAGAAGTAGTGCAAATAATAAATAGTATAGAGTGTGAGTGGAAAGTGGAGTAATGGTGTAGGTGAATGCATATCTCAGTAGTCTGAGCGAATTGAGAATATATCCCCGGGGCTAGGGTTAGCCAACAACCATCACTCGTTTTATTATTATTAGGTAGGTACTATACCTACATATTGCTTAATAGATAATAATAATTTCTGTACATATTACTCAAAAGATAATAATGACAACTGCACATTGCAGACATTGCTAAGTAGATAAATGCAATAACTAACACGCATTGCTTGGTAGTGAAACAAAATTTCAGCTCATTTTGTTTAATAGGTAACAATAATTACTGCGCATATTGCTTAGTTGATAATAATAACTTCTGCACATATTGCGTTATATATATCAATGATCACTGCACATTGCACATATATTATTTTTTTAATTACTCAATGCTCTGAAGGTATGAATTCTATTTCTTTATGCTCGTAGGTAAAAATTTATTAATTATCAAGAATCAAAATATAACACCATAACTCCAATCATCCTATTTGGTCAATGCGTACATATCAATTATAAAATACTAGCATCTAAAAAAATTAACATTGAGTAAGAGCCAGGAACTGCATTTTGTATAGGTCCGTGGCCTACGTATTTCTTAGGCCACGGTTTAGGCCAGACTTACATAATATTATGTCTTAGTATAAAGGCTGATTTTTTTTCTGTAAAAATATACCACAGCAGTTAACAACGGATAGATAATAATTCAAAGTTTTGAAAATTGCTATTTGAACACGTCAATTATTGTATAAAGCGTGTTTTTCTATTTTTACTATAGAAGACTATAAAAAAACACTGGTTGGTGGAAACACCCCCACACACACCTTTCGAGTTCAATAATTATAATTGACCGCTCTGTCACCGAACCATATTTTTACAGGTTCAATTTACGGAAAAAATATAATCAACCTATACCATCACGCCATGTCCCTTTCGGGGTAGACAGAGAGAACCGAACGCCACATTTTTTTCTATCCTGGCACGCATCCCTCGCCTCGTCCACATTCATGCATCGTCTCATACATGTTCGTCTATTTATCACACTTCTAACATTTCCGTCTTTCAAAATATCGTTCACATGGTCGTGCCATCCCTTTATCGGGCGTCTCCGACCTCTCATTCCATTTCTTTCCGCTCTGTATATTTTCTTCGTCAGGCTCTCCTCATTCATTCTCCCCATGTGATCAAACGATCTTAATGTGTTCACTTTCATTCTAGTAATGACATCTTTCTTCATCTTACAATATTTCCTTATGTCCTCATTTCTTACCCGGTCATACATCGTTCTATTACAAATTCTTCTTAACGATTTCATTTCAACTGCATTTATTCTGCTTTCATGCGTCTTCTGCCATGTCCAGGTTTCACTTGCATACGTCAAGGTTGGCACTACGATGGCGTTAGAAATGGCAACTTTGGCATCCAATTAACACTTCATCAAAATAGTCATCAGATTAGATATTTTTTTAAATATAAAGTATGCAATTCGTTCATTCAAATATACCACATCATAGTAAATTTGTCGAACTGGCAATCATCGTAATAGTGAAGTGATATCGTAAACCTTAAAGTGTTCTTACGTTTACGTACCACGTTTTGAGTAGGGTCAACCCTGAGAAAAGAGCAGTGCTCGGTCCTCTTCGGGTCGATACTCCCGGAGGCTGTGGGTTGCCTCCTCCCCCTCCATCACATCCCTCCCCCACACAACCACCAGCCCCCCACCCTAAATCCCCTTCACTCCCCAACCCTTCCTTCCCGACCAACCTTACAGAGATATCGCGCGGAGTTCAATTGTCTACGTGTATTGTGTATACGACTTTTCTTTGTGTGTATGTATGTGAACTTGTTCAACTTTCTTACGTTACGTTAATTGAATTTGAGCTTTCCAGCAAAAGCTTATTTCCGTTCGTATGGAATACCTATTATTATTAATATATTGCGAATACCTACATATGTACATTCTATATTTTCAACATAATATGTTTCCCTGAAATAATTCATCGGATATATTGTTTTACATTTAAACTTAAGACATCTTATATCAAATACACATCACAATGTCACAAAATATATAAAATTGGTAGATGTATATTAATCATCAACGTGACACAAACTTAAAAAATATTATTATGAGTTATTGAATATGATGGTGATACGGACCAGATTGTATTTCTCGCCCACAGAATTTTCGTATATATTTTCATTAGAATTTTCATATTTTTTCAATTCTCAAAGCCTGTTGTCCAAACTGATATTTATATTGTATTGAATTTTATGCACCTTCTCGTTTTAATGTTCAAATGGCTCGATTATTATGTAACTTGGCATTTTGTTCTAAATAACCAGTGATGACCAGCAAAGAGAAATGTGGGAAAACAAACACGTTTACTTTCATTACTTTTCATTTTAATCAAGGAAATTGACAGTTAATATTTAATTGGAGATTTCTTAGTTCTTTGATCAAAAACCTTCGGTAAAAAAGATATTTAACCTGGAATTGATAGGGGAATTAACGAATAGACGCTAAGTTAATACAAATTACATCCACTTAAGTGCAAATCATATAGTTATTAGTTTGAATTAAGAGATTATTTTACCACGGTTAGTTGAATTTCTGATTCATGAGGTTCCGGTTTCGACTCCCGGTGGAGTCACAAAATTATTTTGTGATATCTGAAATTGCTAAACGGTAAATTATGAACGGTAAATCAAACGAAAATTTGATCGATTAATGCCCCATAAGTGAAAAATTAAATATCTTTGTAATTTTGTAGAATCGCTCTTCAAAATATTGGTGTCAATTTATATATTCACGAATGTCTCAAATTCAAGAAGAGACATTATATATACAGAATCGTATCTTTTTTCTCGCAAGGAACGCCTTCGCATCCAAATAAACAATTCGACATAAGTCTGAATTCCCACACAATTCCACCAGAACCATACTGTCTTTATCGCCCCCGCACCGTTATTTAAGAAAACATTCACGAGCCGGCTGCAATAGAGGTCGGGATCGCTCGTTCCCGGGAATATATAGAGCCTTACAAAGCAAATACTGCAATACGAGATATCATTTCATTGGACGGAGAGAGACGGCGTAGACCCCTCCCAGTTAGAATTGTAATATCTACGAATGTAGAGGCTTATTGCCGTGCGAGAAGGACGGGGAATCGAGGACTGTTATATCTCCGAATGTGGAGGCTTTCTGACTGTGCGATAAGGACGGGAGACGGCGAACTGTGCAGCTATTGGGTCTACGACTCGTGTTTACGGTGCACAGTCGCAGAGAGAGAATTGAATATTTTTTTCTACCCCTCGCTCGTTCGTTCCGAATGTACGACTGTCTGTTTGCATGACGATTGTACGGGAATGGCATAGCCTCGCCCATCTACGGGATAGGCTCTCCACCACGTAGGTACCTACAACTACGTTATTTCACTTTCCACAGCGCATGTTGAATTCTCTTATATACTTACATATCTAATTCGAGATAGTGACAAATTCATACATTTACCTTTATATACATAGTTACATTTTTATGATAGGTACTGGTGCGAATATTTTTAAACAAAGATTCACACTTTTATGATTTATGATTTGACTAAATTTTCTTTTTTATAACTTATTTGACAAAATTTTATTTTTTAGATCTTATTTGACTAAATTTTCTTTTTTATATCTTATTTGACAAAATTGTTTTTTTATAACTTATTTGACTAAATATTCTTTTTTATAACTTATTTGACTAAATTTTCTTTTTTATAACTTATTTGAATAAATTTTCTTTTTTATAACTTATTTGACAAAATTTTATTTTTTAGATCTTATTTGACTAAATTTTCTTTTTTATATCTTATTTGACAAAATTGTTTTTTTATAACTTATTTGACTAAATTTTCTTTTTTATAACTTATTTGACTAAATTTTCTTTTTTATAACTTATTTGAATAAATTTTCTTTTTTATAACTTCTTTGACTAAATTTTCTTTTTTTTAACTTATTTGACTAAATTTTCTTTTTTATAACTTATTTGACTAAATTTTCTTTTTTATAACTTATTTGACTAAATTTTCTTTTTTATAACTTATTTTACTAAATTTTCTTTTTTATAACTTCTTTGACTAAATTTTCTTTTTTATAACTTCATTGACTAAATTTTCTTTTTTATAACTTATTTGACTAAATTTTCTTTTTTATAACTTATTTGACTAAATTTTCTTTTTGATAAGTAACTTATTTGGCTAAATTTTCTTTCTTATAACTTATTTGAATAAATTTTCTTTTTTATAACTAATTTGACTAAATTTTCTTTTTTTTAACTTATTTGACTAAATTTTATGATTTATTTGACTAAATTTTCAATGGATATAAGTTTTTTGAATGTATAGGTAAGTAAACATGATTTATTTGTAAACAATTATCTTTTTTTTGTTTGTATTGTTTATTTTTTATTATTTTGAAGCTACATTTTGATTTAAACTTTTTTGTATTTAAATATGAGTAGTGAAAAAAAAATAAGTAGTGAAATACTATTTTATGAAAACGACCTATATTTTACTTTTTATTTATTATTTTTTTAATAACTAATAATATTCATAATAATCGATCCTCTCGTAACTAAATCAAACTATTACATATAAAAATCAAACTATTGGTCTTAAGTTCAATTCCTGGTTCGGACAAGTATGTTTATAATAATTTGTGAAACAATCAACGTTGTCTTCCACATTAGTTATTCTTTGTACGTTCAAACATTTTTTTTATTTTATAATCCCATAATCATCCATTTTTTTTTCTATAAAACGAACCAATGAATAAAATTAGAACAGATTGTTTTAAAAAAAAATTTTAAAAAAAAGTGTTTTTAAGGAATTGACGCTTTGTTCGAATTATTAACAAAAATTCGTCGCCATAATGACTTGTACATTAATATGGTTCAAAGTTTAAGAGAAAATTGCTCAAGGAATATAGACAGTGCCGAGAAATTTTGAAATTCCAAGAATGTGTGTTGAAATTCTTCGTCTAGTTATACCGTGCAAATATCTGAGCTCGGAGCGATTCTAATTCTTCGATTCCATCACTAACACTGTCAGGTTATTTCACTTCTGAGTCATTCAATTTATAATTACCATTACAATCAATATTGATAGATCGTCAGGCCTCGGGACTAATCCTCCTAGTGGGTGTATTCTCCTCCCATTTTCACGGAAGATCTAGGGAGGGACCTGACGATGTGGGAGTTGTGGGAGGAAATGGTGGTATTGAAGTATCAGAAGGTACTCGCCTATACGAAACCATTTCTCGTCATTTTGTTGTTTTGATATTATTTCAAAGTTGTTTGAAATAAAAACTTTTTAACTTTGTATCATAGAATAATTGTCTTCAATAATAACAGCATTAATGTTAAATCCATCACGTGCTTTAGAACCGATTGTCTGTGTCGTGTATAAGGACTGTTGCTTTCATTGTTTACAAACCAATTTCTCAATAGATGGCGTTGCAAAAAAAGTTTCTTCGTCACTTAATAGATAGCGATGGTGTTTTCAGCTTATTTTCAAAACGAACAGATTTTCGGGATTAAAAAATAAAGAACTTTCAAAAATTGGATTGATAGAGAACTCAATAAGAAGGCATAATCTCTTTTTATATTTTGTTTCATGGCTTATTTTTCAACTGTTTTTTTTATGTTTCATTCTTTTTTAATGACACTTTTGAATTTACTTTATACCTAGGTATATAATTTATTTATGCTATTTATTTTGTTTCTTTTATTTTTGGTATTATTTCTTTAAGAATGTTTAGATTTAATATGCAAAAAATATTCTGATAGGTATTTCGTACATATATACATCTCTTTTAGATTCCATTTTATAATATTATTGTATGTATTAAACGTGTTTGTACTATTTTATTTTGTATTTACTTGAAAAAGGCTATTTAGCCGTTGATGGAAATAATAAATAAATAAATAATTGGTGGACGTGGCACAAGCGCATAAATTGATCACGTAAACCAGCCGATGACAGGTCGTAAGCCCTGTAGGTGCCTGGTTCTTTTATAATAATCTAACTTTGTTATAAAAAAATCATTGACTACTGACAGGAAAAAAATCCAATGTTTGCTTATATGGAACAAAAAAAAAAATTCAATTTTAATCTATTGCAACGGCATGGAAAATAAATTTTAAAGATAGCTGATATTTATAATTATTGAAAAATAATATACTTATTCGTATGATCCTACATAAATTCGCATGAAAAATAAAATACTTATTCGTATGATCCTACATAAATTCGTATGAAAAATAAAATACTTATTCGTATGATCCTACATAAATTCGTATGAAAAATAAAATACTTATTCGTATGATCCTACGTAGAGGAACAATCTAGTCAATTAAAAATATTATGGTTTCTTATTATAAAGAATGTTGTTTTTTGACAAAATGTATGTGAAAGAAAAAATGATGATTTTGATAATCGGTTGAATTTGTATATTTTCTGTGTTAAATTAAAAATCATTTATCCAAAAAAAATCATTCTTAAAATATTCATAAATTGGTAGTACAAAATAAGTGTGTGTAATGCAACAAAAGACACATTTTTGATATCTAGACATTCCACACTAAAAAAAAATATTTAAAAAACCGGAAATATTTTGCAATTATCTAAATTTAACTTTTTTAAAGGAAATATGCTTTTTCAAATTAATATATTATTTCAGTGCAAGAAGTACAGAACTATTAAGAAAGATAAAAAAGAGTCCCATACATAAAAAAATATATAATTTATCTGCATTTATGATGAAAAAAATCTATGCCTTCTTATTGAGTTCCCTTATCGATACAATTTTTGAAAGTTAAAATCGCTATCTATGAAATAACGAAGAAACCTTTTTTGTAACGCCATCTATTAAGAAGTTTTTTTTTTGTAAACAATGAAAGCAACAATCTTTATTCATGAGGTGACAGTGTTTTTTCGCACAGATGTCACCCCTGAATTGACGATAGTAAATATGTGTTATTTTCAAGCAATTGTATCCCATTATTGAATTATATAGAACTTTCAAAAATTGCATTGATGAGGCAACTCAATAAGAAGGCATAACGTAAAAAAAATCTATAGTTTCATTATTGACTCATCCAAAGCTGTCTGGTGGTATACCTACGTCATTGAGTATTTCCTGAACGTAAAACGGTCAGAGTTACAATATAATAAATCCGCGAGAGAAGAGATATTTGTTGACGGGGGAAGGAGGGAGGGAGGTGGTATATTATGATGGTGGGTAGCATGGGTGGGATGGAAGGGATGGTTGAGGGGGGGATGGCAACAGAAGAGTGTCGTACGTCCGACTCGGCGCTGCCGGAATATCAATAATGTCTCCACTCTCTGCTATTGCTTGCTTCACTCTCTGGAAACTGAGCCAGTATGGTTGCTACGGCCTTAAGGTCACACCACACCCGACCACATACAATATATTAAAAATTGTTAGATTTTGAATTGACGTTTCGTGGCCCATTTAAAAACTGCAATTTATTACATGTGTTAGGGGCAGAGTGGGCATTGCACTGGCATAGTAATCCAGTGATGGCGAGTACCCATTTCGTTCGCCTATAGCACAAGCCTTTTTTATTCATTTTTTTAAAATACGATAGGCAGATTAAATAAAATTCAAATTTGAATAAACAGATAAAAAATGGCAGTAAGAATGAAACACAAATACTCGTGGAAGTTGGAAAAACATTGAATATGACAACAAAAGGTGGCATCCGATTCCTTCATCTTACCGATCTGAAAAGAAGTTTAAAAAATAACGATTCATATACCAGAATTATATTTAAAATAATTATGTTTATAAACAGAATTCTCAATGCGGTGAACGAATATAGTATGATGAAATTATGATTTTCAATATGGCATATTTAATTAAAGGCCCTTGTATTTGTTCTGTGGGCATAGGGATGTACACAAATATACACAATAAATTATTTTCTAATGTATGAAACACATAAAAATATCACCAAATCTATTATACAATATTTTTTCGTGAAGAAATGTTAAAATTTAGAGGTTATTTTATAAAGCGAAAACAGTAATTAAAATTAAAAAAACCCAGCCGGTAAATTTTCATATTCTCTTTCGATTGAAGTGAAACTACTTCATAGGCCTTGTATTTATTATATCACTAGATATATAAAAAAGGTTTTATTAAAACTCATTTTACAAGATTAAACATATGTAATCAAATATGAAAAAACTCACGCAATACAATAAAGATTTTAAAATGAACTGTTCTTTATTTCAAATAATAATTTAATAAAATGATAATATAAAATGATAATATTAAAAATAATTTAATAAATAATAATACTAAGGCCATTAAAAACAATTTCAGGAAAAACGTTGTTTAGTTAAAAGAAATAGATAAATGTGAATAAGTGAGCTTGTGTTCCTTTTTTTTAAATCAAATAAAAATATATATTGTGATATCCCAAATAAGTCAATTATATTATAGGTAATTCATGCATATAAATTTATGAGGAAAAATAACACTAGTAAAAAAATTATATAAATTATTTATTAATAGATTTATTTATTGATTTAATTATTTGTTATTTGTTGAATTGAATGATTAATTTCTTTATTTTAGTATTGAAATTTGAATATAATTGAAAATTGGTAATATTGAGAGTCTTCACTGGTTCATATGCTGGTAACTCATTTGTGTTTATACATTGTAGATATGACTATCCGTACTCTAAAAATGAAATAAAATAAAATAAATACCTAATATAAGTTTTGAAACAGATGATGATAATCGTTATTACGATTGGTTAACAATGAAATCAAACCTAAAATTAACCGACATACGAACCCGAGACCTCGAGATGATCAGTCTGATGTTTGGCCGGCTAAGCCAGAACGTTTTGTGTGTAATTTATTAGCTTCCGCATACATTTCCATCTCATCGCGTCTTTATGGTATCCAGAGAGCTGTGTGTAGCGCCAACTGGCGACATTGGCGTACTGCAGGAGTGTCGTGAGGTGCGCCCTCCCCCCCTCATTAAGGAGATCGGGGCCCGGGCGGTGTAGGGCCCTATGGAAGGAGCATGAGGTGAGGGCCAGGGAGAACAACCATAACAACTTTTCATTAAACAGTCTTCAATTTTAATTGAATTTGTTTTCGAGTCTGTTACCTTAGGAATACAGCGACATAACTTAGCGGGTGACCGATTCATCACAGTTTCTAATATCGCCTTATGTCTACCTATTGTATTTGTATATTATCATCACAGTTTCTTATATCGTCTAACTTTATTTGTATATTACATATCATCACAGTTTCTTATATCGTCTTATATTTGTATTTTACTATCCCAGTTTCTTATATTGTCTTATTATATTTTTATATTGTCATCAGTTTATAATACTAATCGAATTATGTCTACTTATTGTATTTGTATATTATCATCACAGTTTCTAATATCGCCTTATGTCTACTTATTGTATTTGTATATTATCATCACAGTTTCTATTATCGCCTTATGTCTACCTATTGTATTTGTATATTATCATCACAGTTTCTATTATCGCCTTATGTCTACCTATTGTATTTGTATATTATCATCACAGTTTCTTATATCGTCTAACTTTATTTGTATATAACATATCATCACAGTTTCTTATATCGTCTTATATTTGTATTTTACTATCCCAGTTTTTTATATTGTGTTATTATATTTTTATATTGTCATCAGTTTATAATACTAATCGAATTATGTCTACTTATTGTATTTGTATATTATCATCACAGTTTCTAATATCGCCTTATGTCTACTTATTGTATTTGTATATTATCATCACAGTTTCTATTATCGCCTTATGTCTACCTATTGTATTTGTATATTATCATCACAGTTTCTTATATCGTCTAACTTTATTTGTATATTACATATCATCACAGTTTCTTATATCGTCTTATATTTGTATTTTACTATCCCAGTTTCTTATATTGTCTTATTATATTTTTATATTGTCATCAGTTTATAATACTAATCGAATTATGTCTACTTATTGTATTTGTATATTATCATCACAGTTTCTAATATCGCCTTATGTCTACTTATTGTATTTGTATATTATCATCACAGTTTCTATTATCGCCTTATGTCTACCTATTGTATTTGTATATTATCATCACAGTTTCTATTATCGCCTTATGTCTACCTATTGTATTTGTATATTATCATCACAGTTTCTTATATCGTCTAACTTTATTTGTATATAACATATCATCACAGTTTCTTATATCGTCTTATATTTGTATTTTACTATCCCAGTTTTTTATATTGTCTTATTATATTTTTATATTGTCATCAGTTTATAATACTAATCGAATTATGTCTACTTATTGTATTTGTATATTATCATCACAGTTTCTAATATCGCCTTATGTCTACTTATTGTATTTGTATATTATCATCACAGTTTCTATTATCGCCTTATGTCTACCTATTGTATTTGTATATTATCATCACAGTTTCTTATATCGTCTAACTTTATTTGTATATTACATATCATCACAGTTTCTTATATCGTCTTATATTTGTATTTTACTATCCCAGTTTCTTATATTGTCTTATTATATTTTTATATTGTCATCAGTTTATAATACTAATCGAATTATGTCTACTTATTGTATTTGTATATTATCATCACAGTTTCATATGGTTTTATTGTATGTACCTGCATATATTATCATCACAGCTTCTTCTGACGTTTTATTGTATTTGTATAAAATCATCAGTTTCTAATACTAATCGCATTAATGTCGAGCAATTGTATGTATATATTTTCATCACAGTTTCATGTGGTTTTATTGTATGGACATATAAATTATCATCACAGTTTCTTCTGAAGTTTTTATTTTATTTTAATTTTATGTAGCTTCTCGGGCAACTAACAGGTGCTATGTCAAATAATTATTTAACACGCACCCAATAACAAGTTGCCACATTCTGGAGACTTACGATATTTATCGTCTCACAGATCCAGACTGAAACACAATTTTAAAAACTGTGTCTCCACCGGGAATCGAACCCGAGACCCTTGGATCAGCAGTCAGATACCTAACCAACTGAGCCACGAAGGCCGACGTTTTATTGTATTTATTTAATTTAGAGGACAACATACAGCATATAATAAATTATATAAAATAAATTTGATTCATAATAAAGCCAATTACAGGTTGTCGCTGAAGTTATTGTAGTATATTAAGATACATTGGGAATGGATACATATTATGATGAGATATTGTGTGAATGATGTGCGAAATTGCATATATAAATGTGTCTGTATATTAAGTGTTAAATTTGATTATGAGGATGAAATTTTGAGTTTGATAATATTTTTTAAATGTGGAGGCGCTAAGTAAGAATATGTCAATCTCTTGGAAATGCCTATTGTATGTATTACAGATTCTGTACATTATTGCATGTTGAGCATAGTTGGTGTGTTGAGTGGTTAGGCGGAAAAGAGGAGTGTGTCTAGTTCTACGGGTAGGGATGTTGAAACATATATTATTTAAAAGATCAGGAGAATCAATTTTATTATTAATAATATTGTGGAGAAGCATCATATCTGATAGAGTACGTCTGTTTTCGAGTGAATCAATGCAATGGTATAAATCCTTGCCTCACGATACGACGGGAAATCAAGAAATGCTTTACGGTTAAGGTGTTTAGTAAACATATTTTGTATCCTTTCGATACGGTTTATGTGTGTTGCATAATGGGGAGACCAGACAGGAGATATGTATTCCAGGATAGGGCGAACCAGGGAAAAATAATTTTAGTGTTCTCAAGTTTGTGAATGGTTTTCTGGTTCTGAATAAAAATCCAAGCATTCTGTAGGCCTTATCTATAATACAGTCAATGTGTGAGTTAAACCTAAGTTTGGTGTCCATAATAACACCAAGGTCTCTAACGTTATCACTAGAAGCAATAGGTTTACCATTGAGAGTTTATTGAAAGGCCATGTGAGATAGTTTGTGAGAGAAACTAATTTTATGGCATTTTGTGACGTTAATTAAGAGGTTGTTATTTCGGCAGTCATCAGATAGTTTGTCAAGATCCGATTGTAGTTTGAGGCAGTCATTTAAATCAGAAATTTTTAAAAAGATTTTCATGTCGTCAGCGAAAAGTTCATAATCGGAGAATACGAAACAGTCGCCTATGTCAAATATGTAGATGTTGAATAAAAGTGGTCCTAAATGTGACCCTTGCGGTACGCCTGAGGGAATGGAGATGAAGTTAGATTTGTACCCGCCAACTAACACAGATTGACGACGATTTCTTAGGTAAGAGCTGATCCACCGGGAAAGATCGCCATGAATGCCGAGCTGATTGAGTTTATTAAGAACGAGGTCATGGTTAACTCTATCAAAAGCCTTTGAGTAGTCGGTGTATCTATATATGTCGGGTCGGGCATCCATTTGATGTTTCGTGTGCATCTTGGAAGTTATACATTCGTTAAATGGCACTAAATTAGAGAGAACTGATCTGTGGCGTAAAAATCTGTGTTGTTTGTCACTTAGGAATGGTTTAATATGATTATATAATTGATCATAGATGATTTTTTCAAAAAAATTACTAATGACAGGTATGATCGATATGGGTCGGTAATTTTCTATATTATTTTTGGAACCGGATTTATGAATAGGTGAGATGTATGCCTCCTTCCATACGGTGGGGAATGAGGCTTCTGCCAAAGAGCGATTGAAAAGGATGGATAGAGGTAAGGCAAGGTTTGTAGCATAATACTAATCGTATTAATGTCTACCTATTGTACTTATATATTTTCATCACAGTTTCTTCTGACGTTTTATTGTATTTGCATATTATCATCAGTTTCTAATACTAATCGCATTATGTCTACCAATTGTATTTAAATATTTTCATCACGGTTTCATGTAATTTTATTGTATGAATATTTTCATCACAGATTCATTTGTCATTTTATTGTATTTATAAATTATCATCAGTTTCTAATACTATCGAATCATGTCAACCTATTGTATTTGTATTTTATCATCACAGTTTCTTATGTCGTATTGTTGTCGTATTACCATCAGTTTCTTATATCATCAGAAGAAGAAATTTACAAATTTGTATTTGTAAATTATTTTATTTATTTATTTATTTAGATGGCTCTACGCCTTTTACGTGAATAAAAAATATAATGGTTAAACTACTTGATTTAAAAGATATAAAAGTAATACGAAAAAGAGATAAACAAAATAAAAATAAAATAAAACATTAATTCAAAATCGACACACATCAGCAACAAACGGAAACCAATAGAAATTATTGACAATTACAAGTTACAAAAATTATCAAATTGTCTTGCTATTGCATTATGTAAAACAAATATTCCATATTTATTATTTTTTTATTGATTCTAATTCATTAAAATTAGCATCTTTTAAGAGGTATTATTCCTTACTAAATAGGCAAAGATAAATTAGTGGAACACTTCAAATGTTACCAACATTTTTGGTTTTTTTTTTATCTATACAATTTATGTAAAATGATTTTTTATGAAGCAAGTACGAAATTTATTATTTCGTTTTAATATGATTTAAGTAACTTGTGGTGTACAATGTACAGTACTTGTTTTTATTTTTCACTTTCTACTACTAATAGTAATTTTTAAGCATATTTCCTCATCGATTTCTCAATGGGTGCAACATGTTTTTCTTTTTATGGCATATGACGCACTAGAGTATTGTCCACTATTCACTCAAAAGTCTCTGCATTGTTCCATATTGGTTTAATATGCACTAGAAAGAAACTCGCAAGTAAAGAGAATAAATTATTCATTCATATGGTTTAACGTCATATATTGCTTTACAATTATGATTCAAATTTAATCGGGATAATGAAGATTATTTTGATAATAAATTTCCTACTCCTTAAAATATACAAGTATTTACTGTTTTTATTATTTCGCACTCGTTTAAAAATCCTAATTCGTTGGTTTTACGTTTTCACGTTCACTTTACGCTACCACCTTTGCGCTCGTAAAATGTACGTCTGCCATAAAAGTTGTATATCATATTTTGAGTAAATCAAATTCTCATCGTCGTGTGTTCCAGTTTGTTGTAACATTTTAATATGTTGCACAAAAAATTTACCCGGAATCGTGGCACTTTCATTTCCACAAGAAACGACATAAAATACAGAAGCAATATGCTCAAACAACAACCCGGCACCACCCCCGCTGCCAGCCCCCACTCGCTCTTTCTACGTTCCCTGTCCCACGAAACCTCCTCGTGCTATGTCGTGACACCACTGCCTCGTTCCCGTCTCACTCACACATAGTACTCTCCCATTCTCCTTCTACCTTCTGCTTCCCATCCCTCAACACCATACCTAGCTGCCATCACGAAAACCTTTCATTCGACGCGAAAGAAAAAATAAGTGGATTTTACTACTCGTTGTTTTTTTCGGCACAGCTCCGGCGAAAATCATTATTTATCTATAGAATTCTCATCTCTCTTTAAGGGAAAATTCACAGGAAGAGGAAAGAATTTCTCGATCACAGTATAATTTTACATTATATTGTTTGTCTATGTGTTTGTACTTACGGGTCTTTTCATGTTTTCATTACGATATAACGACGTTTTTGCACTCGCGGAATCGAGACTGCTAAAAATCACCTCAGTAACGCCTTTCTGAATAGTTAAACATGCCATCACACCATGTCCCTGTTATTGGGATATGCGGAGAGTGCTGAGCGCCATACACCTCTGTCTCATCGCCTCATTTACATTCATACATCGTTACATATACCCTCATTTGCTCATTGTGAATATTTTTGTCTCGTTATTTATCGTCGGCCTTCGTGGCTCAGTTGGTTAGGTATCTGACAACTGATCCAAGGATCCCGGGTTCGATTCCCGGTGGAGACACAGTTTTTAATTGTTTTTTCAGTCAGAATCTGTGAGACGATTAATATCATAAGTCTCAAGAATGCGGCAATAAAATAAAATAAAATAAAATAAAATAAAATAAAATAAAATAAAATAAAATAAAATAAAATAAAATAAAATAAAATAAAATAAAATAAAATAAAATAAAATAAAATAAAATAAAATAAAATAAAATAAAATAAAATAAAATAAAATAAAATAAAATAAAATAAAATAAAATAAAATAAAATAAAATAAAATAAAATAAAATAAAATAAAATAAAATAAAATAAAATAAAATAAAATAAAATAAAATAAAATAAAATAAAATAAAATAAAATAAAATAAAATAAAATAAAATAAAATAAAATAAAATAAAATAAAATAAAATAAAATAAAATAAAATAAAATAAAATAAAATAAAATAAAATAAAATAAAATAAAATAAAATAAAATAAAATAAAATCAAATAAAATAAAATAAAATAAAATAAAATAAATCTGATTATATGTAGTATATGTACTGATTATTTTTCTACAAAAATATATTTTTTTACAATAATATATAGAACATATTTAAAAAATTCTGTAATATCTTTCTTCATTATTATCCGAACTATACAAGTTATTTTTTTTCAAAATCATTCAATTAATAGTAATGATGTAGTATCTAAATGAACGAGTGGGTTGTGGCCAACGCTAAACTCTCGACACCATAGTAAACGTCCATTTTTTTTTCTTGAAATGTTGACAGTCTCTCAATGCATTTTTATGAAGTACATTTCCATTAGATTCTTAAACAAATATAAGATTCCCAGAGGACAAAAGTTTTCACAATACACCATACACAAAATAACATTGTTACGAAACTCATAGTATGTATTTTCTACATGATAACTGTTGAGAAATTTGAAGTAAAATTGGATTACTAGCAAGATAAGCATGTATGAGACAGTGTATCAATGTTGATGAGGCGATGTACCTATGTGTCAAAATAGAAGAATGCGGTGTTCGGTTCTCACTGCCTACCCATTGAGGAAGATAGAAGTGGAGAGCAAAAATACACTTGTCTATAGAGATACATACAATATCAATATGAAGTTGATCACTCAATTTTCCCTTACAGAAGCTATTTTACTTCTGTTATATACATTTTTCATACAACATTTTTCATGAAATTTATTTCACATTGATATGGCAAACCATAGAATAATAATAGTATAGAATACTCTTTAGCCTGCAGTAAACGCGACTGCTTTATGTTGACAAATTTGGTCAACATTTTGCTACGAGCATTCAGTACCTGATAATTTGGCCGTCTACGTGATACGTTCTCCAAATAGGGAATTTTTTAACTGCTTGCAAAATTATTTACGCAGCCATAACGAGTATTACTATACGAACAATGTCTGCCAGCAGAGTCATACATATATTGACACGAGCCGGCCAATAAAACGGCTTCACTTTTTAGCGAGGTATTGTATGGGAATGAGTATTCTATAGTTTTATTATTATTCTATGGGCAAAACATAGATTTTTTTCTTTAAATTTTGACAATCCTTGAATGCATCCTTGAGTGAGTGTATTTTTGTTGTATCAAAATTTCAAACAGTATACAAAAAACTCGATTTTCCAGACCGTGAGAGCATTTTGAAAATTTGGACAGATGAAATCATAGAGAAGAAATTAACGGATATATATGGAAAACTAATCAGCTCTAGGTCTATGCACTTTACACATATGATGTTACAATAAAGTTGATCGGACTTATAGTTTGGGCTGTAGAGAGGACACAAAAAAAAACAACGTAAATGATGAAATCATAGAGAAGAAATTAAAAGTTGTCTATGTGTAAACTAATTAGCTCTAGGTCTATGCACATTACACATATGATGTAAATATGAAGTCGTTCGGACTTATAGTTTGGGCTGCAGAGAGGACACGAAATGGATAATTCCGAGAACAAAAGGAATTAATCTTATAAATAAATTTACAATTTATCACTTATTATCGGCCATTTTACTTTGAATCGTTGATTATTTTCTACTAATCATAAAGATATTTATTTATTTGTTTATTTATTAAAATCCTTTTTTTTTACATGTATAGTAATATAAGAAGTAGGTACAATATAACTTTATACAGAGTAAATAAAATGTATAGGTAATACTATAATTAAGTTGAAGTTTTTCATAAGTGTATACATATTTATATATATTTTAATTTGTGGATTAGGCTACTCTACTAGGCTATGCCTGTCTCAGAGTAGCACTATATTTCATTTTTAGACTTTTATTTTTATTTGTAATTTTTTTAGTATAAATTCAAATAATAGTTTATTAAAATAATAATTTTGGAGATTATAGATTAATATAAAATTTTTTTTTGCAAAATTAATAGAATGATGATTAGATTATTTCATAAGTTTTCAAAAAAAATGCTGGTAGTTCTTGAAACTAGTAGTGGTATAAAAATAAATAAGTGGAATAAAACATAGTTATTTTGTTATTTTAATATTTTTTAAGGATAATTCTGTACGCCGAACGCCGTACGCCATACATACAAACACATCACGACGAAACTCAGTGTGCACTCTCTACATGATACCCGTTGAGAAATTGATGTAAAAAATACTGTGAAAAATTGTGAAATCATGACTCTCCACTATTCCATAATGTGGAGAGTAAAAATAGGTATGCTGACAGCAGACACCCTCTTAAGAACTACCTATATCTTAATCGTCTTTATTCAATGATTTTTGAGGAAAAAGTAATAGCTATTTATTTGATTATTTTTTTATTTATCTGATTTATATACGAACTATATATTTATTACAAAAATAAGACAACTCAATCAGCTTAAATAAAACTTTATTAAAACTGACATGTTTATTATATTATCACAAAATAAGGTCCTCAGGATTGCATTAGATTAACTATTGATAAAATGTAAAATTAAATAAAAAATATTATTATGACCTGCCTCTCGTTTATATGACATCATTAAATAAATAAATACAATGTTAAGGTAGGCAGGGTAAGCTGCAAGGCACTTATATTTTGGGTACCATCACATTTTTGTAATCTTAACGAATAGCAGATTAATACGAATACAAGTTAAAAAATATTTGCCCGAAGATTTACAAAAAATAATGTTTATTTAATCGATGTTTCACATCTTTAGTATTTATTTTGTACCATTAAACAGGCCATATAACGCTAAATCAAGAGACTGAAAACAAGATATATGAAAACCGCCTATAAATACACTTACGAGTACATACTAAAACTATGAAGAAAATAAGTTGTTCGTTAGGTTAGGTTTTGTATGTGATTAAGTTATCTAAAACCCAAAATTTGTTGATTTTTCCGATTTAATGAACAAACCTGACTTAAAATCAAAAAACTTTATTGGTCATGCACTTTATTTATGTACTTTTTAAGCACGTGAAAAAATTATTTCTCTGCGACGTAATTATGGAGTAATTTAAAATAAAAAAACCTGTAAAAAAGGATATTTATAAAAAACACACAACTTAAAATATTTGAGAATTTGATTTCAACTTGGGGTGTTTAGGTATCTCCTAAACATTATTACACATTTAATTTAATTTTTTAGATAAAAATGTTTTCAATATAATTGATCCAGGAAAAAAGACGAACAAAAATAATAAATTATTTGTTGAAAAAAGCGTAATTTTATTTCATGTTAATATAAATTAGACATTTTTTTCAACATGTGCTTGCTCTATATATTGAAAACTAATAAATAGAAACAGTTTCATATTATTTAGTTGCAGATATCTTTTTTTATCTATTGAAATATATTTTTGGCTTTTTTGCTGTTAATACATTATTTCAGTTTTGTAGAAATATTTAAATCATACAAAATATAAATGTTTTCCTTAAAACGGTTTATTGAACAACAAAATATTTGTGCATTAAATTGTATTTTAAATATTAAAAATACCTTTAACTAAATTAAATAAGGGTAACCCAGACGAAAGAAGACCTCCAGGAAGACCTTCGAAACGATAACGTGGTTATACTACGAAATCAGCGGCATAAATAGATCTTCAGGGGGGCAAGTCTGGTTCGACCGGCGAAATCAAAACCCTAGTGTTTACCCATATCATGGATATAATTATAATATGGAGTTCTATGAAATCTAAAGATATTGTAGAACTCCATATAATAATTATATCCATGATATGGGTAATCACGGGGGTTTTGATTTCGCCGATTGAACCAGACTTGCCCCCCAGATCTATGTACTATGTTTTACGTGACATCATTGAATCAAAGTTTTGTCTTGATCATTACTTTATCACAACAAATAGCTTCAATGATATATACTGAAACCAAAAAACAACTTTCCAATTATTTTTTTTTAATAAAGAATACCTAATATTTATAATCATGAGGTGTAACGTTGTTGAACTAATCATTTGACAGGACATGCACTGCACAGCACATGAGAAGGAATAAAAATATAATATAAAATAAAGGTGGACTGGTTTTGGACAAATGCAAAGGGCATTCTACCGTCATCATGGCGAAAGTCACAGAGGGCAAACGTTTCAAATATTTTTTTTAGTTCTTATTTTTATGTCGCTGGTAATCTTAGTGCGTAGGTACGCGTACACAAATACAGTCTGCATTCTTCGAGACTACGCTGATCGTTTGTAAGTTTAACAATTTATTTAATACAAAGAACCATCTCAAAGAAACAACATCATCATCAGAGACTCCACAGCCCAGGATGGGCCTTGGCCTCATAAAGCATTTGTTTCCATTACACCCTATCCAAAGCCTTGTCTCTCCAATTCTACACACCTTGTATCCTTGTGGCCTTCCCACATATCTCCTTACCTCCAGACGTGTTTTGATGAAAGAAACATATTTTTTATTACCCATCAACCTGGGGTGATTTACAACAATTGCATACCGGATTTAAGTGTCCACGTGACAAAATAAGAAACAGTATGATCAGAGAGATGTGTGATATTCAAAATGTTATCAGATGGGGCAGACAAAAAATAAGGTATTAGAGAGGTCATGTGGAATGTCAGAGGGAAGAAGAATGCCCGGAATACCACCCAAAAGATGGAAATATCACAAGAGGCAAACTCTGTACAAACAGACTGTTGTGGCCATTAACCAGTTTTATTGGGATTTAAGTGGCCATATGAAAAGTACGAAATCTTTTTGATTGACGCCCTGAGATCTCACGGTGTGTGCACCCAGATATTATTTTGTCTAGATTCCATCAAGGTTAAACATTCATGAAATACTTTCGAAGCAGATTACTTGTCTTGTAGTTATCTTTTTCTGATTGAGTCAACTTTATGACGTATAAGGGTTTTTGTAATGTCCTTTGTTGGTTCTTACTTTGACTTAGTAAATCTCTGATATATCTTTTGAAAAGCGCCGTGATGAATACTTAATTAAGACTGTAGCTGACCACCACACAGGCTGTCCAGAACTTCTCAGTCTTTCTTTAATTTCTTATTCATTGCAACAAAAAAGTACATAAATTCTTGTCCAGGTTCTGGTTCAAGAATGGTAATAATGAAAGACTTTTATCTACGTATTCTCAACACCACATTCGCACGTATGTATTTTTTGTGCAATAATTTGAGCTGGTATAGTAAATTTTATTTAAAAAACCACTTCTATTTCAACAGACACATTATAATGATTTGACAACACTACAAAATTGTAGTTATTGGTTCACTTCCTTCGTAAGGATTATTTCTATGATTTTAATGACCTGTAGTTATTGGTCATTAAAATCATTGAAATAATCCTTTGACAAATGGAGAGATGAGGTCTAGGGAACAGCTAGGGTTATAAATCATAATATAAGAAATGGAAATGAACATGATTGCTGAATATTTCCTTTGATATCTCTTATAATACCAAGTTAAGGCTGACAAATGTGTAATAATAATAATAAATAAAAATATTTAATGGTTGGACTACGAAAAATATACGGTGAGTAGAATTAAATTGAATTTAGAAATATGAAAACGAAAGAAGTTTGAATAGCCAAATAATGTTAGACAATATAAGGTCCTAAAATATGATGGTATGTGAACAACATTAAACATTGTCCGCAACTCTAATACTGAGGAATAAGCATGGTTTGATTAAATTAAGTTTTTATAAGTGTGACTGTGTTTGCGATTATCCCGTAATTATCTGAATATGTATTATACGTATATACGTCCTCGTTGATTTGATTAGCTAGTTAGTGCAAAGTTATTGAAAAATATGACTTTTAGTATGGTGTCATTTCATTTACGTGTTATATCTTTACCGATCATTGCACTGACAACTGGTTTTAAATATTTATTCAAATACTGTTCAAAAATTATTTCGATGAGTACATAATTAAAGTTTTTTTCATGTCAGAATGCAGCGTATCTGTTCAAAGATTGAATTTTATTTTTTGTTATTACCTACCCGAAAATTTTTATTTACTTTTTTTTGTTTTTCGTAGTATAAAGTAAGTTTCAAATATTCGTGTTACTTACATACATAGTTAATATATTTTGTGTTTATATGTACGTAATTGATAGAATAAGGTATTATTTATTTTATTTATTGTAAAAATAAATTATTTCTTTACCAAATGTAATTATTACTACGTTCGAGCTTTGTTTCTTAAATATTAATTTTAAAATTGTATACCATATTTCCCAAAACCGATATCTTTTGTTTTACTGCAGTTTTTCCTAAACCGATATTCTTTGTTTCACATAATTTGTTCCAATGTCATTATTCTCATTTTTACCTTATTTTTCCCAATACCCAATTCTTTGTTTTTCTTCATTTTTTCCAATACCAATAAACTTTGTTTTACTACATTTTTCCCAATACCGCTACACTTTGTTTCACTTCATTTTTTTCCATTGTCGATATTCTTTGTTTTACTTTATTTTTTCCAATACCATTATTTTCATTTTTACCTTATTTTTCCCAATACCCAATTCTTTGTTATTCTTCATTTTTTCCAATACCAATATACTTTGTTTTACTACATTTTTCCCAATACCGCTACACTTTGTTTCACTTCATTTTTTTCCATTGTCGATATTCTTTGTTTTACTTTATTTTTTCCAATACCATTATTTTCATTTTTACCTTATTTTTCCCAATACCCAATTCTTTGTTTTTCTTCATTTTTTCCAATACCAATATACTTTGTTTTACTACATTTTTCCCAATACCGCTACACTTTGTTTCACTTCATTTTTTTCCATTGTCGATATTCTTTGTTTTACTTTATTTTTTCCAATACCATTATTTTCATTTTTACCTTATTTTTCCCAATACCCAATTCTTTGTTTTACTTCATTTTTTCTTATACCAATATTCTTTGTATTACTTTATTTTTTCCCATACTGATATTCTTCCAAAAACAGAATTCTGTTTCTTCAATACATATACAATATTTTTTTCATTTATAATAAGTAGTTATATATACAATTAAAAATATATTTATAAGAAAATACAATTATTAGTTGTATATACAATTATATTAAAAATATATTTATAAGAAACAAAAACAATTGATTTTCATGTTTTGAATAATTGTAAAGTAATCTTTATCTTCTAGTTCTTGAAAGGTCCGTCAACATTTAATTCCACTCGAGAATACATTATATATGTCTCAGTCCGGGATAATTAATTAAATTTAAATTCTACAGTGTAATCACAGAATTCTCAAATAAAGTGATGTGGACATCGAACAAATCAACGAAACGAACACTAACCTAGCCCACCGAGTTGCCTGATACCCCGCAAGCTGTACCTATACCCCACCATCCGCTCTTCACTCCAACACCCGCTGCAATACAAAAAAGAAACAAACAAACCTCCCGAAAGCAACAATAATAATAATCATTCCACGGGAACCTCTGAAGGCGACCGACCCACAGCATGAAAACAGTTGAACCTCTTACCAAGGAAGAAGAAGAAAGCACCTGCCATACTCAATACAAGTCTCGGTACTTCATTGCTAAATTTTTTCATAACTACCACCGGTCCACCGAATGCTTTCGACTGGACGCTCCAGGTTCTTTAAAGGTTGTACCTGCACTCGGAGACTAAATAATAATAAAATAACAAGACGAGAGAAATGTACTTTTACGAGCGATTAGAAGATAATAATTGATGGACAACCATTAAATTTTAAAAACCTTGTGAAAAAAATACATTAAAATTAAAAATAGGACAGAAGAGAGATATCGATGTATTACTTGATCCGGGAAGTTAAGTCGAGAGATTGAATTAAACGTATTAAAATATGCATGCTTAAATAATATATTTACTTAAAAATTTCTCGTCTAAAATAATCACTCATCAAACACTTTATATTATTATATTCATAAAGGGCTAAAGCAATAATACCTGCTGATAGCTGAAATCTAATTCCTTTTTTTTGTAACATAAGAAATTATATATATATATATATATATATATATATATATATATATATATATATATATATATATATATATATATATATATATATATATATATATATATATATATATATATATATATATATATATATATATATATATACACATCAAAGTTTAACAATACAATTTTTTTTTACAAAAAAGATACTTAAGGACTACATTTTCTTTCCTATTCCATTTTTCATCTTTATTTGCTGAGAATTTATTTGATCTTCGATGGTTTTTTTGTGTTTATGAATCATTATATTTTTCTTGTCAGATAATTTAAATTTTTTTTTTATAATTTTCATTATCATGAAGTACGCTTTTGTAAATTATACTGAAATATTTTTTTCAAATCTATTATCATTAGGCATGTAAATAAAAAATACTTTTTGTTTTATTTTATAATTTATTTGTTACATTAAATTTTTACTTTATTATTAATTTGTTATATTATTGTTTTTCTTTATAATTAATTTGTAAAAAGTAATTGAGATACACAGTTCTTTGTGTGGGGGAAGAATTATATGTTTCAATCATTTGTATTTGTGTTCTACTTAATCCAAATGTCGATTTGTTCCAGAGAACTTTGTTCTCTTAACATATCGACGAAGTATCAAGCCAGGATACATGATATTTGTGTGCAAGGTCTATATTTTTCACGGTATTTCCAACTTTGAAGTCAAAAAACACCAACTTAGAAGCCTCGCAGCATATTTATTATATGTACGAATTTACTCAGAATTCGGAGTAGAACATTTAGTGTATGTGTTTCTGTGTGTGTGTCCCCCCCTTAAAACTTTTGATCCGCTCAATTAACAGGATTCAAAATTTCAGAATATATAAATAATTATAGGCCTACAAAACTTTAATACTCAGAATTTTGAATTTTTGTTTCATGTAGGGGTTATCAAATTTTGTATTTTTACTTTATTATTCCATGTATCTCAAAAACCATAAAAGCTATAATACTGAAAATTTGTATAAATATAGACAAACACAAAATCTCAAATTTCTTTTTTCAAAAAAATTCCAGAGATTCTCAACCATTTTTTATTAAGATAAATATTTTTTTATGAAAAATTTATGTGTTCAACTACCTATATTTAGTTTTTAAAAATATCGAAAAAAGCCGAAACACCCCAACTAGATAATTAAATTTTCTATAAAAAATATCAACATTGTAGTATCACATGTCAATTTTTTTTAACAATTTTTATAAAAATTGAATTTAGTGACGACATTGCTTCATACAATTTGTATGGCAGTGGCCTATACATTATATCTAAAAAAACTTAATAATTTGATACTTAATCTCCAAACATACATACCATCATTTAACTATTTTATTTTATATTATTATTGTTTTTTTTTTGCCCCCCTAATGTTTTTGTATAATCAATTTCTTAACTATTTCATTTCCTTAATGTTATTTATTTGTTAATTCTTTAGTTGTTTTTTTTTTATTTGTTATTGTGTTACTCTGCAAACTAAATTGTGAATACTGTAAGGTTGCAGATAAACGTCGACTTAACATATTGCTATTAGTTATTATTATACACATTTATATTCTGTAACTGTTTGTATTCCTTTATAAATAAAATAAAACAAAAAGCAAATAAATAAAATAAAATCATGCTGTTTTCATATTCTGGATAGTAAAAACAGACTGACCTCCATACTATCCTATCCTGACATACAAACCTACATGTTTTATATAGAAAACAGAATATCTCAAAATATTTATTAATATGTGTTTATGTACCTATTAATAGTTTGGTACGTATTTTTCAATTATACCATACTATCGCCATCGAGAGCTGGTTCTCATGTGTTACATGCAACTAGTTTAATTATCTGTTTCTATTCATATGCCAATTAAGTTTTATTTTAAGCTCTTGTTTTTGTTATTTTTTTTTGTTTTATTATTTAAACATGTAACATTCAATGTTGGATGAAATGTCTTAAAATAAATGAAAAAATAAAACGGAGAAATTGATGTATTTTTTATCTAGCACTGTATTATTTGATAAAAGATTTCAAAGATGGATGCTCAAATACTCAATACCAGTTATAAAAATCACTTTAGGTTATCTATAGGTACTAATAAGCAAAACTTACTTTTCCTACAAATGATCTTTGTCAATCGATTTTCAATGTTATAAAATAATGTTAAAATAAATAAATAAACACTTCCTTGCACCCTGCGCAAGTGGCGAGTTTATTGCCACATGGCAATTTCTTCCAACTAACCAGTGTTTCCAACCCAGAGAAACAATTTTTAGTGTAAGAAATTAATTTAAATAAATTTCTCCTCTGCTGGGGATCGAACCCAGGACGCCCGCACAGAAAACTTACGGCTTACTAACTGTGCCACGGCGGTCTCCATAATATAATACAATATTATCAGAGACATTGAAATGTAAAAATATTTTAGCAGGTATTGTTAACAGATTTAAGTAATTTACATGAATTTTATCGCCATCTTATTGTACAAATCATTACAAATAATGTGAATGGTTAAAATTATTCAAAATTTGACCTTCACCCTTCATAGTGTTTGTTATGTATTTATGTTGTCAGGGTCGGCGCCACCATGCAGGAGAAATAGGCAACCGCCCAAGGCGCAAATCATTAGTGGACGTAAATGAAGAGTATTAAAATATTTATTTTACTAAAAATATTTTTTGCGAAACAAGATGTGAAAGCCGAAATAAAGCTTTGAAACTTTTACTATATAATCTTGGTGATATTTATAAAACGCATAAATAGAGAAATGACCAAGATTCATCTCGAAATTGAGCCTTTGTTGATGTAGTCTGAAACAAAATATTATGCAATAAAAAAAGAAGGCAGGGAAATTGTTTTTTTCCTGAAATGTATTTTTTGTGTATTTAATAATAAATGATATTTAATTTATTATGTATAATTTATTAAATTAAGTATTATTAATTGTATTTAATAATAAATTCGTTTTAATTTTGTTTTTTAACTGTAAATTATTTTTAAATGGTCGGCCTTGATGGCTCAGTTAGTTGGATATTCGACTCCTAAGCTAAAGGTCGGGATGCAATTATTGGTGGAGGCATAGTTTTTAATTGTTTTATCAGCTTAGCGATGAATATCATATGTGATAATTTGTTATAGGGTGCGTGTTAAATCTGTTAACAATTTGGTTAATTTTTTTTAATGTACTTACATTTCACCCTTATTTGTGAGAAAGGGGGCTTCAAAAAACCTCGGGCCGCCACTGTATGTTATTAAAACATATGATATTATTACATATGTTGTAAAGGTGTTTTGAATCTGCGAAGTCTGCAGTCTCAACAGAGACGCAGAACGATATAAGTAAATTAAAATGGTTAAAGTAATGACTATTCGAATATGCATAGTCATTTTTCCTAATTATTGGCATATCCCACAATGTGGGGTAACCAGCCACAGGTATTTGGGTGTGCATTGCCTTTATTTTTTTAGTTTCTCAATCTAGTATTTTATAATTTATATACATAAACGTTGAAAAATGTTTCGATTTATAAATCATGTCCTTTATTCCATTACAGCCAACTGTGCGAAACGATTAAAACCAAATCACTCAATCATCGTATCTAAGAAACAGGAAACATCACATTTACATATAGGGCCTTACTTACTATTTAAAATTCTAGTTTAATCCAATGCTAAGTCAGTTTCGGCCATACAAAAAACTGGGTAAGTATCATCTTAACCACAAATTGCAAATAGTAAGGCCATTCAATGTATAAGTTCCGATGCATATTATGCTTGAATTCTCTAATGCTCGGATTACACGACGACACCGACACAAAAAATGTCGACACAAGTGTTTATGACATTGGTATGTTTACAGGTATTTTCCAAGTGACCGAAAAGATGACATATTAAAACCGCCATATTAAAGGGGAATTAATGCTGAATTTTTAAATTGTGTGACGAACGTTCACTAAGAAATGTTGTAAATACTTCAAATATCTCAAATACACACTCTTACATATTTGAGATATTTGATTTCAAATTAGGGTGTTTGTGTTAAAATGCCCCATTAACATTTCGTCACAGATACTGACAAAAACGATATCTGCAACTCAGTTTCGCAACGTACACACGTGGATGTCTAGCATCTAGTGTCGTCGTGTCCTGAGTAAATATGCATGATGCACCTTCCAAAAGATGTAGGTAAATATAGTCACAACAAATAACATATATACAGCTGCTGCCAATAAAGCGATACAATCTCCAATAAGGAGATCCGCAAAAACTGCAATGTGGAAGATCTGAGGTGGAGCAGGAAAAATATATTGGATAAAACGCATGAAGAGAATAAAAGACTGCCCAATATTGCTATATGTAGATTTTTCAGAGGGTCGGCAACCACCGCCGCGGTAAGACCATTAAAGATATGGAGGGAAAGTTGGACATCCTTAATACCTACATGACATGTCAAACAGATCATTGATGCATTTAAAGATGACGATGAAGAAGAAAACAAATCCTATTAATTTCTCTATTAATATATAGATAGCAATCAAGTATCGATCAATTGCATGCTGATAAAATTATATTTTTTGTATATTTATTTTTTGTATTTTATTCAAGAAACTTCTATCAGCTAAATGAATTTGTAGTTGTCTCGGAATTAATGAATGAATGATTTATTTTAACCGACTTCAAAAATCGAAGGTGGTTATCAATTCGTCGTGACCTTTTTTTATTTTTTATGTTCAGCGATTTCTTTTTACCACGTTGATCGATTTCAATGATTCTCATTAGAAAGGGGGTATTTTCCGATTCATGTCATTTCAATTTGATCAAGATATGATCATGGGGATCTATAAGAAATTCATCAAAATCTTCAATTTGCACTTCAGCGGTAAGTAGGTACCTACTCTTTAAACGTTGAATATTTGAAATCTTTTAACGTTATCCGATTATAACAATTTTTTTTAAATAGAAAGGAAATTCATCGAATTTTGATGATGGAATAATGCAATTAATATATAGATAGTTAGAGGTCTTCAAAACTTTTATACTCAGAATTTTGAATTTTTGTTTCAGTCAGGGGTTATCAAATTTTGAATTTTTACTTTATTTTTACGTATATCTTAAAAACCATATAAGCTACAACCCTGACAATTAGTATAAATATAGACAAAAAAAATCTCAAATTTTGTTTTTTCAATAAAATTCCAGAGTTTCTCAAACATTTTTTATTAAGAAAAATACTTATTGATGATAAATTTACGTGTTTTACTGCCTATATTTCCAAAGTTTTTAAAAATATCGAAAAAGCCGAAACATCCCAACTAGATAATTTAATTTTCAATAAAAAATATCAGCATTGATAGTACATCCCAAACTTTTTTTAACAATTTTTATAAAAAAATAATTTATTGACGACATTGTTTCATACAATTTGTAAGGCATACACTACACAATATACATTAGGTAGGTATACACTACACAATATCACACTCGATAGTTTGATACTCAATCTTCAAACATACATACCTACATACCATCATGCTGTTTTCATATTCTGGGTAGGAAAAACAGACTGACTTCCATATTATCCTATCCACACATACATACCTAGATGTTTTATACAGAAAACAAAATATCTTACAATATTTATTACGTGTTTATAGTTTGGTACTATCACCATCGACAGTTTGATCTCATGTATTACATGCAACTAGTGATAATTCCTTACCACGTAGTCCGGATTCAATGATTCGTTTTTCATTTGAAAAGGATTACTTCTGGGGTGGTTCCAGATACCAAGAGGTTTGATGATGGGTATCATGAGACGAAGATTTGCAAAGGATTTGCGTATCATTGGATAGGCGAATTGTATGAAAAATAATATTACTATAGACATGTATACCATCACGCCATATCCCTCATGGCGTAGGCAGAGAGAACCGAACTTCATTTTTTTCAATCTTGACATACATTATTGTAGGTATAACAAATCAACAATGACATTGTGATTTATTTTATTTTACCTATTTTTTTTTAAGTTTTAAATTTGTTTTTTAACGAGTAATAGAGATGCTCAATCATTGTCACGTTTGGATTTTTCACACAATAGCATCGTTCAATTGGTTATAAGCACCGTGTAACAGGTATAAATGTAAAGAAAGTTCTATAGGAATCTATGGTCTATTCTATGTGCGTCATATTAGACTTTCTTCAGACTTAATGATATGAGACCTTGGATAGAGAAATATGTGAAAGTGGACTACTTAAAGGTAACATCACAGACAAAATATATTGGAAGCAATTAAATGTAGAACCTGAAAAATGACTAGTATATGTTGTTTTTATATTCACCTTTTATCTCGTCTACCTACTTAACTTACTATCTTTCAATCGATTATTGTTGTTGTTAGACTGAGCGGTTCAGTTTGAAAGACGTATGGAATCCAATATGATAGCCAATCAAAAAGTTACGATTGTATAAAAAATATTAGATTTGATCTCGGATTCAAAACACATAAAAAATAGTCGTGTTGACTCTTAGATAATAAAGATGAGAACAAATAAGTACCTACTTAGAATGCGATGAAATTTATAAATTGAAGAGTTGACAATCATCTAAATAATACATTCTCTACGCAAGTTTTAGTCGTCAGTTAATCAGAAAAAACCCCCATGAAAGGAAGCATGAACATCGAAAAAAACGGCGATGCATGTCAAGATAGAAATATGAATCACTCAGTACTCTCTGGTTACTTTCTGAAACTGGGGTTGTTTCAAGACCATAATAATACCTACTTACGCACTTTCTTGCACCCTGTACTTGTGATGAGATTAAGTTATATAATCTTGGCTTTGCCCTTGCATAAAATGCAACACCAAGACTTCATGTATCACTATTTTATATAAATATTTTTTTTATATTCCTTTGCAAAGCTTGCAATAGTTGCAAGACTTAGGCTAGGTCTATACGATCAAGACCGATTGGGGATGCAAAATCACACAGGTATTGGTCTTGATCTTTGCATTTGTCCATCAGTATATGATAGGAGTTATTTTGCTTTTTTCTCCAAAAAACCGAACGTCTCGCACATTTTTTTTGTATACCTACACCTACCTGGGGGGCAAGTCCCGCCAAACGGTGAAATTAAAACCATCGTGATAACCCAATATCATGGATAAAATCTTAAGATATTATAGAACTCATTAAGATAATTATATACATGAACAAGGTTTTCATGAGGGTTTTGATTCCCCTGTTTGACGGGACTTGTCCCCTTACAGAGTTGTTGACATATCTAAAGGGAGGTAAATTCTAGAAAAATCTAAGTTCATAATTACAAAAATAAATTATTCCTTAACCAAAGATTCGATTATCAGAGGACCGCACTTTTATAAATAATAATAATAAAACGCATCCTTGTACGCTTATACAAGTGTCAAATTTATTGCCATATAACAAATTCTTCCATTTAACCATTGTTTCCAGTCCATAGAAGAAAGATTTTCTGGAGAATTTCAATAAATTTCTCGTCTGCTGGGAACCGAACGTCATTAAACTCCAACAATTGTGTCAACTTGCTATTGAATACACGTTGAACATCATGTTATTTGACCAAAATGCAATACATAATAAGAATATAACATATTGTTATATTATACCATATCAATGCATTTCAATCTTAAAGAACCACACATGGTTTTGATTTTGGACAGCATGAAGGTAGGTGCATTATCTGGGTAGGTACTAGATTGCACCTCCAAAAATATCCTTGCTCAAAAACTTCGTCCGTGTATTTAATGTAGCGGTCAAATAAACCGGCCCACCCCTCCCCCTCCCTCACCCCCCCTCCACCCGGTCCACCAGAAGGGATAGGCTCCAACCATCAACGCGTTGAGATAGGTCAAGGAACTCACTCGCCATAACACTATGTAACTATATTTAGGGCGTGAACCCGGGCCGGCTGCATTCGGATGGTGTGACATCTCCGAATGCAGCCTGCACCTGTGTCTTGCACTTCCGATATATCTATAAATATCTATCCTGACTACCATCCGCATGGTTAGTATATGTAGATCCCCATACGTTCATCTTCTTTTGGTGGTTTTGCAAAACTGAAGATACTTGTATAATCGGCCTTGGCTAGATACATTTTAAGGTTGTTTCGTTCACAGAGTGGAAGTTTATAAAGAAAATATTACAAGTATGACACAGCTTTAATCCACGTTATAATGAGTGAGCCTCAGCGCTTCGATGGTTACAACACCATATTATGAGGAGGCGACAATTCCATCTCAATACACAATACAAGGCGACAATTCAAACTCAATACACAATACAAAGCATCAATTCAAACTCAATACACAATACAAGGCGACAATTCCATCTCAATACACAATACAAGGCGAAAATTCAAACTCAATACACAATACAAATCGACAATTCAAACTCAATACACAATACAAAGCAACAATTCAAACTCAATACACAATACAAGGCGACAATTCAAACTCAATACACAATACAAGGCGACAATTCAAACTCAATATACAAACAAGACGACAATTCAAAGAGTTTGAATTGTCATCTCTGAGGATTTTGGTGTAACCATTGAAAGCGCTCAGGCTCACTCATTACAACGTGGATTAAAACTGTCATACTTGTAATATTTTCATTATATATAATATAACAATACTTTGAATGTCAGCACACTGTTTTTTTTTTCTTCTTTATGGGGCTCCTGAAAGGTCCTGGGCTCGGTTTCCGGTGGAAACACAGTTTTTTATTACTATTTTAGTATGAATTTGTAAAAAAATGAATATATTATGTCAATGGATTTGTATAGCATGCACAATGCACAAATGTATTCTATGTTTTTTTTGTTGTCTTTTTTAAGTATATAAATGTATTTATGCGTATAGTTTTTTATATTCGCTACTCCCACCACCACCCGCTCCGCATATGGGGACTGTAATATGCGTATAGTTTTTATAATTAATGTACCAAATCATCTTTATCCATGCATATATGTAGCAGATGGTTGTCTGATAGAAATTGCCGCTAGGCAATAAGTCCGCCATTTGTACCTTCTGGCAAAAAATGTTATGTACAATAATGTATTTAATTAAATAAATAAATATTATTCAGAATGTGTCGTTTGTTTACTGGGTACGTGTTTATGTGACATGGAAACTGTTAGATGCTCGAGCAATAAAAAATACCTACATATTAAAATAATTTTATTCAGAAGATCGACAATAGAACGACTTCGGGTGCAATATAATGACGCCTATAGAATAATCTTCGGATATCGACGATATAGCAGCGCTTCAACTATATTTGCAGAGGGACGATGTCAAGGATTTCTTGGTGTCCTCAGACATCGAATCGCCGCATACCGTGAGAGGATATGGACAAACCCTAACTCGATCATACATAAAGGCTGTACAGGGGCACCAATGTCCGAGGCTATCACAAAGATGGACAGAAGTGTTAGATGATAGAAGTGAAAGACGATAATTATATCATTTCTAGTGTTTTTCTTTTCTTATATTTCATATAAACTCATTTGTTGTTTTTTTCTTCTCATTTTTTTTAATATATATTCTGAAAAATATTTTCTTCTTTTGTAACATTTAATGTATATTTTTTATGTAAAAATATGTATTGTGTAGCATTGTACCCCCCTGCTCACAGACTGGAATAAAAAATTTATTATTATTTTATTATTATCATTTGATTGAAATAAATAAATAATAATAATTGAATAAATGATTGTCAACGTCGGGGGGACCTGACATGGTACCTACTTCAAGAAAAATATTGTTTATTTAACATTACAAGAAATATTATTAACTACATCATAGGTAGGCACATTTATTTATTTATCTATTTATTTATTTATTTATGTATTTATTTATTTATTTTTTTATTTATTTATTTATTTATTTGTTTAATTATTTATTTATTTATTTATTTGTTTATTTATTTATTTGTTTATTTATTTATTTATTTATTTATTTATTTGTTTATTTATTTATTTATTTATTTATTTATTTATTTATTTATTTATTTATTTTTTTATTTTTTTATTTATTTATTTATTTATTTATTTATTTATTTGTTTATTTATTTATTTATTTATTTATTTAATTATTTAATCACTGTTAATACACAAACATTTGTACATATTTAGGCAAAGTAAGTAACGCCCCACTAGGCTAAACCTGTTCTGAGCCTGTTACTTTTATACAATAGGGTATACAAATTATTTACACGTAGAGGATTACATAATATATATGGTGCACAGAGGTTAAATGTTACATTCAAGTAGTAAAAAAAAGATTAAGAAGTAAAGTTTCGATTAAATATAATAAATGAAATATAGGAAATAAAAGTTCATAAGTCAGATTTTATAATAAGGGTGGACAACCTCCTCAGCATAGAGCCTGCCCGAAGCAAATAACGATTTTTTTGTAGGTATTTCAATTTTGATTTTAATTTAAAATTTATTGATTCTTCATTTCAGATATCTCAAGTTGATTGAAGGGGTTTTTATACCTTCTTATAATTATAAATCGTTCATATAATCACGCTGTCAACTTATATAGCTGCAGTCAATCTATTGTCACATTAGATTTTTTTTTCCTTATTATTATTAATTTTTTTCTTTTTTTCCAATTCTCTGATTCTTTTTTTGTCTATTCTTATCTTAATCTGTGTTTTTATCTACATCTATGTATTTATATTTTATCTGAATCTATATTTTATGTTATTATATTTCATCAATGTTTATATTTTTATTTGTTTCTATATTTCATCTTTGTGTGTAATTAATTATTGTAAGTGTACCTATATTGTAACAAGTAAATGGCTTAAGCCTTTTATTTTGTAAATACCTAATATGCTTTTCCACACTTTTCTATTATTGTTTTCGAGTGTCCCGTAAGAGCCGGGTAATCGAAAATACAACAGGCAACAATAACATCTCACATAGTTCAGCAATGAGGTTCACCACCCATTCTGAAAATAGTGCCTTTTTAGGTGAGACGAGACTGGTGTGTAGGTATACAGATATGTTGTGCTCTCTTTTATAAGGCAATCCACACCCGCACACCTTTCGCTGGTTACCCCACATTGTGGGATATGCCGTGATGGTATAAATGAATGTATGAATAATATTAAATATATTATTTCAACGTAATTTAAAAATAAGTCAACATATGTGTGGAATCAAAGAATCAACATATGTGTGGAATCAAACCTTCAGTTGTATTGTTTTCATACAATTATCTCTCATTGAGGTGCTTTTTATATGAGGATCTTAATGGAAGATCCTTTATTTATTTATATAAGAAAAAATGGTTGTGGTGGGAAGTATTTCAACTAAATTTATTTTAAAACGTATTCAAGCCAATCATAAAAATTGTAAATTTACAAAAAAGTATATTAGTTTAACTTTTTTATTTTGGAAAATTTATATTTTAATAGATACCAACAATTATTTTTCTGTCTGCGCACATATTGTTACCTTGTTGAGTGGAAGAAATTGTAACAAAAAATAATATTCATATAATTAGCGGAAAATTACTTGAAAATATACGTAGGGCGCGCAGAGCGTAAATTTGTGTTTTTTTTTTGTTTAATTGATGTATGTGCAGCCAATAAACAGCCCCCGTCTATAATACGACGAAAATTCTCAAGTAATTAATCAGACCCTTTGATTCGTTATATTCTCATTTTACTGCAATTTACGTATGTAGATATGTCGGCTTTTATGGCTCAGTTGGTTAGATATCTGACTGCTGAGCCAAAGGTCCCGGTTTCGATTCCCGGTGGAGACACAGTTTTTGACTGTGTTTTCAGTCTGGATCTGTGAGACGATAAATATCGTAAGTCTCCAGAATGCGGCAACTTGTTAAAGGGTGCGTGTTAAATTAATATTTTACATAGTACCTGTTAGTTGCCCGAGAAACAATGTAAATAAAAATAAATAAATATTCTGATGTTCAACTGCGTCATTTTTTACGTCAAGATATTTTACATAATAACAAAATACAAAAGAATTGGTGGCATTCTAATTTAACTTCCTATCTGCAGACAATAGATTATTGTCGTTCTATTATTGAGTTGCGATTGACTATTCCATTGATGTACATATGTCGTATCACCTGCTACATCTACCTTGACATTGGACCTCGATGTCAAGTCTGCGGACCTCACAAACTCTAAATAAACCAAAACAATTCAGTCAGAGGGAAAGAGAAAAGAGAGGTCTCCCCGTCTTTGGATACAGCGGTTTTACTTTTTTCATATTCTGACGAACCGTCCGACGAGTTGCCCATAACTGTAACCATACAACGAGACGAACCGCCCAAAAGTACACCGAAAAATGGTAGGTACCGGTCTTAAGATGATGAGACCCTATATAACGCGAGGAATTTCTTCTTGTCGGTTGGAGAAAAGAGGTGGCGCTCTCAAGTAGTGGATTGGTCAGTTTCGTTACGAACATAATCCCAAAAACAATAATAATGAACAACGCGGACCTGTACGCGACAGCCAACGGGCAACAGCGTCGCGACGCCGAAGACGTTATCAAAGAATATTTCCACCGAATCAGATGGGCAAAGGACGGAGTGGACATGATCCTCGACATCGGGTGCGGGGATGGAGACGTTACAATGAACGTCCTCCACAAGCATTTGCCGAAGAACTACGGCAAACTACTCGGCGTAGACCAATCCTCGAAGATGGTGAATTACGCAAGTGCCACACACTCGTGTGAGAGAGTGGAGTTTAGTGTTATGGATATCTCGTGTGAAGTCGATAACAAATTGAGAGGAGTGTTTGATCATGTATTCTCGTTTAATTGTCTCCAATGGATTCAGGATCAAAGGTAAGCAAATGTTCAATGTGAAAATTTAATCATATTTTATTACGTAGAAATCGTACCATATTTTTTTTCAAAAAATGTATTGTAATACATTTAAATAATACTATATCGAATTAAAAACAATATGATTACACGTTTTTCATCGAAATAAAAATAATATGATTGATACTTAATTACAAGATCTATAAATAATAACAAACTTAATTACCCATTATTTAACTTCTCTACGGACAACTATTGACGAAGCTCAGAAGATAATTATTTTTTTATGGTAAAACCATAAATGCTTGTGCTACAGGTGAACGAAATCGGTCGTGGCAGGATTTCGAACTCGCGACCACTGCATTACTAACCCAGCGCGATGACCGCTCTGCCACCGTCTAAATTTATTTAATTTATTTTATTCCTTTTGTTAATTTTATGATTTTTTTTTTATTTTATTGATTTTATTCGTTTTATTTATTTTTATTAATTTTTCTTGCTTTTCTGGGCAGGAAACATTGATTGGTTGGAAGAAATTGTCATATGACAATAAACTTGCCACTTAAGCAGGGTGCAAGGAAATGTTTATTTATTTTTTATTGATGCATTTTATTTAATTTGTTTGATTATTTAATATTTAGAAAATATAATCAAATCAATATTTCTAATATTTTTTTAAAGAATGAATATGTCCTTGTAACAAGTACATGTGCATCCTCATACATTCACTAAACTAAGCAGTAATGCTTGTGCTATAGGTGAACGAAAACGGTCTTGGCAGGATTCGAACTCGCGACCACTGGATCACTAACCCAGTGCGCTAACCGCTCTACCACCACCCATATAATTATGAAAATAATATATAGGTACCTACATTATTAAATGCTAATCAAAGCCAAAATAATTTCCACAGAATAAGCATTTTCAAGTAGATATATCATAACAAAATTACAAAATACATAGGTTTGGTAGGATGATATTGCCATATTTTGCCATATTGATGATAAGTCCGCCATTTTACACTTATTATGTATTGTGTGCAAAATGTTTAAAATAAAATAAATAAATAAAATACATGGCTAGATAAAGTTTAAATAGGTATATGAAAAACTGAACTGTTGTAATTACAAAAACGAGGTTTTTAAATACTATTCAAGTAAAACAACAATCAAAATATTCAGGGATTGATAGGTAGTATAGGAACCCTCAGATAGCCAACTCTTTGATATGGTACTTATCTTCGGATGGGTGCATAATTCCTATTTGAAGCTCAATCGCTAGATTTTATATTGTTATAAATAAATTGTTAATATCATCGACTTATTTCGGTGAAATGTATTAGTTAGCTAAGCTACGTTAAAAAATACTGACAAATATTGGATAGAAATAATTTCCATACCTAATATGTATTCAAAATGATATTTTGAAAATAACATAATACATTTGTACTTAATACTACTAATGGAAGGAGGTCTTAATATAAAAAAAATGCTAATAAAATAAACTACTAGTTTCATTTTGTTTTATAACATGTATATTGATACAGCCTCCAAAAGTTTCAGTTCTGAGCCAGCATATGCACCACATCTGTAAAATTAAACAAAATCTGTCTTAATAAACATAATATAATACGCATAGAATATAGTTAACTTATTTTTATTTTTTATTTAACATCTTATTTTAAATAAATTTACAAAATACATAATGATATACCTACTTTAGTAAAATTGTTGCATTACCTCATCATAAAGATTAAAACCTTGTGCTTGATGAGGGATTTATTTGAGAATTAGATAATAGGTACCTACAATTAATACATAGTTTTACAACGGTGATAATAAATTAAAATAAAAACAAATATACATAAAAAACAATAGAAAACAGGCAATTCTAAAAAAAATTGGTCATATCAATACATACATCATTACATACACCAGTTTAGATTGTGAAATATTTCTTCAGTCTTTGTAACCTTTTAATATCATTAATCTGTTTTGTTTCATCTGGGAGGCATTTGAAATTCTTTTTTCCCATATAAATGTAATTGTTTTGCAGTTGTCTAGTATTCCATTTATGGATTTTAAAATCGTTTCGGAATCGTAGTGACATATTTTTTTTTCAAACTTTTGCAATACATTATCTTTAAAAATTTGTAAAATTGACGTTTTTTAATAAATATCTTCTATTTTAGGAACTTTTAATGTATCAAAATGTGTTTTTGAGGGAAATGTACGTTTTTTCTTTAGTATTACCTTTATTATTAATTTTTGTACAAATTTGACCTGGTTTAAAATATTGTCATATTTAACCTGGTTTATATGCTCCTTATTCTGAGAAATATTAATTTTATTTTCACGCTCAGTTTTACCTCATATCGATCATACAAATAATTTGACATGAATTATTTATGTATTTTTTATAAACAACTTGCTCTAAATCAGGTTTTTTTCTTTTCCTCGTTTAGTTCTTACTGACTAAAATTATTTAGATCGAGAAATACCGAGAAGCCATCTAAACTGTAATCCATAGCAATAAAATGTCACCTAGAATAATTATGTAGATTTTATACCACATAGAAAATATTTTGTACATTGTTCCCGAATGTCACAACAAATATATAATTTAATTTTCTATAAAAAATATCATCATTATAGTATTAAACCTCAAACTTAACTTAGCATTTTTTGTAAAAATTCAATTTAGTGAAGACATCGTTTCATACAAATTGTAAGGCAGTATGAGTACAAAATATCTACGGGGACTCCAATAGTTTGATACTGTATTTCCATTCATACATACATGCTATTAAGCTGTTTACATATTCGGGGTAGGAAAAAAGACTGAATTCCACTCTATCCTATCTTGACATACCTACATGTTTTGTATATCAAACGAAATATCTATACATATTCAATAATTTAGAGTTTATAATGATTGTATAAGACGATGTATGAATGTCGACGAGGCGATGAATGTGTGTCAAGATCCCGTGAGGGACATGGCGTGATAGTATGTATGAGTTTATAGTTTGGGTTGTATTCTTCAACTTAACATATTATCGCCATCGACATTTGGATCTTATGTGTTACATGCAACTGGTGCACATAATCTGTAAATTCTTCCTGCAAGAAAAAAGGTACCTATCACTGAAAAAAGTAATGTTTTTGAAACCAAAATCCCGTAAAAATCTAAAATCTAAAGGAATTCTGATTTTTAAATCAATAGTTTTACTCCTCACTAACCCAAGGTGGTATAGTGGGGAGATATGATTTCGCAATTTTAGGGGTATTTTTTTATTGCAGATTATCAACTAGTATCGTGCTGAGATTGTATTCTGAAAGTTTCATCACAATTTGTCTGTGTGTGTGCTATGTGCTGTGTGCTATGTACGGCGTGTTTATTTTACTCCATCGATTATTATAGACTAAAGTACCTACTCATTCGATTATTTTCAAATTTTGCAAATATGTCAAATGCTCGCTTGGACCCCATTAGATTTTGAAGGATATATGAATAGTACTTACTTCTCAATTTTTTTATCTGTCAAATATTCCAAAGTGACCCCAAGTTTATGAAATTTAAAATTTGAAATTTTTATTTTCAAATTGGTAAAACTTTCATAAAATGGTATTGAAGAGTTATCAAATTTTCATAATAAAATATTTAAATAAAAAATAATTTAACAAACTCATTTCTTGAAAATGCAGAATATTGTCCATTAAAAAAATTTAATACTTTATGTAATGACTTGTTAGTGAGGTGTTTAGCGTTGGCCACAACCCACTCGTTTTCTTAATGTAGGTATGTACTCGTATTTTACAAACTTAATTCAATCGCGTACCTAATTATTTTAGTTACATATTTCACTTTATCCAATTTTGTATTACGTTTGAATTAATTATAGATCATAATATTATTATGGTCATCATCAAAATACAGCCAAATGGTTTTTTGAATGTAGTGAAAAATTTTATCTTTCACAGTGGCATAAAAATATATTTAATTTTGTTTCAGGTCAACGTTAAAAAACATTCATTCGTTGTTAAAACCAGGCGGTGATTGTTTACTGAGCTTTGGTGCAAGAAATCATCTATACGATATTTACAAAGCAATAGGAAACAATCCCAAATGGTCCAGCTACATGAAAGGGTTCATGAGATACGTCTCGCCTTTTCATTTCTCAGACGATCCCGAAGGACAGTTCAAAAGCCTAATGCATGAAGCTGGATTCAACAACATTAGAATTGAAAGTCAGAAAAAAATATTTTACTACTTTGGCAAAAAAAATCTTAGAGGTAAGCAAAATAATTTCAAATGGACAATAAAATAAAATTACTTAAATTCAAATGTCAAAGTATAACAATATTAACAGTCTTATAATATCTATTCTCAGTGCTTCATCTTCCAGATTATTTAGAATTTTCATCACAAACTAATAAATCAAAAAAAAAATATATCTGAATTAAACTCTTTTCAAATTTAAATTCTTATTTTAAAACTTTTATCAACAGAGATTTTTTTCGATACTGATTATTATTTCAATTCTGCTGCAGCTTTTATTCTGATAATAATCATTTTATTTGATTTATAAAATTTTCCTCAATTTTAATTTTATTAACTTTTTTTTGTTTTTTTTTTTAATCATGTTTTGAAATTACTTTTTATTCATTTTAACTGTTTTTACACTGAAACACGTAAACACAGTAAAATATTGAAAACATGTAAAAACAGTAAAATAAGGAAAACATGTAAAAACAGTAAAATAATGAAAACATGTAAAAACAGTAAAATATTGAAAATATGTAAAAACATTTAAAATATTGAAAACATGTAAAAACAGTAAAATATTGAAAAGATGTGAAAACAGTAAAATATTATTGTTTATGTCGCAGGTTAGAGTCAAGGAAGTTGTCATATTTTAAATTAATTTATTTATAAATTATCAACTCAAGCAGCGCCGGGTACACAAACTATTTCAAAATAAAATTAAAAAAAAAACATATTATTCACAAAATGTCGAATTATTAACTTTGTGGCACATCAAGACAAAAATTGTATTAAATATATTTTATTTCGTTGTATGAACCACGTTATTGAAATTGAAACTGCAACCGGTTTCGGAACTAACCGTTCCCTCCTCAGGCAACTTGTTCAAGTTGAAAATCTGCCTGAGGATGAAACGGTTAATTCCAAAACCGGTCGCAATTTCAATAACGTGTTTTATAAAAAATAATACAATATAGTTTATAAAAATATAACTATGTAAAAATATAACTATTCTTTTCCAGATTCAGTATTTGCTGTGAATCCTTTCTTGGAGAGCATTCCTTCAAATTTACACGATGAATACTTCGAGGACTTTATGGAAGTAGTGAGAGACTTAGATCTAATAGACGAGGATAACAATAATATAGGAGATAAAATTACTATTAGATCGCCATATCTATTTTTAATATGCCACGCGAGTAAATAATCTAAAAAAAAAAACAAATCTATATTTATATGTTTAGCTGAACAAGCGCAAGGTTTTCGCTATGCTAAAATTGGTCATATTCTTTTAAATTATTTGTTGGTTAATATTGTAATATTATATTGTGTCATAGATTTTTATTATAATATACTAGATGTCGTAGTTAGCAAATTTTGTATGAATCAAAGTGAGGCATTTTTCCGGGGGACTTTTTACGTTTCGGTGGACAGACCACATCGTTTTTCTATAGAGAATAACGACTAATGTGAATTGTTTTCGGATTTATTTGTCGAAAAATACACTTTGTTTATTAAGATTTAGAGAACAGTTATCTAGGATGTGTTGAAATGTAAGGAAAACTAAAATATTTTGCCAACCAAAACGTCAAACGCGCGATATTCCATGACTCACTTTTTGCATCTAGTATATTATAATAAAAATCTATGTATTGTGTAAATAACATAGGTAGGTACTAATAATTTATATTGAATCTCGTGAGATTTAGATAGTCCCTTCTTAACAAAAATATAATATTTTATTTATACACCTATAAACAATGTTTAGTATCAAATTGATTACGAAAATATTAATCAATTTCATAATTTACCTACTTCACAAAGCTTCTAATTTTCTTCTTCTAACTTTAATCAAATCCCATGTGTAGAATATTTTCAAATATATATTTTTTGTTTTCAGTACATTTTTCATTGTATCAATTGATTAATAAAGATGAAACCATGATAAATATGCAATACTTTTTAACAAAATAAATGGAATATTAAGTGCGATTTTTTGTATCATGATGCATTATTTTTAAAATAATATTTTGTGATATCAAATGGGAATAGGTTTAGGCGGGTATTGAGTATTGCTTAATTGTTTTAAAAATATAAAATACTTAAATAGAAAAAAATATTTATTATTTTTAACGTATAGTATATTATTTATGTAGGTAGGTACCTAATTTGGTAGTGTGATAACTTATAAAGTCTATATTTTTATACAAAATGTAAATTATAAAAAAAACATGTTAAAAATATTAAATTGTGCAATAAAATTCAATCTTTTTTGTGTATACCTACTCGTAAATATTTGCTGATTTTTCCAAAAACCTGGACATCTCTTTCCTTCATATCCTTTTTCATTACTCCTCTCATATTCTTCTCCCTTTCTTTTCTCACATAGATGTATCTGCAAACATCTCGACAATTTTCTAAAAATAAACAAAAAAAAGTTTTGTGTTGTATAACACCGCCATTATTCAAGATGTTTGCCGGTCACAATATACATATCATTTTTGTTCCGATGCTTTTAGCGTATGTTAAGTACTACCTAGATTCATTCTTTGGAAAATAGATTATTGAAGAAATTACATAATCGGATAATAATAGGTAATAACTTATTTTCCCAAAACACTTATTTTCAACAACTATGATCACTTGTCATAATTTCCATAACTGTATGTACCTATTTCAAATTACAACAGACAATTCCAACAGATTAGCGTTCTGCCCCCCTAAATAACGTGTCATTTAGCTCAAGAAAAGATAACTCAATGTATGGAAGTGACAGTTGTCACGTGACTGGCAACTGTCACTTCCATTGAGTTTTCTTTTCTTGAGCTAAATGACACGTTGTCTAGAGGGACTGAATACACAAATGTCAAAAAATACGATTACCGCCATTTTGGATTGTGATAATTTCAAAAATCAATTAATTGTAGGTACCTAATCGTTTTAGAATAACCACTAATGCCTTATTTATATAAATTATGTAAATAAATAAATGATTATTAAATTCATATAATAGATACGTAACTCTAACATATAGATAATAATTTCACCTGAAGTGAAAAGTTTTTCAATGCAATTATGATCTCCAGTCATCTTAAAATTGGACAGAGACGAGCTGATTTTCCAAAAATCTTCAATATAATCATGCTTTTGAATTTCGGAAAGTTTTGAGACGTGAGGATTGATAGCAAGAAAAAAACTGAATTTATATAATAACACATTCTGTTTAAATTCATGCATTTTTCTTAACTGGACAGATAAGCTTTAAACTGTCTAGCTTAATAATCATAATTTTTTCTGATCACCCAAAAAAAGTACAAATTCACTGCTGCTATACTAAAGTTTTTCTTTGTATGCAATAATTCTTGAAAATTGGGTCAAAAAAACCATAGATAGGAAAGGATTCCAAAAATGCACATCTTTATAACCGCTCTTCCAAGAGTAATAGACATCTTAGAAAGGAAGAAAAAAAAATAAAGAGGTTTATCTGGATAGTCTGTTTAAATAATACCAAAATTCATAGAGAACATGTAAAAGGAAAATGGATTGTATGAATATAAATTAATACAATTTTTTCATAAATCATGTATTCTTTATTGTCAGTTTAACATAAAATAATATAATCCATTAAGTAAGAATAAAAATAAAGCAATTACTGCAAATAAACCGTAAATCAAAAATTGAGGTACATATTAAATAATGATAACTTGTTATTTAACATTAAAAAAAAACTCCTTTAATTAGAGTAAATTCCTAAGTATTAAAAGGTAAAACAAAACACATTATCTTAAAAGCTTATGGAACACTAAATTAAGTTCCTAAGGTACAAAGTAGAGCAGTTCCTCTCTTAATCCAGAAATTAGAATCATGTTTTCCTGCAGTCAGATCTACTCCCACAACAAAAGCACCTTTCCTCAGTGGGTAGTAATAAGCTGGACATGTATATTTATCTGAAATAAACATCAATATTGTTCATGAGAAACAAGAAATACATACATACACTATGCAACTAATTACAATTACAAAAACAAAACAGTTAAAATATCAACATACATCAAAGAATCTTAATTCAGAAAGATTTTATTAATTATGCATATTATTTCAAAATATATTTATTGTTTTTAGGTATTAAAAGTGTCATAATCTATATTATCTACATATAACTGATTGAAGCTTTGAATAACAAAATTAAAAATACAAACTTTTCATTTTCCTACCACCCATCTGAATTGGTTTGAAATGTATTGGACTCATCGGAAAGACCAACTGCATTGCTTGTGGCTCTATAAGATGCATATCTTTCTTATACCAACTGGCACCTTCCAAATATAGTCCTCTGTAAGGAGAAAAAATCACATTTAACCTACAAAAATTAAGATTACTACAAAATTGTTTACAATTGGAAGACTGACGTATTGATTTCATCACTGATATCTATAGGTATAACATGCATGGAACACGAAAGTAATCATAAAATAATGTTTTCGAATTGTACACAAATGTTTTCTCTATTTCAATTTTTTTTCTTTTGTAGAATCAAATAACAAGCTTCAAAGCAACCCACATTTTCTTCATACTACATTATTTTTATATTGAAATGAAAAAAATATTCAATTAATATGAAATGATACTTCAATTATTACCATACCATACCATACCATCACGCCATTTCCCTATTTGGGGTAGGCAGAAAGATACTTCAATTTATTTAATAAATTAATATCATGTATTTATATCTTCATAATTTTCAGTTGAAAATGATGATTTTTATAAACACAATAGTATGTCAATCAATTTGCTTTACATTCAAATTTTTTAATGAATTGAACACACTCGTTTCATGAAAATGCTGAATATTTTCCATACAAAATTAAAAAACTTTAAGGAGTGACTTTTTAATGAGAAGCTTAGCGTTGGTATTATTACACTTCTAGATGGTAATAAATATATATTATATAACCTTATGTAGACTCCACCATCTTCAGGTGGTCTCACAAATGCAGACTCTTCAATGGCGATTACAGTGAACTCCCAGCACAAAGTATCGATGGGCCAACCTTCCTTACGAGCTGTTGTCTAAAAATCATACAATACACTTTATTTATTGAATTTGAAATTAGTTAATAAATTGCCATATTGAAATTACAAAGCAAAATGTTCCTGAGTTTTAATATGTAAAATAAAAATGATCGGATTCTTGTAAACTTTTGAAATGGTACTCGATAAATATTATCATCATACCGAATTGATAAACACATGCCATATTATCGTCTACAAGGGTCATCCATCACAACATACAATTCAAAATGAGCACCATTTAATTTCAATATAACTCTAGTCTCAAATAATGCAAAACATACAATGATTATTAAAAATAATCATATTACTGAATCATTTCAAACTAAAATTATTCATATTTTCTAATTATGTACAATTTATTTATGTATTTTTGGGACTATCTAGAAGCGACATCTATATAGCAGAAGCAATTATGTGGCCACAATATAAAATAATATAGGGTTCAATCGTTTATACTATTTCTCAATAGATGGTATTGCTATCTCATAATTATTTTCTGCATTGATATACACACAGTCAAAGTAATAATAAGATTTACTATGCATAAATCTCATACAAAAGGGAATCAGGTTTAGCAACAATCAAAATTATTTAAAGAATTACGGAAAATTTGTTCTCATTTCAAGAAATATTACTGGCTTCTATAAAATGAAGAATAAACATTTTAAAATCACATAATTTTACAAATTAGTCACACCTATATCACTTTTCAGTCAAATTGGAATTGGATAACAAAGTTATGTATAAAACTTTGCATCAAAACCAATCTTTATTGAAAAAAATTACCTGCATGACTGCTGTAAGAAATCCTGTGGGACTGTTGAAAGCAGGCAACCAGGAGAGTGTGGGAGACACCCTGGGGGCAGCTGCCCATGCAGCCAAATGAGCCCCGCGTGCGGATAACTCCCGACACCATGAACCCAAAGGCTTAACCGAAGGTCGAGCTAAAATTATGGTGAATTATGAACAATACAGAAATTAAGTTTTTCACACATTTTATTGGAATATATTATGGCATCAAACCTTATTCAGATTTTCTTTTAAGAACAAAAAGAAGTAAAAAAGATCTAACAATTTATATATTTTTGAAAAGAAACAAGATTTTAATATTTAGGGTAGAAAAAAAAATAATCTTTACATATAGATACCTTTGATCCATGGTGGAGGAGTCTTCCCTTCAAAGAGACACTGATACATGAGTTCCAGTTCTTCGCTCATTACAACTAAACCAGCTATAGCTTTCTGCAACTCCTAAAACAATAAAAAAAAACAAAAAATAGATAATATGAATTTGCAAATGATAGTATAAATAAATTCCGTGCTCGGTCCTGTACTATTTATTCTATACATTCTGGACCTCGGAACAATCATAGAAAGCACTCCCAGCTTCTTCGCAGATGACACAAAGTTCTTCGCAAATCCACTGACTGCCCACAACGTACTACAAAGTGATTTGGATCGGATACATAAATGGACAAAACGTTGGTTAATGAATCTGAATGCTTCCAAATGTACCGTTCTTCATATTGGGAAAAACAACCCACATATCCAGTACACCTTGGGTGAAAGCCTGATAACTCCAGTCAAGAAACAAAAGGATTTGGGCATTACTATCTCGGAGGATTTGAAATGGTGTGAACATATCACAATGATTGTTAAGAGAGCCAACTCTACTCTTTATCTTATCAAGAAATCATTTCACCACCTAAGTGTACAAGTTTTCCTAGAAATATATAAAACTTATGTGAGGCCGATCCTAGAGTATGGGTTTCAAATATGGAATCCTTACTTTATCAAGGACATTACACTGCTTGAGAAAGTGCAAAGACGAGCAACCAAACTGCCAATTGGAATGGGTGGTCTGGAATACTCAGAAAGGCTGCAAAATTTAAAAATCCCAACTCTGCAGGAACGCCGGAACCGTGGGGATATGATTGAGACATACAAAATTTTACATGGCTATTATCACTGTAGTGTTATGGATAACTTTTTTACGTTGAATCACAATCCACAACTGAGGGGCCATCACTTAAAGCTGAATAAAACATCCTTTTCCCTGAATCCAAGGAAACACTTCCTGACCAACAGGGTGGTGGATACCTGGAATAGTTTACCGGATAAGGTTGTGAGTGCTGGAACACTCAATCAATTTAAAAACAGATTGGATGCACATTACAAAAATAAGCACATGATACAGGCCCATCAGCAATAGCTGCCTGCCTGTTAACTAATAATAATAATAATAAATACTCTGAATCAGACCTGGAATAATAAAAGTGATGTATGATTGAGTAATTAAGAGATATTATCTCGTGTATAAATAAAACAGGATCCAGATGAAGTGTCACTCATTAGGTTGGTGCAGGATCAGGATGAGTTTGGTGTGATTGTTGCCAACCAACGTTAGGAACCACACAAGAAGAATAAATGAAATATGATCCCAATAAATGAACCTTCTTTATATTTTAATTTAGAGTCGATTCATCTTCAAAGATGCCATCAACAATCCATTTATGTTCAACCGAATAATAGATTCTTCAAACAAAAGTTAAAACATGTAATTTTCATAATTTAATTCATGTCTATTTTAATTAAATGATATACAAACACAACATATACATACATACCTTTAAGCTAATACTTATATATTTGATAAGGGTGTTGAAATAAACAAGTTCTTGATTCAATGAAACACACAGAGGCATAACAGCCAATGCTCCCATTAATCTTTCCGTTGTTTCTATGTCTATCACATGTGGAAGTTTTATCAACATTTCACCAGCCAATGTGTTAACCTACAATCGTAATACTTTCATTATTTGTATAATAATATAAACATACTCAATACATACCTACCTATAAATAAAATTCTTAAATTGTATTTGGGTAATGCACGTTTGTATTTGTGGTAAGGAAACATTCACAAATGTTTGTCACCACTCATGATGTGAAAAGGAAATATTCAAAAATGTTTGTCACCACCCTTGATATGAAATGGAAATATTCGCGAAAGTCTGTCACCACTCATGATGTGAAAAGGAAATATTCAAAAACGTTGGTCACCACTCAATTGAATTAATGTTTTTTGCTGGTTTTGAGCTAAATAAACGAGATTTATTTCAATTCAAAGGTCCATTTACACTAAAACCACAAACATTGTAAGATGCTTTATGAACTTTCAAATTCTCATAAAGAATGTGAAAGAATCTAAATTTGAGATTTTTTTTCCGATGGCACATCCTTTCAGCACAATTCTCAAACATAGTTGTATCACTTAACTAATAATTGAGTTTAAACCATGAAGGTATTAATATGAGTTTAAACTCAAACTATTTTTAATTGTCCAAAACCAAATTAAAATAAATAATGATTTAGTTTCAGATTCAACATAAGAACAGCAAAGTAACAGGCTACTAATTAAGACAAAGCAAATCAATTTGAAATATCCAATAATGTTACCTTTTCATCCATTCCACTATCATCAGCCCCTCCACCAGTAGAGATCAACGCCAGTAGAGCATCGCACATGAATGCTGCATCCTGAGCTTGGCAGGCTACGTCTGCGGAGGAGTGTTGTCCAACGGACTCGGCTCTCTCCAGGGTAGGCAACATCTCAATATGGTCTTTGTAAGACTGCAAAGATCCATCTGGTGGCATATTATACGCTGTTATCGGCGATAGTCTGCAAATATTAAGTATAATTAGTAAAGTGGCGTTGATCTAACAAAATCAGATATATTTCATATGATTTTAAAAATGCACTAAATACCAAAAAAAATCATTTCCTATATAAGAAGGAAATTTCAAAACACAATTTGAAATTGAACACTTGCTGGTGCCATGCGAGTGTAATCGGTACATCCATTTGATTAGAGAAATTAATATGGACATGTAAAAACAGTACAATAAATAGATATGTTTTATAATCATAAATCTATTGGTAAGGCATTTTGTTCCTGTGAGGGCATCCTGGGTTCAGAACAAGAACCCTTCATGTTCTCTGGAATACAAGGGTTAGTTGGCAGAAATTTCAATTTGGCAATTAGACTTGATACTTGCACAGTGTACATGAAAACATTTTTGGTTCTAATAAAATACAACTCAACCCTGTCTAGGAACAGATATCACACTTGCTACCTTGAATATCAACTTATAATTTTCAATTAAATAAGAAATTTTCAAAAATTTACCTAAAGTTTTCAATTTCCAAAGCTTCAGGACAAAATATTTGGTTAATATAAGCAATCAACACACGCATATCCCAATCATCGGTGATATGTCCTCCATAGTTTATTACAGCAAAGAGATATTTCAATGTATCCCACGGTACATCACTGTATTGATTCAAATAAATTGTTAAAAGATTTTCTGAGGCCTAAAAGATAATCAAGATAAAATCTTAGTGGAATCTACTACAATGAAAAAACCAGTGGGTTGTGGCCAACTTCAGTCTCCACTAGTTGTCACTTTCTTCTTCTTGAAAAATTGACAATCCCTGAATGCACCTTTATGAAGAACATTTTACTGTACACATTTTTTGAAAAAAAAAAAACAATTTTCCAGAACGTGAGAGAATTTGAAAGTTTTGACTAATGAAATCATAGAGAAACGAGTGGGTCATAGCCAACACTATACTCTCCACACCATAGTAAGTGTTATGTACAACATACCTACATGGCAAGTGACACAACAATACTGATCTGTCAAAATCAATAAAAAGTGTGCTAAACCGAAAGTTGGTTTCAATATAACATAATAGTAAGCGTTCATTTTTTCTTCTTGAAAGGTTGACAATCTCTAAATGCATTTTTATGAAGTACATTTCTATTAGATTCTAAAACAAATATAAGATTCCCAGAGGACAAAAGTTTTCACAATACACCATACACACAAAAACATTGACACGAAACTCATAGTATGCACTTTCTACATGATACCTGTTGAGAAATTTTAAGTAAAATTGCATTATTAGCAAGATGAGCATGTATGAGACAGTGTATCAATGTTGGTGAGGCGATGTATGTGTCAAGATAGAAGAATGCGGTGTTCAGTTCTCACTGCCTACCCCTTGAAGAAGATAGAAGTGGAGAGTAAAAAAATGTACTTTCTATAGACATATACAATATCAATATGAAGTTGATCACTCAGTTTTCCCATACAGAATCTATTTTACTTCTGTTATATACATTTTTCATAAAAATATGAAATTTATTTCACATTGATGAAGCAGACCATAGATTTTTTCTTTAAATTTTGACAATCCTTAATGCATTTTTGAAAAATGTATTTTTATTGTATCAAAAGTTCAAACAATATAAAAATACCTCGATTTTCCAGACCATTAGAGCATTTTGAAAAAATGGACAGATGAAACCATGGAGAAGAAATTAACGGATATCTATAGAAAACTAATCAACTCTAAGTTTAAGGACTTTACATATATGATATCAACATGGTCAATCGGACTTAAAGTTTGAGCTGTAGAGAGGACACAAAAAAGATACGCCATACATACAAACAGATCACGGCGAAACTTAAGAATTGTCATGACGCTCCACTATTCCATAGCGTGGAGAGCAAAAATGTACGGATGTCTACTGAAAGCTAGAAAAAAGCTCCAAGTTTGTGCACTTAAAACATACAACATCAATATAAAGTAAATCTGAATTATAGTTTGAGCTGTCAAGAGGACACAAAACAATATGGCATACATACAAAAACATCACAACTAAACTAAAATTATACACTCTCTGTATAATAGTTGTTGAGAAAGTGATTTTAAAAAATATACTTATACTTAAAATATTTAAATCATGACTATTCACAATTCCATGGTAAGTACTCAAAGTATTAATGAAAAGTTTTCAAATTTATTGACTTACATCAAAATCTGCATTATTGAAGCTGTATACAACGTTATATCCAAGCTGTCTAAATCGTTTTCTTGCAACAAGGGTACAGTGGAAAAATGTAACACAATATAGCAGTTTTCTATACTTCTCTTCACCATTATCAAATTTATCTTCATTCAGATTGGCAAACAGACGAGCCATGTTGCCCTTAAGCCCCTACAAAGAGAAAATACACCTGTGTTTTCAAAATATAACTGATCATTTCAATTCTCAAATCAAAAAGTAATTTAAATGATCCATTTCCGACCACTTCAATTTCAATTCTATTTTTCTTGTCTATACATTTTATTCTGTCAATCGCCCCGCCATACTGATAAACCATTTGGCTTTTGTGCTGGCGTCCTAGTGTCAATTCCAAGCAGATTTTTCATGCAAATCTTCTGCTTTGTTAGAAGATATTGTCATTTAGCAATTCACTCCTCCCTTGCTATTATAATTATTAATGTTATATGTTGGTTATTCGGCTATTTAAGACGTCAGTAAATAAATATTACATTTCGTATAAAAAGGATGACTAAAAATACTAACTTGTGGGGGTTCTGTAGTCATCTTTATACTTTTCTGCAAGACACCGAGGGGGAAGTTTGGATCAGGCATCGATGATAGCCAAAGACGAAAGCGGGAATGTACCTGAGGACTGTCCAACCCTCGCAAAGTGCCCAGCCATGCACATGCTAAGTGACAGTTGGCCAAAAATACCCAACCTCCTTCAGACATACCTTCAGCTAACAATCTGAAATTCATTTTTGAATTCAAGTTCATTATCATTAAAATTTTCAATTTTAATGATAAATGAATATTAAAATTATGGAATTACGATGAATATAATTATATTATACAAATATTTTATAAGTAAACTTGGTTAACTATAAGTTATTTTAAGGTTTTTATTAAGTATGAGACATAAATTATTATTTAGTTTTTCAATTCTTAGTTTTCCATTTCTAATTATTTTCTCTATAACAGCAAAATGTTTCATTTATATAATATTTTCTTTGTATTTTTGTGTACATGGAATATTTTCTTGTTTTTTGTTGTTTTTATATAATTCATACTATGTCCTATTCTGATTCGTTTCAGAGTACGAAAACGTCTGTTACCAACGGGCGACCGAGGATAAAAGGATTTTATATGAGCGCTGTGACGTAATGAGTACCGTATAAATGCAAGCACATTTTTACATTTCTCATGTACTAAAAATCAGACGGATAAATTTAGACGAATCAGAATTAGACATATTGTGTAAGCTTGTTATTCTTTCAACTTGTTAATATGCTTTTTGGTTATACTAGATGTAAGAAAATGCATTTATTTTTTATATCTAAATAAAATATACATACATACATATAGCTTGTCTTATTATTATTTTCATACATCTTAATGATAGTATATCTGAACTTAAGAGGCTATAGTAGGCTAACTAGTAAATTTTGAAAGTCTTTAAAATAAAGGACAGTTTGTATTTACATCTCTATTTTAATGCATGAGTTTTTTGAAATTTGAATTTGTTCAATACTTTTCTTGTAAAATTAGTTTAAGTAAAACCCTTTTTTAATTTTTTATTGTAAGTAACTAAAAAACTACAAGTACGATAAAGTATATTTTTACTTCAATCGAAAGAGAATATCCAAATCTACCGGCTAAGTTTCTAACTATTGTAATGTTTTAATAACTATTCTTGCTATTTAATTTTTTCTCTAAATTTTACCTTTTCTACACAAGAAAATATTGTATATCACATATTAGGTGATATACAATATTGCTTCATGTTTCATACATTAGAAGGTAATTTAATGTGCATATTTGTGTACATCCATATGCCCAGGGTATACAAGGGCCTTAACTGAACTATGCACTTAACTATCCAAATAACAGAACGGGGTTTGTAAAAGCAATTGCTTATTTTAGAGAATATTTATTATTATGTATGTTTATATGAAAGACATGGATTCCCTTGAAAATAATTACCTTTCAGCTATCACAGATTGACCTTGACCCAAACTGAGAGACTGAAATTTATCAAACATCTTGGTGTCAATAGCCAACTGGATAAGTGATGAAGTTGGATCTACTCCCGGAGAAAGCACAAACAACAATGGTGTTTTGCTCTGACTCTCGTCCCATGAAGCCTATCAAAATTAATAATAATATATCAATAAGTATACCTTAAGGACATATTAATAAATCCAGAATAAAATGTCAATTTGAATATGTATCGGCAAATATCATGATAGTTTTCCGCAGAAAAGAGGATAATAACAGGTGATTTCATATAGCGCCGTTTAATGATTTAAGATCATTCTAAGGGCGCTGATAGTTTAGTTATGTGTTTAGGATGATTTGCACATCTTCTAACCATACCAAAAACCCAATATTTGTACGTAGCCCACGTGATTTTTCAAGATGGTTGCCGATAACTATACATGCTCAAGAACTTACTTTAAGATCAAGTACTGGTGGCTCCACATATCTAGGTCCCATAGCATTGCTGATAAATGTTGTGATGCATGTCGTCAATCTATCCAAACGTAGTGATCTCACAAATAATAAACGTTGAAAATCATTGCAAACACCATTCCATTCACCTACAAAAAGATATCAGTCACAATTATAGCTGTGTCTTGTTTATTAAATATTAAACATAGAACAGTACTTTATAAAAATATGTTCACCAATCAGTGGCTGTGTTTCTGGTTCAGAATGCAAATACCAGTTTTGCCAATCTCTCGAGTATGTTTCAAATGAATCAATCACTCCGTGGAATCCTGGCAATTTGTTCAGTTCAGTCATATTGTCCCAACAATCTTCAGGGAGCCAAACTATAAATAAATAACCAAGATTGACTAAATGAGGACTATTGATAATAAAACGACCAGTTTAAAATAGCTATATATTGATTAAAATAAATTCAAAGTTTCACTATGATAATAAATATGCAACCTAAATCAATGTTTTCAAATCATTACAATATAAAAATAAATAAACAAATTACTTGTGGGATTTTCTGGTTGTTGTGCTCTGTCTAATACTATACCTCCCTTTAATAGAAATTGATATTCGATCATGGAGAGCTGTCCTTTTTGTGCCAATATCTTGGCCAACATGTGAAAAGCAAAAACTAATTTATGTTTTTCAAATAATGCCCGGCAAGTATTCCTGAAAAAAAAATACAATGAAACATATGAGGTAATTGTATTATTTGAACATGACAATGTCATTCTGACTAAATAAACATATAAAAAAAAACAACTAGGATGAGATTATGAACATTTAAAAATTCAATGATATTGTCAACTAAAATATACATTCTACTCTTTTTTATATATGTGGTATTTTTATTACATTAAATGGAATTAATTACACTTTTTGTACAGCCAGATACAATATAATACAAAATAATATTACAGAAAAAAAATCTTAAACTAAGATGCAAACATAAAATACTTCACTAGGTTAAGAACCTGTTAGCGCATGCTTTTAAAAACTGATCAACAATACTGTAAATTTTATAAAGATATATAATCTACATAATTGAGATCTTACTTATAAACTGAATACGTATGATATTCGTTTAGATTACTTATTCGGTCTTCTAGAACTGTACTCTTAGCACTTCGGTTTATTGAGAATACAAAGAGGTCAGTATAGGCTTCAAGGGAAAACTGATACATGGGATCAATCTGGGAGAGGTCATTAAGTACAAAGAATAAAACAGATGCTCTTTCTGCCACAGGAACATAAGCCTACAACAGTAAAAAGAAAATACAAAAAACAAAGTTTGACAAATATTGTATTTTGATATGAAACCAATCCGGCTACAAATTCACTGAATCCAATTACTTCCTGCCATCGGGTAGTCTCTTGATCATTCAAAGCTTTCAGTAACTATAAATCAACCCAATATGTGCAGAATAGTCATCAATTTTGCAGCATTTGTTACTTTTATCGACATATAGGTACCATGACTGCAAGGTTTTAGAATGAATAGATTTCAGAGTTATATCTGGAATTATTTTTATAGAATTCTGTCATTTCGATCTAATAAATTATTTTATATTTACTAATGTTATATATTGTCAATATTTCTTAAATATTGTCAAGGCATAAGAAAATTCAGATTGTATATTGATGTTGATCAATACACACAACACAAGAAAAATTTTGTTTGTACCTGTCTTGCTGTGTCTATTTCAACTTCAGTAACTTGTGAGGTCTGTAATGCTTCTTTCACATCAACAGATGTCTTTTTTGAGATCTGAAGTGTAACAAAAAGTTCCTCATTCTCTAACAGAGATCCTTCAGATTCAGCCATCAACCGAAGTAGTTCATTTTCTAAGTCAACCTGCATAAAATATTTATCTATTTATTTATTGGTAACTATGTGTACATATAATTTGTAAACTGGTGGACTTATTGCCAAAAGTCAATATCAATCATTAAACTAAACAAAATATAAAATTTACTATAAAAATATTAAGTAGAGTTTTTACCAAAATCTTTTTATTTTTTGCAATATTCACAACCAAGCTGTCCTTCATCTGTTCCAATTGTGGAACCTCTTTACGAACTACAATTCCCAATAACTGCGCTTGAAGTCCCTGCTCTTTGACGGCAAAATTAACCATTGTTGTTTTTGTCAATATTTCTGGTGTGTATGTTGGGTTACCTGTAAAATAAAGAACTAATTATAATAAAGAACTAATTATACTAATACTGCCACAAAAATTTATGCAAACTACAAAAAGTACTTTCTTTCATTGTTTAAAAACAAATTTCTCAATAGACGGCGTCACAAAAAAATTCGTCGTCATTCTCGTAGATGGCAATAGACCTTATTATCAAGCAATGTGGAAATACTGCTCAACAAATATACATGTTTCAAATTTGGATTGATAAGGGAACTCAATAAAAGGCGCAAGTGCCAACCAGCCAATGTCAGGTCGTAAGCCCTGTAGGTGCCCGATTTCCCAGTTATCCTATGATATTTGTTCTAACTTCGTCTCTACTGAGGTATAAAGTTTTTCAAGAAACAAAAAATACAATTACAATACAATAATTATGTGCAAATATTATATTTCTACATGCTGTGCTGAAGCAGATCATGTTTTATCACATTTCAAAAGAAAAATTGATTATTTAAAAAATAATTTACCAAGTTTTGTCGTTAAGAAAAGTCTAAAAGCTTTGTTAAAGTCAATCACTTGCTGATTGAATTTGATCATCACTCTGTTTCCAATATACACAAGAGCTTTGTTCAATATGGGATCAATGGAAGGATCCAGAATCTCACCAACGTTCTGAATTAATACTGGTTTACCTTTCATCAAACTTTGTTCTAAAATTTTGAGATAATCCGACTGACCAGCTTCTATTACCTTTACATAAAATTTAGAATAATAAATTACTATTTGCATTATTGAATAATTAAAATTTCTAATATTGTCTGCTTATTTAAAATACAATGTATGATATTTTTTGGCCAATTTGTAATTTTGATTCAGTGTTGTTAAGAATATCAAAAGCCACAAATCTCTTTCATTTGTCAATCATATTTATTTATTTATTTATCGTATAGTCTTATAAAAGTACATCACATTAATCTGTTCATTTAACACAAAATATAAAAAAAAAATATATGTAAAAAATATATGTTCAATCATATGTAAAAGATAACAGAAAATTTGGTAAAAAAAAATGTATTTTCATATAAATATATTGATTTATAAACATTTTTGTTTCCTGTTAAGTAGGTCAATACCTACTTAACAGGAAACAAAAATGTTTATAAATGACTTACTTACAAAAATAACCTACGTTGTATTTTAGCTAAGCAAACAATACGTTTTAGCAAGAAAAGGCATAAAACAAAATAATACAAATAAACAGGCCATAATCAACTGATGGCCTTATGTATAAGCCAACATGGCCAAAACGGTCGCCGGAAGAATAAATAAAATAACATTGTGGAATATAATGTGTTCATATTTTTTCTAATTATGGAATTCTACAAATTAGAAGCTGTCTCGATTGACAAATTGAAAAATGCTACATTTAAGATATTTTTCTCATACCACAGATAAATTAAAAATCGATAAATTTAAAAAAAGAACCTTGATTCCATTCTTTTCTTCCATATTCGAAATCCAAATCAATGCCTGGCCTTGTGGGTCTACAGCCAAAGGCCATCGGGTAGCGTTTGTAACAATGATACCATTTTCTGCACTAAAAGCATCCCCTAAAAAACAAAAATACATGTTTTTTTCGTAAATATTTCTTATAGATAAATTCAATTTCATTATCAACTATTTTTTAATTTAATTGAATTATTTTTTACCTGGTAATCCCCACAGATTCCATTCTCGCAAAAGAGCATCATCCAACAAAAATGATTTTATGCTTAATTCAGGACTATGGGGAATTTCTTCCTTAGCAACCTATAAAAAGATATTTCAAGGTAGATAAATTGACCGTGAAAAAAATTATAAATGTAATAAAAAATTGTTGAATAAAATACTGTAAATTAAATATCATACTTCAATAGTCCAAACATCCATCAACTTTTCTCTGTATTCTGATCCAAATGGTCCTAAATAGGATATAAATGCTGTTGCTACCAAACAGTCTCCTGGTAAATTTAAAAATCTACTGTCTAAATCCTGGACAGTAGCAATCCATCGATCCTTTTCACCTAGAATTAAATTTAGAATATGCATAACATGAATCAAGTAAATAATAATATTAATATGTGATAACTTAAATGTTTGTCTTATACCTCCTAAACCATCTAAAAGTGCTTCAGCGCGATCAAGCATAGCTTGAAGGGCAATAGCCTTCCGAGCCAGTTCCTCTTTGGTTTCCAACTTTTCATCATATTCCTTCTGCAAGCGCTCTAACATCTCACTCAACTCCTTTAGCTTTGCTTGGGCTTCTGCCAAAATCGCTTGTTTCTGAGCTAAAGATGACAGAGCCTCATCTAGACGCTCCTGTTTTGGTTTAACAATTCTAAAATAAACATGTCACAATATTTTTATCATCACACAAATAATTTATAATTTTTATAGGTAATTGTATAACTGATATCATTTACTCACTTATAAGCCAAACCATATTTTTCTATAGCTCGTACCCACAGACACAGAGATTTAGCAGCAAGAGAGACAGTTCCTACTTTCTCAGGTTCAAACTCTGGATCTTTAGTATAAGTGTGAATTTTTTTCAATACCTTCTCTGGAATATTATTTTTATCATAATTACGAAGTATGTCTAAAAAGTATTGATCGCCAATTACTTTTTTCGTTTCTGACCATGATGTTGGAGACTAAAGAATAAAAATAAAAATTATATTAATTTTTTATCAAATGTATGAATAGGTACGTAAATTAGATGACCTCTAATAATAGAATAAACTCTATAGGTCACTAATTAAATAAAGTAGTGTTTTAAAATACCTTTAGAAGTATCATAACTGCTTCCAATACTAATTGAATGGTTGCAGGAGGCTTGGCATAAGATTTAATTTCAGTAATATCTTTTTTGTTGAGTGCATCCAAGGCCTAAAAAAATGGTAGGAAATTATCAAGTATGGCAAGGAAAACATAAAAATTATCAAGTATGGCAAGGAAAACATATAAAAAACTGCTTCACATTGAAACAGAAATCAATATTAACCAAATAACCAAGATCATTCATAGCTGCTTCAGCTAATTTCTTGCAAACAACTTCCTCTTCTCCAGTCCTTTTACTTTTAAAATTTATAATATCCGTGACAATACTTCAATAGCTCATTACTATAAATGACTCTAAAACTATATACTCGATAATGAAAGACCCTTAACATTGCTAAGTATTTTATAAGGTAAATATCCATTTACAAGAAGATAATGTTATCATTAAAATTAAAGAACACACCGCAACAGCTTCCTCCAAAGCAGGCATTGCTCCAGCAAGATCCTTCATAGCTGCTTCAGCTAATTTCTTGCAAACAACTTCTTCTTCTCCAGTCTTTTTACTTTTAATAGCAACACTCTTTTGTTGCTCATCAGCATTCTGCTGTTGGACATTGATCACCCCCATATATTCCAAACATTGTGCTGTGAAAAGAGCAACTTGTTCCTGAAATGTTTAAATAATACTTGCTTATCATGATTATTATTATCAAAACGATTTCACAAACATATTTTTTTTATTCCAGCAGAATATAATTAAAATAAATTCTATTAACCATACATGTATTCATTATGTTAGCCACTGGCATTGTTCCAAAATAAATTGGTAATAATGAATACATGTAGAATCGTTAAAGATTTTTTAAACGTGAATAATCAGGAATTTTTTTTTTTATCGTATGACAGTGAATTTACAATACTTACAAAAAAATCAAATTAACAAATACACGATTAAATACAAACAAAATATGTTCATAAATTCAGGTCGAGGGCCCCGAGCCAGTCCACAAATACAGGTGTCAGCTCCCAAATATCCGACTGCATTGTTTGAGAGGGATGGCCGCAATCACATTGAGCGGATGGAACAATGCCCCACATTAAGGTTGTTGGATAGTATAGTGACCTCCTCAGAGCCTAATCATTTAATTTATTAAGTATCTCGATGGGTGAATTATTCCCAATTGAAAGCTTGATCAGTGCGTTTGGTGCATTTTATTTTGATCTATTGAATAATTTATAATGTACACATTGATGTACTAATTCTTTTTTCTAGGAAGTGTATAATGGTTATTATAATAATTGAGTGTTATTATTTGAAGTACTTAATTGTTGTTAATAGATACAAAAGAGAAAGGCAGCCGTGGTTTCACTGGGTTCACAAATCTAGGCCCACAAGCACAGTTAACCAGAGTAACAGCCAGAATAGGCGAGCCACACGGGCTTGCGACCAAGTATGCGGGATTGGGCCCCTTTATCACGCTCACCAATAAATCGGCCATCGCCATAAAAAAAAATTAAATACGAAAATTTTTACAAATCATGAGATTCTCAGAAAAAATACCTCCTATTTCCAGTCATGTTGCCTATTTCAGAATCTATATCTAACACATTATATTTAATCATACTATGGTTACCACCAAACATTTGTGATTTGCGCTTACACATGATCAAATTTACCAAGTAAAAAACCCAAATATGTCTTCTACACACCCACGTGATTTTATCTAAGTGTTTGGAGATAACTGTACCACATTACCATTTACTTGTAATCAAATTAAAATCTTGATAAAAAATATAAAAACACAAAACTTTATGTGAAACAACATATTCTCACCTTAGCAACTTCCAATTCTGCAGACATCGATGAAACAGAAATACGTGTCTCTTCTAACTTGGATAATCCATTACGTAACTTATTGGCGTTTGATGAAATAATGTGCCGTTTTTTTGTTAACATTCTAAAAAACGTGTAATGTTTATATAATAATGATTTACATTTCCCAAGAACCAAATGAAGAAGACATTATATTTATAGAAATATGGTTGAATTGGGTCTTCACTACAATTGGAACTTCATTATTCTATATTTATAAAGAACTTCATTATTCTATATTTATAAACTATATTTAAATAAGAAAAAATATCAATAATACAAATTATGACTTACTCTTTATATCCGGTCACAAGTTCTAAATAATTAGTCGGTGTAACATAATTTGTCCTCTTAGATTCTTGGAACATCATAACGGAATACTGATTGACAGATGATTGCATCAAAGACATCACGGATGCTATAGAACCTTTAAGTCTATTCACTCCGCTAAAATCGACTGACTTTAACTAAAAAAATGTGCCATCATGATTGATTTAAATATGAGAAAGGCAAACTTATAATAATAGGACAAAGTACATGTGGAGATAGGACAGGGAGAGTAATTGTCAACATCAAGGGGACCCAACAGTACACATGAAGAAGAAGATAAAGTACATGTTAAAGTATCCCAATTGATTGTCGGTCAGCTCTATTTGTCCTTGGATTAAATGCACTTCTGCCCTGCACACAGTGAATTGAGCCTTTACACTATCGAAGATTAAAATCAAATATTTGCAAGAAAAATAAATTCAATACATTATTTTGAAATATTAATATACCTTTTCACCAGTAGTGGAAACAACAAGATCCAACCCTGTGAGAAACTTGAATGCCACCTCCAATAGCGCTTCTCTGGGCCATTCCAGGAACCAATCTATTGTTGTACAGCTAATCAATGCTGGATATTGTCGAAGTCGACTCCTAGAAAGTATAATTTTAAATAAGTATTTCTAGAAACATCCGGAACGATCTTCAGAAAGTCATGTCAAATATTAGCATACGCAGATGACATAGACATGGCCAGAACACTCTGTGATATGAAAGCTGGTATCGCTGACCTAGAAGAGACAGCAAATAATATAGGACTGGAGATAAATGCCTCTAAAACGAAATATATGCTGGCAAATAGATGTGCCCAACCACATCATCCCCCAGGAACTTCGGTAAGAGCAGGTATCCACAATATCGAGTGTGTGGACACATTTACTTACTTAGGTTCGGTCGTAACGAGTGGTAATAAAACTAGTGTTGAGATGAAGAAAAGACTTGCCACAGCTTACAAGTGTTACTTAGGACAACAAAGGCACTATAGATCATGTGTATTATCAAGAAATACTTAAACCCTCGTCTACAAAACTCTTTTACGACCTGTACCTACTAACATACGGCTCTGAGTGTTGGGTTCTTGCTAAAAAGGATATGGATGCGTCACTGGTTTTCTAAAGAAAAAATTTCGGTCCCTTCTGCGATCAAGGCACGTGGAGATTCAGATACAATTACGAACTACAGAGCCTATTATAAAAATAGGAAGGCTCTGCTAGTTAGGACACGTGCATCGTATGGAAGATGACCACCGAAAAGAATCCTCACAACACGTCCGGAGGGAAGGAGAGGTGTGGGAAGACCGAAACTACGATGGATGGATGTAGTCGAGAAGGACCTTCAGATAGCCGGTGTGCGGAATTGGAGAGAAAAGGCCATGGATAGGGTGCAATGGAGACGATTCCTTGAGGAGGCCAAGGCCCATCCTGAGCTGTGGAGCCACTGATGATGATGATGATTTCTGATAAATGATGATACATGATTATTATGTATTAAGTAAAAAAGAACAAAAATAAATTTACCTTTAATATACAGCAGAATAAAGATCCCTTTAGGGATTGTTTGGTAAAACAAAATATGATAGAATAAAAAATTAGGATATTAAACAAGAATTTATATCATTTAATGATTCGGCGGATATTTTGTGGTAGTTAATATAAACCATTTTTGAATTATAAATTTGCTATAAACCACTTGTTTTTTGAGTCACTTCGCAACATGTTTCGGAAGCGCTGTCCTTCCATCGACCGGCGTGTCGAGACTCGACACGCTGGTCGATGGAAGAAACATGTCGCGAAGTGACTCAAAAAACAAGTGGTTTATAGCAAATTTATAATTCAAAAAAGAATTTATATATTTAATAGGTGCTTTTAGATGGTTTGGACTCATAGAAATGAATACATTATGTAAGGTCTATAAAGATAGTAAGAAAGCTAAATGTTAAGCATGTGGTATAGATATCGGCAAATATCTTGACATGTTTTGACAGAGAAGGGGCCTACTAATACCACATTTATGGAATCCTGACAAAAGGTAAGAAAACAAAATAACAATGTATCGGACTAGTTGCCGATATTTGAAGGAACTGTTACAGTAAAAATAAACAACATACATACCTGAACGCATCTCCAATAGGACTCATACATACAACAATATGTAAATTAGCTCGAACACGATTTACTAAAAATAAGTATGTGTTTTCATTGGACTGAACAACATTGGCTGATTTCATTGGTTTTTCCAAAGAGCTTTTAATCTGAAACAACAAAATGAATATTTTTTACTTTATCCTTAAGTGAAGAAATATAGTTGAATAAATCCAGATAATAATTTTCTCAATAAAAAAATCATTGATTTAATTTCAACAATGACATATTATGCTTGAATTTATAATTTTTTGTACAAAATATCCTTGCAAAGTTATATACTTCAAATCTTTTTCTTTTCTAAAATGTGTGTTAACTTTTGTGTTCGGACATTTGGAGTGGACGTCCGGTAGCGAAAGGATTAGCCGACTATTGTCGTTTCCAAATGTAACAACTTGATTTATCACAATAAACTTACATCTTCAAATTCATCAGGTTTGAAAAGATTTGTGACTTCGCCGCTACTTAGTAAATTATTTATAACTTCAGTGAAACTCTCTTCTGCGATTTGTGTATCACTGAATATGAATGTTGTTCTCTTATTATCAACACCTGTGGAAGTATATAGACCCTTCAGATCCTCACGGAATTCTTTAATACCATAGTTCTTAGTGACTACAATTTGAAAGGAGGTATACTCGCAAATGTAAGATGCAAGACGTGTTAAACTTTGACGACCAGAACCACCTATAAATAAATAAAATAAACTCATTCTTGTTCAATATTTTATACTAATTTTTGAACAATCATTTCTTAAGTATACCGATTGTTAAAAGCCTTACCAATTCCCACAAGGAGCATATTACCCCTGGGTTGTGAAATGACTCTTACAATTCTGGCGACATGCTCAATAGCGTACTTAAACAAAACCAGGTCCATTCGAACAACACCAGGTGAACAATTGTACTCGAAAAGCTGATTCTCAATGTAAGTTCTGAGGACATCCATATTACTTATGTCCTCATACACTTTGAATGGATTGATAAAATCACCAAAGACAGGGGAACTCTTCTCTGGGCAGACACTATTGAATGTCGAATCAAAGTGTTTACCGAGCATATCATTCAATAGATTCACGAACCAGTTGCGATCACTAAAAAAAGATAAAAGTAGGCATTAATACAGTTAAAAAAATGTGATGTTCAAATACACAGCTGATCAGGTAGACATGTGTAAAAACTAAAAACTTACATATCATCAATCAACCGATCATAAAAGACTCTGAAGGTTTCGTGAATCCAGAGACGAAGAATTGAATTCTTAGTGCTCTGATAGTCTTTATTGCTTCTCAATAAACCCTGAAATTAAAATAATTTACATTGAAATTGATACACAAATAAAAGTTGTAAGTTATTTGTGTTGTTTATTATTTTAATTGTTGTTGTTACTATTTTTTTTTCTCTTAAAAATATTTTTTATTATTGTAAAATACTACTGTAAGGTACTCAATGTAAATTGTATGTACATAAATATTGGCTACCTTAAAACAGGAATTCCTAGTTCATATCATATATCTAGTAAATGATGTATTTATAAAATAAGGTAACAAATAGAATCATACATATTAGGTTTATTTTGCTTCATTTACTAAATTTATTACCTGAAATATTTTAGAAATATCTCTTAAATTGAAAAGATAATGCATCTTAGTTGGTGTTGGCAATAATTTTGCAACTACACTATTGAATATATCAATGGTTGCAACCAAAATAGTTTTTCCTAAAAAATAGAAGAAAAATTTGTTTCGTTATTTAAAGCGATTTTTTATTTTGTGGCTCCATCGTTGTCTATGGAAAACTAATCAGCTCTGAATTTATGTACTTCACAAATATGGTATCAATATTAAGTTCATCGGCCCTTTAGTTTGATCTGTACAAGGGAACACAAATTTTCATAATCGTATACGGCATACGGCAAACAGGATACGGCATACACACAAAAACATCACGACGAAACTCAAAGTATGCACTCTCTAAATCAGCGGTCGGGGAACTTTTTTAACCATTACCCCAAAATATTTTTGCGTAAGTCAATATTACCCCTTTCCCCCATTTTGAAAAGAAGACAATCAATGTATATTTAAATAAACATTATTTATTGAATTGATTTACACGGAAAATAAAAAAAAAGTTACATGAAAATAGTAAGTATGTAATAGACTAACAAACTAAAATTCTCAAATTGGATAAAACAAAAATTCAGATTTTCGGGTTTCCCTTTCAGTTTTTGGACAAATGATGTTGCTTCATGTTTGTTGCAATCACTTCAAAATTGGGACTTTTTGATTTAAGTAGCACCTGAATTGATTAAGTTTGTAAAAATACTAACACGTTTATGAAATAGCAAACTAGAAAAATTTCCTTATAACCCCAAAAAAAATATTTTTACCCCATTTGGGGTAATTTACCTCAGTTCCCCGACCGCTGATCTAAATGATACCCATTGAGAAATTGATGTAAAAAAATACTCTTAAAAATTGTGAAATCATGACTCTCCACTATTCCATAGTAGTGGAGAGTAATTAAAATACAACAAATGCTAATAAATCATTATTGTTGTCAACTTACAATATAAACAATTACATCCTTGGTCATAATAATGAAAATGAACCCAAATTACATACCGGCAGATTTGGTCTCCTCGTCAAACTCCACGAAATGTTGCGATATCATTGTACCAAATATTCTAATAAGCTGTGTTTGTGTTGGGGCAGGGAGATAGAAGGAATGGAAGCAGGAGTGCAAGCGAGGGGGGAGGGGGGAACGTGCACCACCAGGAGGACCAACTGCAGCAACAACCACCATTCCCTAATAATAATCACTATTGCATTAACCCAAATAATTTTAATTCTAAGATATAAATAAATATTTGATATATCTTAATTGTTTTGTTTATGATTTACTTTATTTTCACTGTAAAATGGTTTAATTTTAATGTTTTGAATATGTGTAGATATTATATTGATGGTTGAATAACTATTTAATTGCAGTATACAAGAGAAGCTTGCACTGACTAACTGTTTATACAATTTAGTACAAAAATAATAGAATCAAATGTAAATTTTATAAATTAATGAATAATTAAAAAATAAATCTTGTAGGATCTGATCTTTCTTTTGTGACAATAATTATGGTTAAAATTTTGTTAGCATATTTCTTTACCTTGACATTCTTTCGCCACTGTTTCAAACGATCATACCAAAATCCATAATCCAACCATTGTCTGATGAATTCTAACGGCGGTTGTGATCCATATTCATCTCGTGCTGGCATATTCATATCATCCATAAAAGCAACCATTTTCTTTCCTGAAATGTACGCAATGTATGAACAAATTCATTTTTTAAATAAATTTACTTTAAAAAGTACATAATTCTAGTTATACAATATAAATAATAGAGTTAAATGTGGAAATGCATTCTACCTCCGGCAGGAACATAGTTTCCTTTACTTCTTTTCTCCAATCTAGCTTCAATCATATCCTGAACATTCGCTGAAGTGGTCTGAGCAGATATGTTCATTATGAGATTGCTGAAGCTGTTCGGATCAAACTCATTGATAACGCCCTGCATTAAAGATGACTTTCCTGTACCGGATGGTCCTCCCATAAGTACACCAAATCCTGCCTTGATTAACATCACAGAAAGATTCTGAACTCGATAAGACTCAACAGTAGGAACGAGAATCGAATGAAAACCCAGCCTGAAAATTCAATGATATTAGGAAACAATTTCAGATCAAAAATTAAATTGAATTGATCATAAATATTGAAGAGAGTTTATTCCATTTTTTTACTTACTCAGGATTGAATCTCCAGGATTCTGACAGCTTTTCTTCCCATAAAACAAATGATCTCCTTTGTGGATCAACATAATAATCATAAACCATTCCGCGGACAGGAAATATTCCTTCCAACTCCCTAAGCCAGCTATCAAACTTTTTACGACTTGCTTCTTCCAGTGAAGCGCAAACAGACCAAACCAAGCTGAAAATTCTCAAGTTCTCAAACATTGATTGAAATACTAATTATAAAAAAAAAATCAAACTTCTTTATTAATTTGGATTAAAATTAAAATTAAAAAAAACATATTGATAAGAAACACTTTCATCAAAGAAAAACAAACTTATTGTACCAAAACAGAAACCACATCTTGTTGAGAGTATCAGCAGCATCTTCCTCGTTATCGGCACCAGTAGGAGGGGGTGGATTGGGTGCCAGAATATAGAAAAGTCGACACAAAGCACGCACACCCGTTAATTCCTGTCCTTCAACACCCGACCCCTCACGTAATTGCTGTCTCTTAAAATCTAGAGTACGTTGTAGGAAATAATCAAATATTTTTCGCAACTGAAACAAAATTCATAAAACATTGAAATCAAATTCTTTATACATTATTAGACGGGAAATTTTTTCAAGGGGGCTATCATTAATTATCAAGTTATTACTTTCCACTACTATGGAATATTGGAGTCATGATATCATAATTTTTTTTTACATCAATGAGTATCATGTAGAGAGTGCATACTTTGAGCTTAATTGTGATGTTTTTGTATGTATGAATTTGACATATGGCGTATGGCGCATGACGTATACTCCACTATTCCATAGAAGTGGAGAGTTAAAAAAATGTCAAGGTCCACTTACATCATCCCTATACTTTTGATCTTTAAGTGTTTCAAGCCAGGAATCAACAAAAGGCCACCATCCCCAATCTCTGTAATCATTATATACCATTCCACAACGTGACACAGTAGCTGGGGATGCAACTGACAAATCACGTGCTTCAAACAGCAATGAAACCTGCAATTTATAAAATATTGACTAAAGAAAATCTTCCAAATGATATATTAGAAAGTGAATGTGAAAGTGGTTATTTTACTGAAAATCATCAAGAGTTTGAAAGAAAGTATTTTCTAATATTACAAGTCATTTCAATTTACCGTATTCAATCAACAGGGCATTGCAACAAAAAATCTACCTTACAGAATATAAATCAATTTAAAAAATTAAGTTTTCTCCTAAAGAAATAGAAGATGATTGTACAATAGTATTCTTGATATCAAAACTTACCATCGAAGGCATAGAAATTCGTTCGCTGTTTATAAGGGTGAGCAATTTGTTATCATCCATAACGGAATTCAAGTTTTCTATCCACACAGCATCCACTGGACCATCAAAAACAATCCATTTCTGATCTGGTGTCTCTTCTACAATAACAATCCATAAAAAATACTACGTATGAATATGATTTTCAAATGTAAACAGACATAATATCTAAATAAAAAAAATCAAATTACCTTGACAAATGGTTCTCATAACGGATGATATAACTCCATCTGTCCATTCGCCAGTACTCAAGTTATATTCTCCATATAGCTCAGCCAAATTAAGAGCCTTTGGATTGATAGGATAGCAACGCACCAATTCAAATCCTGGCTTATTTTCTTTCTTAAGTCTTATCAAAGTGTTCATCAACATTTTCCATGTGACAGATTTTGCTGTATTTGTATCACCCAAAACCATGGTTGAATGACGAGAATTCTAAAACATGACAACATATTTATTTGGAATAATTATTTGTCTCCAATACTAAAAACACTCAAGACTCAAAACTTGACTTCAAAAACATGACATGTATGGCTTCTCAGATGGCATATTCAAAATTGAACATAAGTAAGGTTAGGTTAGTGTGATCATTTCTGACTCCCTATACAAATCGAACTTGTGCATAAATCTGAGAAACTTTATAGCATTTTGATTTTTCATGATTAGAACAAAACAATACTATTGCATACATTATGACATGTATACAACTAATTTTAGTAGTTAATGGTAGCTGGCAACCATTATACCTTAGTTTCCATGACTTGTATAACTTTCAACAAAGCAGTCGGTATTGGCTGTAATCCAACAAGCCTCATCTCGGCAGTTATGGCGTTATGTATCATCTCATAATCTACTACGGGTGTTGAACTATCAGGAAATATATCCTTAATAATACCATTGAAGAGAGGTACATCTTTGGCCGTAAATCGTGCTGTATTCATGTCCCTCATTGCCAAAATTACAATCTGCAAGTTTCATATAAATATTTACATCAAAAAAATATGTAGCACATATGTAAAAAATATGTAAATATGTAGCTGTGAGGCACCGGCTTAGAATAGTGCTTCCACTCTGTTTTTGAGTGTCCCGTAAGAGCCGGGTAATCGAAAATACAACAGGCAACAATAACATCTCACATAGTTCAGCAATGAGGTTCACCACCCATTCTGAATATAGTGCCTTTTTAGGTGAGACGAGACTGGTGTGTGGGTATACACAGATATGTTGTGCTCCCTTTTATAAGGCAATGCACACCCGCACACCTTTCGCTGGTTACCCCACATTGTGGGATATGCCGTGATGGTATGAATGAATGAATGAACATCAAAAGCACTAAATAAGCATCTTATAATTTATTAATTTAGCAAAATTGGTTTCAATATTTTAGAAAACAACTGTTTTAAACAGTGAAAATATCCATAATCCATACATTATGAATCAAGAATTAGTTTCATGATAAAAGATTAAAATAATATCATCATGATATGTCAGAGAGAATTCAATGTCAAGTACTCATATCTTAACATATATTATTTTCATATTTCCCTTTAATATCCTTTCATAAATGATGTCAAGATAGCTTTTTCATGATCGACACCAGATACATCTTTATCTGTTTCATCAGATGCTAATTGTTTATTATATATCTAAGTCAATTCACTTTAGAGCAATAATGACTAAAGAAAAGGAAAAGTATATGACATTTCAAAATACACTAACTTCCATCTCTGGTAAATTGCCATGTGCTCTTCTTTTGACTCCAGCGTATCGAAGCAAAGCTACCATAGACCTCAAACCAAAATCATAATGATCTTGTTTGGACAACTGCCGCTTTGCCAACTCATACAATGTAAAAACCTGGCAAATTCAAACAAATGAAAATAATATCGACGCTTGAAAGGAAAAATCGACTAAGCGACATGTAGGCAATTTTACAGGGGAGCCATTTAAAGTTAGTAATTTTGAAAAAAAAATCATTGTAAATCACCTATTTATTGTATTCGCATAATCCCAACGAAATTTAAAAACTGTTTAGACCCTTTATCATTTGCTATTGATAGATTTCCGATTAGTTGGCTAATTAATAAGTTTATGTCGCTTAGTAATTTTTTCATTAAAATTTCAAACAGGAAAAAATTACCAACCAACAAGAAATACTTTATATTAAATAGGAATAATGTCTTATATAGATATTTTTTCAGAATTAAAGTGCGGAAAAAATTACCAACCAACATGAAATACTTTATATTAAATAGGAATAAATTCTTATATAGATATTTTTTCAGAATTAAAGTGCGGAAAAAATGACTAAACAACAATAGCACGTTCTTATGTTCAGGGTTATGTTGCTTATGCTTCTAGAATAAACTGTATCCAACTGGGAATTTTTAACCAAGATACAAGTTGTAGGTATGTTTCGACCAAAATATTTTTATAATTTTGTTTATAAAAGATAAATAACAAATTTCCAAAGAATCTTAAATCGGACAAAAATAAAAAAAATACCTGTTTTATAAACAAAAAATTGTTTATTTTTAAATAAAAAATCGACATAAACTATAACAAAGGAAAAAATACCTGTGTATTATTTATTATATATAGGTACTCGCTATAAAAGACATTATATCAAAAATAAAAATAATTGAAATTGTAAATATTGGTAACGAAGTATAATATCTAGTACTTACTCATTATACCACTATGTATGTATTTAGTTATAAGCCCTGTAAATAACATACCATACATACAAACATAATTTACAAATAAATGGTCGTTGATTATTCAGGCTTCTTACATTTCCGTATTTTAAGATATCATTCATGCCATCCTTTTCTAGGGCAACCCCTGATATTCACTCCATCTCTTACACCTTTGTATTTTTTTGTTTAATATAATATGTATTTAAAACGAATTAATTATAACATGTATTTAAACGACTAATATTCACAAAATAATGCAATTTGAATTTGTACATAAGTTAAAAAATAATTTTTCGTGAATGGATAAAACTTATCATTAACATAACGTATATCATATACTTTATAATAGAACAAAGTATGTATAGGTAGATACTTTTTGTATCGGAATTATAACAGGAAAATAGGCAGATAAATTATTATAAAAATAACGACACAATGTCAGGTACCTACATATAAACTTAAAAAAATAGTAAATCGTATTTTTGGTATTAAATTGAGATCACACATTCACATTAAACATGACATTAGACTAAGTACCCAAGTTTATATAAGTATAGGAAAAAATATGTTTTTAAATTCTTATCCAATTAAACACTTAAAACTAATTCAAAACAGTTCAACAATTTTTAAAATTGGAATGCACCGAAGAAAAATATTATTGATAGCAAAATGTCAGTCTTGAAATAAATTAAGTCATCAGTTTCCACATCTTCGACGTCTGATTCAGGCAATGTGTCTTTTAATGTTAAAGAATTTGGAATGGTGGTATACTCATGTAAGAAATGAGCGGGAATAACTTTGTCCTTATAAAGTTTAATTAAATCGTCATATTTTGGTTTTGATATTGGTAGAAGAGATCGATAGCATGGCATAAGAGGTAGTTTAGTTTTCGACTGAACTTCGATTTCACTGGACTCTGCAGATTTGTTCATTGTATATTTTACATAAATTTTTGTAGGCTTATTTTTCTTGAATGTAGCAATCCTAATTTTGCTAATTTTTCCCGTCAAATTACCCTTGAAACATTTATCAGCAAAAGAGTCCCATTTATAAAAATCTTCATAACTTGCTTTTTCAACCTCATATGGAAAAGGGTCCTTTCTTGCCGTGGCAAACACAGTGTACCACTGCGACGGTGCATATATGATAGTTTTCTTGAAGTTTGCTTCTATTACTGCATGGACACTATCAACGGGCATGTATGTGTGACCAGTCAGTAAATAATTTACTTGAATTGTTTCAAGATTTTGACATATTTGTAAAGTTGAGTGTATCATCGCTAAAACTATCCGGTTCCGATTTTGGCCTGGGCAGCAGTCACAGTAAAGGAGTAAGTTTTTAATGTCGCCTCTCTCATCTACAGACTTAATGTATTTTTGTAGAATACTGGCGATTTCATTGGCTTCTCTTTTCCCATTGCTTTCGTCCCAATAGAAACAAAATACTTTGCGTGTACCATTCTCGTAAAAACACAAGTTGTATACCGCTAATTTACGCGAATAATATAATAGCATAGATTCGCCATGAGGAGTATTCAAGACCTTTTCCAGGTCAAAACTCACATATAGTGTGCTGGAATCACTTTTATGAATATTTTTATGAGCGAAGAAGCGATCATAGCTTTCATTTTTCTCAATCTCATGAGCTGCTTTCTCTGCCATTTTTGCTGTATCGGTGGAATCTAACTTAACATCACTCTTAACACTACGCACGGGAGGCACAACTACCATCATAGTTAAAATTTGTTCTCGCAAAAGATATCTAAGCGACAATGATATAACAAAAAAAACAGGTCATATTATCCTAAGCAACATATTTGATATTTTATAGAATCAGGAATAAATTACTAACAGACATGTTTTTAGTATATGAAAACTGATAAAAATATCTAAACGCCAAACATAAAATATTCAAGGAATGGTAAAAATGCGTAAATAAGAAAAAAACACAATTTTCTGAGGGGTAAAACTAACTAACCTAAATTATTTTTTTTGTGAGATCGGGATAAGACGAACAAAAGCCAAAAAAGTATTTATCAAAATCATGTAAAATTTACTAAATACAAAAACTGTTATGGAAAAAATCATAAATACATTATTTTTTAAAAAGATAAGAAAGTTAGTCGCTTGGTCGCCGAAAACTAGTAAAAATGCTCAAAATGAATTATATCTAAGCGACATCAAAAGTCGTCGCAGAAGCATGAGAGTAAGGCCAATCGACGCGGGATTTTTTGGCGAATCCAATGATGTATATAACTCAATATCGCCCAAACTGTCGCTTAGTCGATTTTTCCTTTCAAGCGTCGATATGCAACGTCATAAATTAAATGGTTCATATATATAAATTTTCAAATCCTTTTCAACATATATGATTTTCTTTACCCACCAACAAAATAATTTACTATAGCGAGGGTATGTACAGAATATTATATATGCTTGCTGAACAAGAATACAGTTAGATCTTCTCTGCCTACTCCATCAAAGAAACTGCATGATGGTATGTTTAATTATGTTACATGCAAAATTGTTACAAAATGACTTTATTCAACATACAACCAACTTATAGAAACTATATTTTGAAACCTTTTTTGCAGCACTCTTATACTCTTGAAAACCATCACTGAAAAGTGTATTTTCAGCGATAATTAGATTATCGGGAACACACATTGATATGGGACGAAACATTGACTTCAAATTATCAGGTAACTCAGTCCGTCCAGCATACCTAAAGAAAAATACAAAAAGTATACACGGTGCTGTTTAACCATTAACTCATATAAAGACTCATATTAATACCTTCATGATTAAAAAAATTATATAGCGATAGAGACAGTATTCAGATTGTAGAACTTCGTAATTATAGTTAAAACAAAACTAGTTTGAATTGACCAATATAACTAATTTTATGTTTGGAATGGTAAGTAGTGATTTGTATTGGGAATGGTTCTAGTTGATGTGGATTACAATAATTTATATATAAGTACATGACTGAAATGATCCACATACATGTGAATCAAACTACTGTACTATCATGTATATATGTACTTAGCAAAAAGCAATTGTACCAAAAAAAATTACCCTGGATTCATGGTGATGAATATCCCACAAGCACTGACAAGTTTTATTTCACATCCCTCAAAGACAAATGTCTTTAGACCTTGCGAAATGGCCAAGAGTACAGAGAGTATCTGTTGAGCAACAACAGACAATACTTCAATATTGATACGGTTGAACTCATCAAAACAGCCCCAGCAACCAGATTGCGCAATACCTAAAATGAAACATTCATTATCATCATATTGCAATAGAAATATACAGAGTGTCTAGAGGTAGAGCTCCCCTGGGGGTGACACCCCAGGCTTATTAAAAGAAGTAGACTTGTTGACGGGCAGAAACATGACATTTCAAAATGGCGGCTCTTTGTGTCACTTCGCGAGGATTATCAGACAAGATTCAAAAATTTGAATATTTAAATAGTGTTTGAATTTTTGAATCTTGTAATCTTCATAATTGAATGCGAATATGCTAATAGTGGGTATGTAAATTGGTGAAATTGTGTATGGAGCTTCATCAAAATTTCTAGTTATCGCCCTTTTGCATTTTGGAACTATTTTTAGGTATAATAATACTTTATAAAAATTATTCACCAGCTGTTTATAGATTTCAAGCAAGCATATGGTAGCATAAACAGGAAATGTCTGTATGATATATTGCTCCAATTTCAGATAACCCCCGAAACTAGTCAGACTTGTAAAATCCATTATGTCTGACTCAAGATGCCAAGTCAAGGTGGAAGGAGACCTGACGGAAGAATTTACAAATTAAGAATTTAGGGAGGGTTGGAGGCAAAAATTAGAGTAGGCCAAGGCCCGATTTGGGCTGTAGTGCCATTGAAGAAGAAGAAGAAGCATGTAACACATGAGATCCAATTGTCGATAGTGATAGTATGTATAGTTGAAGAATATGTACCAAACTATAAACTCATAAATCCAAATTATTGAATATTTTAAGATTTTTTTCTATACAAAACGTGTAGGTATGTATGTACGGATAGAATAGTATGGAGGTCAGTCCTTTTTTCCTACCCCAAATATATAAACACCTCGATGGTATGTATGTATGTATGGAAATTAATATCCCTCTAGATATTGTGTATACTGCCATACAAATTGTATGAAAAAATATCTTCACTAAACAGACACACCATGTAAATGTTCTACTCCGAATTCTAAGTTCATATTTATATTTGACATACATGCTGCGAAGCCTCTAAGTTGGTGTTTTTTTGCTTTGAAGTTGAAAAACCATGCAAAAACTCCACTACTGCATACAATTCATTCACACGGGACTATGATTCATTAAGAGAAATAAATTCTCTTGAACGAATCGACAGTTGGATCATTTATAGAAACTTATTTAAATACCTGCAAAACATTTAGCCATACTCTTGTAATCTAGACCATCAGAACAGTTGGTAACGACAACCCAACGGGCCAATGCTCTCCCGAGATCTTTCACAGTCTCTGTCTTGCCAGTACCAGCGGGACCCTGAGGACTTCCACCACGAAAGAGGTTCAGAGCTGTTGTCAGTGTGATGTAACATCTAAGCATAATAAAATATATTAGTATGACAAATATATTTTCCGTACATATTACAAACAAAATATTTGTAAGAAAAATATAATATTCGGTACAATCTATAAATAAAATATATGCATGAAAAAAAAATTTGTACATACTATGTATTTATAAATAAAATAATTTTATGAAAAAAAATATGCTTGGTACGTGTCGTAAACAAACAAATAAATACGAAAGTGATATTCATAAAAATTTTATGTGTTATATATATATATATATGTTCGATGTCATATAAATGACATTCATCTTCTTCTCTCGTATCAGCAGCAATCAAACACTTTTCGACCAATACTTGGCAAAGTCGACCGCTGCGACGCTACAACGTAGCAGGTCCTCATATGAGCAGGTAACAGGGCAAACAGAATAAGACATTGAATACATATTAAACACATAAAAATTTTCATTGAACATTAATAGAAATTTTTTCAAGCTATTTTAATGCATATCAAGAAACTAAATACTTACTACTTACAGTTAGTTACATTGTGAAGTTATTATTTCATTAATAAAATATCAATACCAGTGTTCTCATCAAAATTATTCCAGAATCTAAATTAGGTATTACTTAATTTAAAATAACAGCTGTGTACCCTTTATTTTATATTATTTACCTGTCCGTAAGTGGAGTTATGACAAGCCTACCAGAATTTCCAATATATTCATAAGTATAATGAAACAGAGTATTAGTTTGACGTATAATGCAGTCATGTTTATCACCATCCCAAAAAAATTTCAATTGTGAAAACCACTCAAATGAACTGATGTCCATGCACCCTGGAAGAAAACGAGTTATTAAAAAATATATTATTTTGAATAGTTTTTAGTAGTAAATTTTGATGTGATTAAACCATATTATACATCGGCATACAGCATATATACCATCATGCTATGTCTCTTATGGGGTAGCATAATGGTTGAAAAATATATTATTTTTGGGGGAACGAAAACCAATTGATGAATATCTTTTAAACCAATGGAGTCTTTTCTCTTACTCACTACTCTTTTCATCTTGTATTGCTTTCTCATGTCAAGGAAATATTGAATATTTTTAATTATTTATATATTTTGTTTAATATTTATATCCTATATAAATATTGTTTTATGTTGAAGGTACCTGATTTATATAATTTTTCAACAACATCTCTGGAATGAATCTCAATAACGGCAAGTGCATTTACTTTAAGCCTCAACATTTTCGGGATATCTTTTCGACTCATCACCAATAATATTTGTAAAATCTTATTTTGCTTCTTCTTTAACTTCTTCATGGGCTTTTTCTCTCCGGCTATTTTGCACATTGTGAGATGCTTAATGCAGTCTGTGGTCCATTGCATCTATAACAAAAAATACACAAATTGAGTAATCTGGTAAAATACCAGACAAAAGAAATTTGTAATATTTTTTAAACAATGAAGACTAAACACTATGATCTTCACTTGAAATATGATTCATGCCTCATTAACATTCATGTATCGTCTCAAAAACACTAGAAATACTTGTTATACAAATATGCATAAAATAACCCGAGCTTTTGTCAAATGCAAACTAAAGGAATAACAAAGTGGATATCATAATAAGATTGATATTTTCATATTACCTTACTAACAGTTATACCCAACTGTCCAGGCCAGTCATTAATCCATTTTTCTCTCTGAGTTCCAGCTTTTTTTAGAGCGGCTCTGGTTTGAATTAATACCTGAAAAATAATATAGGTACTTATTACATGCATTCTCTTACTATCTTCATAATCTTTTCTTTCTTTTCTTTTTAAAAAAAATGAATATGGCCTTGTTAAACAAGTACATATACATCTTCCTATGTTCACAAAAAATAAGCAAATAAATGCTTGTGCTATAGGTGAACGAAATCATTTTACAATGAACACAAAATATTATTACAATCATGGAATCGTAGGTCCCTGAATTCCAGCACAAAACTACTTACACATGATCCATTTATTATCATAAAGCTTTGCTTAAAATAATAAAGAAAGATAAAAGGATAAAGAGTAGTTGGCCAAAGTCAGATGTCTTGGCTACGTTGCTTCAAACAATGGATCGGGATAGGTTGAATAAAGGATCTGTTTCGGGCAGAACAAGACAGGAAGGTCATTGCCACAGTGATAATCATTGTGGAGAGGAACCTGACACGGCACGAGGAGAAGAAGATGAACCTTCGAATTGGAGATAATTGTATAAATATCCAGAAAAACATAAGAATAAACATACCTGTTTTAAGATAGCCCGCATACTAGCTTCAAGATTATTCAACCAAACTTCTGCAGGACCATCCAAGATAACTGGATTTTTCCACTCAACCATTTCACCATCTTCTGATATCATACCCTTAGCAATTGGAACACCAGCAGAATTCTAAAACGTACAATTTAACTAATTTAGCTGAATTATGAACTTCTACTGTGTTAACGATAAAACTTTGTAATTATTAAATGCATACAAATTGGATATTTAAATATAATATCACCAGAAGGTCGATTTTGTATAAACACCATAGGAAAGGAAAGGAGTCTTTTTGTCTGTGATTTACGCTCATAAATGCAATGTATATACATATGTTTTTGTTACGTGGTAATAAGTGAATATTCTTTCCTTTTCTTAACCAGTTTGATATTTTCAAAGTTATTGAGTTAGTACATAAATACATTGTGTTTCCGAGTGTAAACCATAGATAAAATGATACTTAACTCCTTTCTTCTCCTATGGCGTTTATACAAAATCGACCTTCTGGTGATATTGTATTTGAATATCCTTATAGAATAAATTAGAACAGGTTGTGTATTTCATAAATTTTATTTGTGATTAAAAAAATGAGTTATCCATTTGTGAAGTAATTATTCCTTTATAAATCACAAAAACATATATACAAAACAATAAGAAACTTTTACAAAAGAAAAGAATTACCTTATCCATATACATTTTGTTTAAGTTATCAAAGAGTTTCTTCAGATGAATCTGTATAAGAGCTGGTTTTTTTGAGTTACCCAAAATTTCAAGCAAATCATCGTTCGAAATGAAATAAAATCTTGGAAAGAGCATCCTCTTTGTCTCCAAATATTTTTCTAGCGTTCTTTGAATATTCTCCAAATCATCGATGATCTTGTTCAGTTGATTCAGCAATAGAGGCGATGGCTTATAGAAACAAGCTTGGATAGCATTTTTTCCTTTGTGCATACTAAATTTTAAATAGAAAAAAATAAATTGCATATTGTAAGATTCATTAATTTAACAAAAGTTTTTCAATTCCAAATTTTCCAATCAATAACCATAAAATTATTTGACAAATTGAAAACTTAAAACGTCACCTGCTTGTAATATCCTTCCATTCGTTTGATAAGTCGTCAAACATTTTACTCTCTTCGGGTAATTGCTTTCTTATGTCTTCGCCAAAAAATATATTCTCTAAATACAACCATCTTCTCTGCACTTGCAATGCAACCTGAAATATCATAATATATAAGTATTGCTTTCATTTCAGTGAAATAACAAATGGAAAACATGATTGGTTACTTTTTGCAGCATTTATACCTCAATTGCTTCAGCGACATATCCCAAAGACTTTTCCCAATACTCCACTTCTGTGATGAATGGTTCAACGTATTTTGTGGATTTCATTGAAGATAATTGTACAGTGTGATCTTCCAAAAACTATAAATAAGATATACAAATTACATTAGCATTTTTAACATTTTATTTGGCTTGAAACAAACATTAAAACTATTACATTGAAAATATTTGATCTCATTGAAAGTTGGGCTTCACTCCTTACACAAAATGAACATTTGCTACTGTTGACGAGTCACTACCAATCTAGTAGATAAAGGCAGTTGTCTTGTTCTTCCACAGGTAAGAATTGAAAAAACAAACAAAAAAAGTTAAAAACATATGAAAAGACACAGCGGGCTCTTATCTGTTAAAGCCACTTATTTGAATTTTATGTTATTTTTCTCCATAGACTTTTTGTAATTACAAAGGGGTCATGATACACCACTTGTATGATAACCCAATTTTTTTTAAATGTCACAGGTAATATGCAATGAAACCAGTATACCTGACAGACTTCATCAACATTCTTTATTCTGTAAATACCATCTCTGTGATATTCCATTTCGTACATAGTGGCTGCCCATACTTCTGTTATAACTTTCAAACCATTTTCTATATTCAATTCCATAGTGGCCGCTGTTGACACCTCTGATATATCTTCGGCATATGCTTGGAAGTTCAAAGCAATTATAGCTTCCAACTTGAATTCGGGTGAATCTTGATCAAAATCACTGGAAATATTTCAAATCAATCACTGTTGTTCAAAACAGACATCATAAAATAAATAGACAAAACTGTGTATGTTGACTCTTTTACATCCTGTACTAACATACGGCTCTGAGTGTTGAGTTCTTGCTAAAAAGGATATGGATGGGTTACTGGTTTTCTAAAGAAATATTTTCGGTCCCCTCTGCGATCAAGGCACGTGGAAAATCAGGTACAACCACGAAATACAGAGCCTATTCAAAGAACCAAATATCGTCCAAATGATAAAAATAGGGAGGCTAAAGGGATCATATGGAAGATGACCAAACACCAAAAAAAAATCCTCACATCACGTCCGGAGGGAAGAAGAGGTGTGGGAAGGCCGAACTACGATGGATGGATGGAGGCGAGAAGGACTTTCAGATAACCGGTGTGCGGAATTGGAGAGAAAAGGCCATGGATAGGGTGCAATGGAGACGATTCCTTGAGGAAGCCAAGGCCCATTCTGGGCTGTGGAGCCACTAATGATAATGATGACGGGTAATGTTGATGGAGACAGACTTACAATAAGAGAAAGTCAGAGAGAAATACTTCGATTCACTCCATAGGATACATTTAAAAATAGATATTGCAAAATTTATATTTTAAGTATTTTTTAACAAATAGGTAAGCGTAAAATTTGTTTCAAAGTAAATATTTCCCCTGATGCAATTAGAAAATGCTGTAAAATGTAAACAATACCTACAAATATAAAACAATTAAATAATTTCTTTAGATTGTAAAATGTGAACAGCATTTGAAATGTGACTTGGTCACAAAATGTTACGAGTCCCATGAACAGATATGGTCCACCAATACTGAAGTGATACCACAAGAGGTAAAATAATTGTTTTCCAGTATAAAAAAAGAAAGGTATACTTGAGACATATTTAGTCTCCATAACAGAAAATATGGTCATCATGTAAAGAAAAATTGAGGGTAGTCACGGTGTGGGTAGGAGGCAGATGTCTTAGCTAAGAAACATCAGGGTATGGACCGGAGTCTATACATTGGAGGACAATGGAGGAGCTGTTTCGGTTCATTCAAGACACGGATGCCTCTTGGCATAAAAAAAGATCATATTTAGAAACTCAGAGGAAACATAAGTTAAATTTTAAACCCTCAAAAGTATGACTCCTTTCTTACCTGTTCATAAAAGCTCTAATTCTATCCCAATGTCTAATTCTCATACAAGGATTCTTCAAGTCACCCAATAGTGGAATGGTTTTCCTAAATTTATCCACTTTTTCACGGGTAAAATCAATAATATCCCAACCCTTGTCTTTCAACTGTCTACTCAAACGATTGAATGATCTGAAATATAAAAATACATGTCAAATATCATGGTTGGCATGTTTCATTTTCTTAGGCACTGTTATCTCTGTTCCTGAATACAACTTTTCTCTCAGTATCTTTTAGTTCACTTCAATTTGAAACAATACAATTATAAATCTTTTTAAGCTGAAATATTCAAAAAATGTATCTAGCACATGCAAGATATTTAAGAGCTGAGAGGTTTATTGCTCTGGACAGTGAATCCAGGTTCAAAACTAACCTTGAACAATATTGTGGATTTTTTTTATTAGCTTGGTTTTAGATTAGTATGGACATATTCATTGTGTAAAAGGCCAATTTATTAAAAGTATTTAATATATTATAGAACTATTATTTTTTTACCTAAATAACCCTTGAACAGTTTCTTCCATTTCTTCTGTTTCTAAAGTCCAAAAATTTCCAATACGATAAGTATCCCAAGCTGTCTCCCACTTATTAACCAAGTCCCAAACTTCTTCTAACTTTTCTAATTCTTTTTCAATCATAAGCAACTCTTGAACAACTGGCAAACTACAAAAGGTATATCAATAAAATATGTACAAAAAGATAAATAAATAAACAAGATTACTATAATTTTAAAAAAATATATTAAATATCATGAATAGATTAATATAATTGCTATACATATTGAATATGTTTAAATGTTTATCTCATCAAATAAATTAGCAAGTATACCTGAGATTGAATACACTCAAACCATTTATAATATTTGCTTCAATTTCTCTCATCACCTTCAGCTTATTTCTAGTTTCATTGAGCATTGCTAAAGCCTCTTTAGACGTTAGATCAGATGACTTGGGGATGTTGTTAAAAAAGTCTTCCATCATTTTGATGGAATCCTCTTTAAAAACCTTAATGCAAGAAAAATTTGACAGTTAACGAAAAATCTATAAAGCATTCTGATATATTTTCCACCTTTGACAATAAACAATTTAGATAGAATATTATTCATAGCATGATTTTATCAATGCTAGAAAGATAAAGTAACTGGACTATTATATTTCAAATTTTAGAAATTGGAAAAAATACAACTAGAGTTTCCAGTAAATAACTCCTGGGTTCGATTCCCAGCAGAGGAGAAATTTATTGAAAAATTATTTCTAACGCAAATATTGCTTCTCTGGGCTGGAAACACTGGTTAGTTGGAAGAAATTGCCATACGGCAATAAACTCCCCACTTGCACAGGGTGCAAGGAAGTGTTCATTATTATAGTTTGTGCATATACCAACCAAGCATACAAAACAGCATAAATTTGCAAATGTTTTAACCTTTCTGTCAAATGTGAGTTTTATCTGTATTCAGGTAGAAATACTCAATCTAATGCTTTTATTTTTATAAAGAGAATAAAAAAATTCAGATTCGCTTATTTTTATATTATGTATAAACCTGGGGGGGGCAAGTCTGGTCAAACAGTGAAATCAATACCCTTTAGACTACCCATGAATATAATTATCATATGAGTTCGATTCCCGGTGGAGACACTGTTTTTAATTGTGTTTTCAGTCTGGATCTGTGAGATGATTAATATCGTAAGTCTGCAGAATGTGGCAACTTGTTATTGGGTACGTGTTAAATTAATATTTGACATAGTACCTGTTAGTTACCCGAGAAGCAATATTAAATAAATAAATATGGAGTATCCATAAGTAATCGTGAGGGTTTGGATTTCGCCGTTTGACAGAACTTACCCCCCTGGTTGAAAAGTATCATTTTGCTTTTCAATTTTTCTAAAATATAATCACATAAAAATTAAATGTACCTCAGCTTGTTCCAAAAGATCATTTTTAAAAAAATCCATGTTTGTGTGAAGATTTTTCTTTGATTTTTCTAAAACCAACAAATATTCTTCCCAAGCCAACGGAATCATATCTAGATCTGCGAGAATCGGTCCCAAATCTTCCACTTCAAACTTGGCTAAATAAATAAATAAAAAATAAAACAAATAAAAGTGAAAAAAAATAAAACAGAACAAAGAAACATAAAATGATTTACCTAAATAAGTAGGATATAAAATAAAACTTAACAAAATAAATAGGATATAAAATAAAGAAATTGGAAAAAAATAAACTACAAATCAAAAAGGAAACCATGAAGGTATTAAATGAAACTACTTAAATAAAAATAAGTTAACAAACCAAAACAGAAAAGGACTAAGATGGAAGGAGTATTCTCATTCAAATTATGAGAAAAAAGAGTAGACTGTGTGTATATTTTTCTTTTATTTGTATTATTTTCATATTACACATTATCAGTAGACATGACGAAACACAATCAGACATTCATAACTTGTAATAAACATTGGATACAGTTATCAGAAAATAACTCGAGAAAGCAGGTGGGTTGGGAAGAGCGCAAATTTGGGTTTGTTTACTTGGTAGGTATTGTGCAAAACACCCCTTCCATTATGAAAATTCACATTATTTTCCGGAAACTGTATCTATTGAATAGCATACTCAGTCCTTAGTCAAATAATTTGAATCCAGTTTTTTCATCTTAATTATACATTTGATGAAAGTAAAACATATACAAATTTTTACTATCTCATCTCGGTGTGAGTAAAAATATTTAACTATAAAATAGTATCAAAAACTCAATATTTCATAGATTCTTCTATAACAAAGATAAATGGCATAGTAAATGAAACTTTTTTTCATTTCCTACTTCTTGTAAAAATTATGAATATGAAAAAACATTTTTTTTATGTTTCAGGAAATATAGACCATGGAAGAAGTATGCATAAAATGAAAATCAATAAACAATTAGCTAATTATTGTCATAAAAATCAAACAAGATTTGTTAAGCTTATTTTTTAATATATTTTGGTGATTAAATTTTGGAGTAGACAAATAATTACTTCACAACTAACAATCATAAACTACAACATTTTATCTCATACTACTTCCATGTTTTATCTCATACTCTAAGGTTTAACAAACAAAAAACAATTTTAGTCATCACTATCCTCATCACCTAATGCATCCATCTGATCTCTGATTGGTGGAAACTCCAATTCTTTCTTTTCTATTTCACCGTGAAGTCTTTCGTAGGTCTCTATTGATATCTGCAATTCAGCCAAGTTGTTGGGTTTCTTCAATGCTGCCGCACTACTGTCCTTGATATAACTATACACTCCCGCAATATCTCTCACTGTTACCTCCTTCAGTTTGTCAACAAACATCTGTTGCCAATCAACGCAATGCTTTATAATAGATTCACTTAAACATGCGTAGTTCAGCATAAATATATGAACCTAAAAATATATATAAAAAATGAAATAAATGAAAATATAAGAAATTATTACGAATATAAACCATAGTTTTAATCCACAAATTGAGTTAAAATTAGCCTGAGCGCTTTCGATGGTTACACCATCATCCTCGGAGCGACAATAAAAACTAAATATAATATAACAAAATGGCCAGTACATAGTTTGAGGTGGGGGGGCAGGGGGTTCTTAGGGCGGGGGTGTGGTAAAGAGAAAGCGGTACGTACATACCTAAAGCAAACAATCGGTGCACATTATTTTAGCAGTGAAGAGGACATAGGTATTTGAATATTTATGAGATTATCATTATTTTTGAGATGTTTGTTTATCTCTAATATTTCTAGAGCATCCAGTTTTCGTCCCTTCAAATTTAAATAAACTGATATTTAACTGTAAAGATAAGCAGGATAAGATGGATAAGAGTGGCATATATAGAATTAATTGTAATGACTGTAACGCAATGTATATTGGTCAATGCGGAAGGGACATAGGTACTAGAATAAATGAACACCTTAGAGCATTCAGGGGTCTTTCTGGATACTCTGAGATGGCGGACCATTGCATTGAACATGACCATAATTTTGATCGTAACAGTGTAGTGGTTCTACATCTGGAGTCAAAGGGATAATTTTAAGAGTCAAAGGGAAGGCTAATTTTAACTCAATTTGTGGATTAAAACTATGGTTTATATTCGTAATAATTTCATTATGAACTTCCACTCTGTAAACGAAACAACATTAAAGTTAATGAAAATATAAGACATTACACACTGTTTAAATATTCTAATAATATTTTTTATGAATCATCAAAATATTACTTAGGAATTCCTCCAGTATTAATTAATAGAAAAATGAAATATAATTATTTTATAAATATCACACACAAATGAAATATTATTTTTATGCCATGTCTAATTTTTACTCTCTAAAAATGCTAAGCAGGGCCGGATAAACGTGTTTTTGCACCCGTAGCAATATATTTGAATCCACCCCCCCCCCCCAATTTTTTTGGATTTTTAAATGTAAAACAATTTAAAACTATGTAAAATTACATCGGGTCTAAAATGACGAATCATAATAAGCGGGATTTTTTACATACACACCATCATGCCGAGCCTCAATTCGGGTACGCAAAGAGAACCGAGCGCCATACCTGCGAATTTTTTGATTTATATGACTAACATTTTAGAATTTTAAGCGCCCTTTTTAAGACAACCGCCCTGACTTCTTGTTCCTGATTGTTCTATGATTTATCCGGCCCTGATGCTAAGAAAACCTGGATGTGGAAAAAGACGCTTGAGAGTAGAATAAATGCTGTAGAAATGAGGTCATTAAAAAAAATAAAACTAAACAATATATTATATTAGAATGATAAATTTTGATATAAAGAGAGAATGCAAGATAATGGATATTATAAGCAAAATGAATAGTAGGGGTGACCCTAGAAAAGGATGGCACGACCATTTGAATCTAATAAATACCTGAACAGTGGTTTCTTTGCTTTGAACTTCATGTACCAAATCAATGTAACGTGAAATTTCACATTCGAAATCCCTTGCAATAGGATTAGTCAATATATACTCATCTAATAATGCGACTTTTGATATTTTCCAAATCTGATCAAATTGGTTCCACGATATTGCATTAAACTTAACCATATCCAAGGCAATCTCTGTTTCTAAAATAAAAATAATTATGTACCTACATAAACCTGTTTTATTCAAGCATTATTAAAATGTATTAAACAAGTAAGGGGTAAATGAAGAAATACCATGTGTGATTTTGTTTTGAATATCATTTATTTCAACATCTTCAGATAGAACAGTAGCAAAACGCTTCAATTCCCCACTTGGTAATCCAAACTTCTCATATAACCTTGGTACAAGTTGCACTACGTCAATTATTCCAGGAAGTATACTTTTCATTGTATTCAATATGTCATTGTGATTGGGTAAAAATTCAATGGAAGTATCATTAAGGATGATTTTCATTTTTAATAATGGCAGAGGACCAACAGATACTGAAAAAAATACCATAATAAAAGGTAGGAAAACAAAATCAATAAAAATACCATGGTGAAATAAAACTACAGTTTTAAGTTCTACTAGTTATTTAATGACACACTGACTAGTTTCGGTCATCCAGTGACCATTTTCAAAGTGTTCCTTTTGCATTTGGCTGTGACTCCATCCAGCCAGTAATGTTTCGGCCTTCCCACTGAATTAGCCGTCATTAATCTCTTTGCCAGCTCCCCGTCTCCCATTCGCTGTACGTGACAAAGCCATTGAATCGCACAATCTTGACAACATGTACTGCGCTTACATCACCATACAGCTGATAGAGTTCGGCATTGTGGGGAATTTATATTTAAGTTTAAAATTGTGTGACGACTATTCGGTAAAGATATGTTCAATGTATGTTATTTTTTTTTCAAAACGTATTGTTTAACATATTTGAGTAATTTGCTTTCAAAATATTCCTAAATGTGATGTTTAAGGCTATCAAGAGAGAATTTGGTTCTCTGCACCTAAACCAAACAGCGAAATAGCATAATTTTATTTTAATATTATTTTACATTAGTTCTCGGGCAAATAACAGGTACTATGTCAAATATTAATTTAACACACATCCAATAACAAGTTGCCACATTCTGGAGACTTACAATATTAATTGTGTCACAGATCCAGACTGAAAACACAATTAAAAACTGTGTCTCCACCGGGAATCGAACCTGGGACCTTTAGCTTAGGAGTCAGATATCCGACCAACTGAGCCACAAAGACTGACTAATTTTTAAGTAGGTATAGGTAAATTTAATATGGATATTTTATTGAAATTAAAAATACCATCTCCGACAATTATTTCCAGCATGTTGGTCATAGATGTCTTAACTGTACGAACTAGAGCCAACTCCAAAATGACATCATAATGTTGAATATATCTCACCCAAGGTATCGGAATCTGAAATGATTAAAAAGTAAAGGGAATGATAATTCATATTTACTAACATAATTTGAATAATAAAGTATGCCTCATTACAAGATATAACTCAAATATAAATTAAATGAAGATTTTTCAATAAAATCAGTCTAAATAAATCTTCAAGGAACATGTAGAGCTCAACAAGTTAGAAAATGTAGGTTATAGTTTTATACAACATCGACACTATAAAAAAGTTGATTGTCAACAGATTATATTGGTTAATTCAAATCAGATTATATCCTTGTTCTAAAATTGATTTATGCACAGGTGACGTCACCTGTATTCTTTTGCTTGGCGAACTCTACTCTGAGATATGAAAGCAAATAGAAGACATATACAAATTGAATAGACTGATAAAAATTCAGTGAGTAACTTGAGAGACAATTAAGGCCTTAAAAATACATTTTTTATATATTTCATGTTTAACTCTTTTTGAAAAATAAAACTTAAATTAAATACGTTTTGAACTAGTGAATATTCTTCATAATAAATACTATGTAATTCATATTTTTGTTCCAACTCACTTTTTCAATGTGTTTTTCAAAGCCCTCATACACAGTAACAATATAATTAATAATATCCTTGTATAATGACAATAACTTGTCAATTCCTTCGGTCCACATTTGATTTAGTTTATATTTGAAGGTGTCCAATTCAAAGATGCTATAGGATTCAAAATCCATCAGTGGAGTGTCACATATTTTTTCAAGAAGATCAACAATATGATGATTACATAATTTGTAACAGTCCAGGAATTCTTGCAACTGAAAATTTATTTATCAACTGATAATCTAGTTATAAATAAAATTAAAAAAACACAGTTTTAATCCACAAATGAGTAAGACTTTAATGAGCCTAAGTGCTTTCACCGAACACAGCCGGCATCCTCAGAGGCAGAAATCAAACTGAATATACTTGAGTAAAATATTGTGTGGATGGAGTGAATGGGAGGGGTGTAATTAGACGGCTATGTAATAATATTAATAGTTTTGTCTGCAACACCCTGGTCCCCGCACCCCTCCCATTCACTCCATACACACAATATTTTACTTGTATATTCAGTTCGATTTCTGCCTCTGACGATGCCGGCTGTGTTCGGCGAAAGTGCTTAGGCTCATTAAAGCCTTACTCATTTGTGGATTAAAACTGTGTTTTTTATTTGTTTTTATAAATATTTTATTTATAACTTTGAACTTCCACTGTGTTAACGAAAAAACTTTGAAATTAATAATCTAGTTTTCACAACCTTAAATACATTTTATAACATTACTGATAAATTACAAATTAACTTTGCAGTACATTTTAAACTATTCTTCTTTGTTTAGTAGACCTGTTGGTCTGTTATTCAAAAACTATGTTTCTTGAGATGACTAAGTCCAACTATACTTCCATATCTTGGGTGGTCTTTCAGGTAGACGATGAACAGAGGGGATTTTTATTTGTTGCTATTACGCAAGTCTATTATTGACAATTCTGGCTGCGTGGTCCCTCCAATGTCTTCTTCCAATGATGTCCTCTATTCCACATGTTTTCCTTATATCAACATCGCGAACACATATTCGGAGAGTTTTTCCAGTGATTGACCTTAGCGCCTGTGGTAATAAGTTGGCAACACCGCTGCTAGTGAACACAGCCACAGAGTGAATGCGCCCTCAGCAGCGTCACAGAAGCGGAAACGGGAGAAACGTCAGTGTGCACATCAGTTTGAGACAGGTGAAATTGTGTGCCGGTGAGAAGCAGTTTTTTGACATAATTACTACAGCGCCTTTATTTCAAAATGAATTTTAAACTATTATTTATCACAATTCACTTTCTTTAAAACACAAAGGATTTATTTGATATGACCAGTTTCAAAACGACCTCTTCCTTCGCAGGACAGATAAGTAATAATAATAATAATAATTATTATTGTTATTATTATTTTATGTTATCAGACAGGCAGCTATGCTGATATGTCTGATCTCACAACAGTTTTCACTTGTTCAGTCTGTCAAGTCTATTTTTGAACACATTAACACTTTGTGCAACAACAAGTTCTGGTGGCAAACTGTTCCACGCATCCACAACTCTATTGGTCAAGAAATGCTTCCAGGGGTTCTGCCTGAAACTGTGTTTATCTAGCTTCAAACTATGACCTCTTAAATTAGTATTTTGGTTGAGGCAGAACATCAGCTTCAATTCAGGTCAGTCATAGTGTTCGTTTAGTATTTTGTAGGTTTCTATGAGATCCCCTCTCTTTCTCCGTTCCTCAAGAGTAGTGAGGCCCAACACAATCAGACGTTCTTCATATGTTAAGCATCTGAGGCCATTTCCCAGTTTGGTAAACCTTCTCTGCACCCTTTCCAGCATGCTTATATCATATAATAATAATGAACACTTCCTTGCACCCTGCGCAAGTGGCGAGTTTATTGCCGTATGGCAATTTCTTCCAACTAATCAGTGTTTCCAGCCCAGAGAATCAATATTTGCGTGAGAAATGAATTTAAATAAGTTTCTCCTCTGCTGGGAATCCAACCCAGGACGCCCGCACAGAAACCGAATGGCTTACCAACTGTGCCACGGCGGTCAAATTTAAAATGGGTACTATTTTATATTTGGTCATCAACTAGTAGCATGAGATCCAATTGTTAATGGTGATAGTATGTAGGTATAGATGAAGAATATGTACCAAACTGTAAATCCTGAAATCCAAATTATTGAATATTTTATTTTCCTATACAAAACATGTACGTCAGGATAGGATAGTGTGGAGTTCAGTCCTTTTTTCCTACTCCGATAGGTAAACAGCTTGATGGTATGTATGTATGAAGATTAAGTATCAAACGATAAAAATCCCCATAGATATTATGTATTCTATAGAATTTTTCATGGTTTAAAAAATTAATTGTGATAAATTAAACTATTCAAAACATTGGCATTTCTTTCAAAATATCCTGTGTAAATAATTCATTAAACTAAAAATTACAATTCACCAAATGTGAACAACCATTGATACATATAAATTATTTTTCAGAAAAGGAAATTTTCAGTACCTACTTAAGAACTGGAGGACAGGTGATACATTTGAAATTAAATATAATATTATGTAGGTATTACCTTGCACATACACCTACCTACATCAGTCATTACAATTAAATATATATTATGTAGGTATTACCTTGCACATACACCTACCTACATCAGTCATTACAATTAAAAATAATAATATCATCAATTTGAGATGACTCTGGCATAGTTTTACTAGTACTCTGAGTGGTTTATTTTTATTTATTTATTAAGAGAATAAACAATTGCACATCACACATGTACATTTTTGTCTTTATACATAAGTTGATAGATATATGTGCATTCACATTTCCAATAGAGGAGTTCTAAAGAAAAAATAGACTTGCTTATAGATTAAGATAGAGATAAAGTAATAAAAAATATATAAATGTGGTTCTAAGAAAGAAAAGTTGATGCTACAAACAGGAATAAGACAAATATCAAATAAATATTACCTCTCGTATGCTTCTAAAACAATCAAATATGTAGTTTTGAGCAACTCCAGTATTCCATGTGATGGTGTCCATTCCCGGCTGAATATTATTTTTGCATTCCTATCAAAAAAAATAACAGACACTTTAAAAATATGGTAAAAATGGATTCATTATTACATATTTTTTTTGAATATCCCTGATATTCATTTGCATAACATCAAAAATTATTATATTTGTGATACGTTGGTACGCTGATTTGAGCAACTTGGTATTTAGTATTTATTTTTTAAAAAGTCAAAACGTTACACTAATTTAGATGTATGGTAGCAGAGCGGTTAGCGCGCTGGATTAGTAATCCAGTGGTCGCGAGTTCGAATAATTCCACGACAGATTTCATTCGCCTATAGCACAAACATAAGTATACTTAATTTAGAGAATGTATGAAGATGTATATGTACCTACTTGTTGCAAACAAGGACATATTCATTCTTTTTCAAATTAAAAATAAATAAATTAATTAATGGAGGGGAATCTGTGCATATATCATATAACTAGAACTAGACTATAACTAACTCTTCCTTGATATTATCATGTCAAAAAATTATCTTAAAATATCCAATAATTTGGATTTAAGGGTTCATAGTTTGTTATGTATTTTTCAACAATACATACTATCACCATCGACGTTTGGATCTCATGACATGTACGATATGCAACTAGTATTACTTTCTTAATTGGCTATCTATTGTAATTCTACAAATATGGTCCAATTTTTTTTGTAACGAAATGATCCGTTGAAAATCCATAAAAAATGTTCATGAAGGAATGAGATTGTTCAATGTTAAAATGTATGACCTCAAAAAATTTTGAATTAGAAGATACAAAGACATTGTTCGAACTATTGAATATTTTGTAGTTAAATATAGCAAATAAATTTCTTTTCTATGAATATAGCTTTTTAGGATATTTTTATTTTAAGGCAATGGATATTTGGAAATACGTAATAGTGTTGCCACATATTAAAAAGTGTGGATAGCACTCAATAAATTTTACAGAAAATATTCAATAATAACAAAATTAGTACCTTGGTTGAATAATTTTAATGGAAATAGGTATAAACTAATGAAATAAAAAATGACGTCAACATACTAATTATCTGTAGGTATTATATATTCTTTCATATACAAGGCTGGGTTGTTTCAACAAAAGTATCAGTAATAGTAAATGCTGGGTTGTTTCAACAAAAGTATCAGTAATAGTAAAGGCTGGGTTGTTTCAACAAAAGTATCAGTAATAGTAAAGGCTAGGTTGTTTCAACAAAAGTATCAGTAATAGTAAAGGCTGGGTTGTTTCAACAAAAGTATCAGTAATAGTAAAGGCTGGGTTGTTTCAACAAAAGTATCAGTAATAGTAAAGGCTGGGTTGTTTCAACAAAAGTATAATATTGACATACTAAGTATAATATGTGCTCTTTGGTACTAATAGGTATTTGTAACTCCTTTTGTCGATCATAAGCTTAATTTGATCAGCCTTTCATGTTTAGATATTATAGTTATCTACCGCATAGCTATTTATGGAGAGCATTGATACAAACTCGTTTCTGAAACCTCAAATATGTCAAATTTACCATTCGACTGACATATTTTGTACATCATAAGTATACAATTTTTGTTTAATAAATCAGTTATTAATTTAGGGAAATAGCATTTTGTTCCATCCGAGTGTATACAAATCTGCACCAAGGAATAAAAACGGGAATACAATTAATTTATAATTCAATTCAATTCAATTCTTTATTGCACAAGATTCAAACAATGAATACGAACTTCATGCGTTGAACTTGCAAGTTCAAAACGATTGGTTGTCCTTGGGGGAATTTTGTATTCCTACAGCACTGGGATGGAAACAGATGATACATGGATGGTCATTTGAGATGCTGAAGTTCTATCTAAACTCTATACAGGGTACGCTCCCAGACCCCAGTAACTTGAAAAGATGGAATATAGACAGAAATGACAGTTGCCGCCTCGTGCATCTGCATGCACGGCAAGGCATATCTTGGCCGGCTGCAGGGTAGCACTACAGGAGGGAAGGTTCTCATACAGACACGATAAGGTGCTGGAAATTGTGAGAGAGGCTTCCAGCCTTGCGGTGGCAAGAGCAATCAAAGGTTTAACCACATGGAAACAGTCGATTGTAACATTTGTGAAACCGGGACAAAAAGTTAGACCTACAACAAAGAAATTAATATCAATAATTGGGGAGTCCGATGACTGGAATATCCTAATGGATACGAGAACAGAGAGATATAACCTTCCAAAGGAGATCTGCATCTCGTCTCTTAGGCCTTACTTGACAATTTACTCTCTTTCATTGAAAAGAGTTATTTATGTGGAACTGACTGTTCCATGGGACACAAATATTCCAAAAGACCACCAATACAAACTAAACAAGTACAAGGAACTAGTAGATAGAACAGTTCAAAATGGCTTTAGCACAAGTATATATGCTGTAGAGGTGGGGGCGAGAGGCCTGCCCACAAAATCTTTATATTCCTACTTTAAAGACCTGGGTCTCCCAAGAGGTAAAATAAAAGAACTTTTGGATAGGGTGGTAAAAGCAGCATTATCCGCATCCTATTGGATTTGGTTGCGCAGGGGAGTGGAGTATCAGTCGGAGATTAGTGGGTGAGTGGAGAGCGTGACTTGAGTCATAAAGGGGCCCCTTAATCCCGCATAGTTGAAAATATCGCCGAAGTCACCAACTTTCCTTTAAAAGAAGAGCATATTGATCACTATTGCAGAATGAGACATCCAGCCAAAGAGAACGCGCCGAGAGGAATACTCCTTAAATTCACCAAACAGTTGCAATGCGACAACTTCCTGGCAGCAACAAAAAAGTTCAACTCAAACAAACCATCTCAAACTAAACTGAATACGAGCCACATTGGATTCGAAGGAAGCCCAACTCCAATATTCCTTCAGGAACATTTGACCCAAAAAACCCAGAAATTCTTGGCTCACACTAAAAAATTTGCGAAGGAGCATAATTTTAAATATTCATGGACACGAGATGGCAGAATATTTTTGCGTAGAAACGACATATCACCCCGAATAATTATTAATAGCGAAGCAAAATTGCACAGACTCGCAAAAGGTACTGATGACTAATGTCATCTAAATGTTTTTATTCTGTTTTTATATTTTCTCTGTTTTTCTCTTTAGGCATTCTTTAGTAACTTGCTCTAAATGAACTTAACTCTTTATTATATGAACGTGCGTGGCACAAGAACTAAAGTAAGTGAGGTGTTTAGGAATATACTAATATCAAACTACGATATAGGTAATCTACTTAACTGAGACGTGGCTAAATGAATCTATATTCAGTGGAGAACTTGTCGACAACCGTTATGACATTTTTAGGGTCGATAGACAACATGACACAAAAAAAGATGGAGGCGGTGTTCTCATTGCATGTTTAAAATACCTTGAATCCAAAGTTATTAAAACGGATTACGATAATCAAATTGAAGACGTATGGGTCCAATTCAAGCTGAAAATAATAGAGTCAAAAAAATTAATCTTTGCACTGCATATATTCCACCAAACAATGATTTAGAATCGTGTTATAAATTTTATGATAAAATTAGACTTTCATATGTAGAAAATCCGAATGCGCTTAATCTCATACTCGGGGATTTTAATAGGCCTGATATATCTTGGACCCCTGATGAATCCAATACTTTAACCCCAATACTCTTAACTACAAATGCAAGCTCATTAAATCTAATTGATACAATGTACTTTTGTAGTCTTACACAACGAAACAATGTGGCGAAATGCTAATAATAAAATTCTCGACATAATTCTAATGGACATATCAGAAATATCTATCACTCGCTCAAAAAAACCTTTGTCTAAGGAAGATGCGCATCATCCGGCATTAAAAATTAAAATTCAACATGAAGATGTTAAAATGCTACCATTCAAGAACGATAATAGACCAAACTTTTACAAGGGAAATTATGAAGAAATTAATAATAAGCTAAATGAACTAAACTGGGAAACCTTATTTCATAACAAAACTGTCGACGAAACTGTAGATCAATTCTATAAAACTTTGGAGTCACTGATTGACAAATTTATTCCTAAGAAAAAATCAAAAAATAATTTCCCGCAGTGGTACTCGAAAGAATTAATAAATGTCTTAAAGCAAAAAGAAAAATACCACAAAAAATATAAAAAATATGGAAACGAACTTGATAAACTAACATTCAGTATAATGAGAAAAAGAGCCAAACTACTTACGGCCTCGTCTTATGATAACTATATCAGTAATATGCAAAAAGAATTCAAAGCAAACCCAAGAACTTTGTGGAAACCGATTAATGATTAACGGCAATGTACAACCACTATACCAAATCAGATGATCCTAGGAAACGAATCAGCTATTAAAGGCGACAATATATGTAAACTTTTCTCCAAATATTTCCAGTCAGTATTTAATCCACTAAGTAATAATTTTTACCCCCGTAATCAAAATACAGCAACATCGCGTATATTAACGAAAATTTATTTCTCACTTGAGGACATTATAAATAAACTAAAAAAGATAGACATAAACAAGGGAGCAGGCCCAGATGGTATATTGCCTATTTTCATAGTTAAATGTTCTTCAGGTATAGCCAAACCCCTTACCATAATTTTTAACAAATCGATTTCAAATGGTCACTTCCCCACCAGATGGAAAAATGCAAATGTGACACCAATCTTAAAAAAAGGTGCCAGAGATGATATGACTAACTATCGACCAACATCTAAGTTAGATTGCTTTAGCAAAATATTTGAATCACTTGTTCATGAGGTTTTATTCAGTCATGTCAAACAAGACATAATATATGAACAACATGGTTTTCATCCAAAGAGATCTGTAACTACAAATCTATTGATATACTCACAATTCATTGCTGAAAATGTAGATAACAGAATCCAAGTTAATAGCATATATACAGACTTTTGCAAAGCATTTGATAAGGTAAACCAACGTCTTCTAATAAGAAAACTGAAAATATATGGCATTAATGGAGAATTACTTAAATGGTTTGAGTCTTATATTTCTGATCGATCGCAAACAGTAACAATAGGAGGGCATAAAGCGCCACCATATAAAACAACATCGGGAATCGCACAAGGATCACTACTTGGACCGCTTCTATTTCTATTATTCATAAACGACATAGCCTCATCAATTAAGAACTCTGAATTTTTGCTTTTTGCCGACGATCTAAAACTGTACCGTAAAATAGAATCTATCACAGACTGTAATCTACTGCAGAAGGACCTCGCCTCCCTATATACCTCCCTATAAATCTAAAATATCTTTCCAGTACAACATAAACAATAATTATTTAGCAAGATGTGATACTGTGAGAGATTTAGGAGTCCTATTCGATTTTAAACTTAAATATGATGCGCATATAGATGAAATAGCCAAAAAAGCTTCTAAACTACAAGGGTTTATATGCAGGCAGACAAAGGACTTTTCGGACCAAACAGTAGCATTGAGTCTAAACAAAAGTCTCGTAGTTTCTGTTTTAGAATATAATTTGGTTATTTGGTCACCAAAGTATGAAATGCATAGTCAGAGAATTGAGGGATTTCAAAAAAAGTTCCTCAGGATTCTGGCTTATCGCTCAAATAAATCAAATCTAGATACATACGAGAAAAAAATGAACTTTTATAAAATAAACTCCCTGAAGGAAAGAAGAAGAATGGTTGGCTTAATTTTCCTATATAATGTCGTCAATGGCAGACTAGATGCCCCCAATATACTGCGTCTATTGAATTTTAACGCAAAAAAAGTGTATACAAGATCTCGGGACTTTTTTATTTTAAAGTCATATAAAACTAATATAGGCTATTTCTCCCCCCTCCCTAGAATTACTCGCGATTTTAATATCATATCGTTGACCAGACCTCTTGTAGATATTTTCTCAGAATTAAATGAATATAAAAAATATATTTTCTCGCCTTGATTTGTGGAGCTTGTGCAATCTGTGCTCGCATAGTATGCAATGCGGGATAGTTAATATTATCTAGGTATGTGTATGTGGTGCGAATTTTTGGATGTTTCTTTCCTACCTACTTCGGTATATATGTATTTTTGCTTTAATCTATTTTGATTTTTGTACCTACTACCTTGTATGCTTTAATTTATTTTAATTGTTGTACCTACTACCTTGTATGCTTTTGGTTTATTTTAATTTTTGTACTTTAAAATTTGAAATGTTATACAACGTGATGTAATTATTTTTAAGATTAATCGTGTAAAATAATTGTAGGTTTAATCCTGTTTATTTTACCTAAATAAATAAAATAAAATAAAATACATGGTCGCAAGCCCATGTGGCTCACCTGTTCTGACTGGTACTCTGGTCGCCTGTGCTCGTGGGCCTGCATTCATGAATCCAGTGAAACCACGATTGCCTTTCTCTTTTGTATCTATGTATTATCGTTATCATTATAAATCGTATATTCGTTTGAGAAGGAATATTTCTGTGAGTAGGACAAATGAGCAGTAGCTGGTATTAGTCATTATGCCAAATACCAGAACTGCCAAGGACGTAATCAACTTTTAAAAACAATGTCACAATTTGACAATCGAAACAAGTCTTCGAGTTTTGACGAGAGGTTGGCTCATCTGTACAATATGTGTGGTTAACTAGAGACTTCAAATTTTTATGGCAGAAAGGTATTATTTAGATACGTAAAATTGCAAAGTTTCATTATACGGAGATAAGTAGTTTCGGAAATATAATTATTTTAAAACTCCAATTTTTCATATAAATTTTATACCTTTTAGACAATTTCTGCGTTTTTTTTCATGCGAGTCGCAATAATAACTAAATACAAACCTAACCAGCCTATTCTAAGCAAACTTTTTGTAAAAATTGGTTAGGTTAGGTTTGTATGTAGTTATTATTGCGACTCGCGTGAGCGAGTTGCATTATATAGTGTCACTTAATATTTGACATTTTTTTTAATATTTGAAATTATTTTTATGACCTAAAATGATTTCGATATTCTCGCTTTAAATTAGTGTTAAAAAATTCAAGACCTGACATGTAAGTAGTATTTAAATATTTTGTAACCTTGTATTTTTGAAACTTTATTAATTTTCGATACCTATTTCATAGAATTTTCATTTAGTTTAGATTTTCGCGGCGTGTTTCTATACTAACAATTAGTTTGAATATTCGCCCATAGATGTCAAAAAAGCAACTTCCCATCAGCCACCCTCCCTAAAAACCACCTTAAATACCATAATCACTATGTTATCGACGGGGTTAGGGGGGGGGTTTTAGGGTTGAGGGGATCTTCTATGCATATTGTACAGTCCTTCCGAGAGGTCTCCTTGCTTGTGAACAGTTTTCCTACGACACAGTACGAAAATATAATCATATCTCACAAATTTGGAAATGAAATAATCTAAACGGCACTTTTATTGCTTATTATAGCCATACAATGCTTTATAAAATAAAATCCCGATCGACCAGCCAAGAACCAACACGAAAACCAGCTGATAGCTGTCAAAAGTCAAAACGAAAAATCGTGTTGATAAACATACACTTTTGTCAACATTTGGTGTGTTACTATAATAATATTAATAATCCTTATTTCCGACTACTCAGAAATTGTTGAGTTGCCATATAAAAAAATAATCTGTTTTGAGAAATAACAAATACGTATGTATTTTTAATTTTAGGGCAGTGTGACCGTTTTTAGTTTTTTAGTACAAAATTGGTATTGTGGTAATTATTTACAAGTGGCCTACAACGCCAATTTTGTTGATTTTTTTTCTAAAGATTGTTATAGCCGAAAAACAGTGTTGTCGAAAAACAATAATTTTTAATTTTTTCCGCGGCAACATTTTGGCGGAAGACTACTAGCGCCCCTGACGGCGTGAGAGAACGACAAGGAAGCTTATAGCACGCGCGATGGCACGCGCTCTCTTGGCATTCGACGCTGGTGAAGGACGGACGGTTTGGTGTGACGCCGTCATCGGTCGACACGTGCTCCCGATGGCGGCCATATTTTCGACGGCGAGGAAGTCTGTGTGACAGGACCCGTCACGCGCATGGACGCTGATGGTGCCCCCGAACCAAGATGAGGGCATCAACAGGACAGGAGGTTGGAGGCAGAGCGCAGTGTGGGGCCACCGCGTAGGGAACGCGGCGGCTCGCAGATTGGACCACGAAGGGCAATCCGTGTCGTCTGGGGCGTCGGTTCGCCTTCCGGTGAGGTCCCGACTGGTATGCCACCTCTGTCGAGATGCGCCGTCATAGCGTGTCGTGGGGCACAGAGCCTGCCATGGGTGACGGTCTGGAGGAGGAGATCAGGGGGAGAAGAAGAAACCACGCCGGACACGAGGAAGACCTGCTAGCCTGACGCAGAGGCTGGGCCCCACCGATCTACCGTCACCACGTGGAAGACAGTGACATGCCTGGAGTAAGGATGTCGCTGTACCCTGGGGCGGTATATTCTGGTCGGCGTCTTTTCGTGTGTTTGACAGTTCGTTTCGGTAGATGCCACGTGTTTTTATTTGTCGTCTGTTGTTTTGTTTTTTTTTTTATTATTTTATTGCCATGGACCTACTATAATGATTTTTTGAATAAATGCGCCGTACTACTACAATTTCATAGTGTCACCATCATTTCTCTCCTTTTCTTCCCCACACCTTGGCTTGATGTTTCCTCGTGGTAGACGAGAGGTCTCATCAAGATAGATAGAAATAAACAGATTACGAGGAAAATGTTCATTTTATAAGGAGACTATGCTCTGATGACCAGGAAGAGATAAAAAAATTTCTTTTGTTGCCTGTGTTAATTTATCCCTATGTACTTTTATAATTTACTCATTCATAGGTGGTGGCGGAAGACTGGTGATTTTGACCGGTGAGTATTATATTGAATTCTTCAAAGCATTATACACATGTACATTAGCAAAATTTTATAAATTTTGGATATCAAATTATATTAAAAAGTATCGTACATTAAATAACTTTTGTAAAATTATATGAATCGTCCACATAGATCAAAATTTGTTGACATAATAATATGATTTGGTGGAGTTGATAATATTATGAAGCGAAAATACAAGCAAAAATATCGTCCTGAATGGGAACAAGTAAATTTCAAGATAAATTATCTTTCAAATCCACCATCTTGAGTATTAATCTTTATTTAGTATTGTAGTAAAAATTAAGTTTTTTCAGATCAACGGGGCGACTACAAGTTTTTTTATTTAAGTACTTAGCTAAGTGATAGTGCTAAGTGTTTTCTTTACACCTCCAGTACGCTCAGATTAATAGGATCTTTTCAATTTATCCAACTGTCGATTTGTTCAGGAGAATTCAAAATTCTGAGTATAAAAGTTTTGTAGGCCTATAACTGTTTATATATTCTGAAAATTTGGGCTCTTTAAATTGAGCGGATCAAAAGTTATAAGGGACACACACACACACACACACACACAGACACACACACACACACAGACACACGAAATGTTCTACTCCGAATTCTGAGTAAATCCGTGTATGGAACATATATGCTGCGAAGTCTCTAAGTTGGTGTTTTTTGACTTCAAAGTTGGAAAAGCCGTGAAAAAAGTAGACCTCTGCATACAATTCTCGCGTATCCTGGCTTGATACATTGTCAATATGTTAAGAGAACAAAGTTCTCCTGAACAAATAGACAGTTGGAAGACATTTGAGTCCAATAGGGGGTGTGGAGAAACTCCCTGGCGGCCATCTTGCTCGACCCAAATGTAGCACTGGTAGCACAAGGATGTACACTAACTGGATAGATAGAGGCATTCGTAATATTTTTGAAGCCGCGCGTTATTCCAACCAGTCTGTTGTTTGGCGTCTAGCTGTCAGGGTGTCCTTTGCATACCTAATTTATTATTTTTAAAATCATTTTTGTGTTGAAACAGTGTATTATTTGTTCTATGAAATATTAAATAAAAACAAATATGGTGATGTGTGCTGCTTTTGGTTGCAAAAGTCGATCGAGTAGATTTATATCATCCCAAGAAAGAGGATTGTCACATTTTAGGTAAGTGGATTTGTGTTGCATTTAATATTAATGGTCTTTTAGATTTTTTTAACATTATTTTCACCGTTAATATGTTCTTTGAAGTTGTTGTTATATGTATGTATATACATTAGAAATTGGGCTGTAGGTATTCTACAGACAAAAATAATGTCCCTAAAGTAACTTGTGTTTTTTTAACATTTGTAGGCCTTCATGGCCCAGTTGGTTCGGTATCTGAGCTAAAGGTCCCGGGTTCGATTCCCGGTGGGGACACATAAATATCACAAATCTGCAGAATGTGGCAACTTGTCATTGCGTGCGTGTTGAATTAATATTTGACATAGTACCTTCCTGTTAGTTGCCCGAGAAGCAATACAAAATTAAAATAACACGTGTATTTTCTGGGAGCACACGTGTTTTTTTAAAGATAAAATGCATTTTTTAATCTAATCTCATTTGAAAATATAAATTGTAGGTACCGCATTTTTATCGCTGACGGCGTTAACATGTAGAACTCCATTAAAAAATCAAGAAAATAATCTATTTTCACCAGTTTTTATTTTTAATACAATTTGGCCATTATATAATATTGTAAATATATTGTACTTATTCGGATAATTTCTAAAAGTACGTAATAATTTTTATTGCTTTGCTTTATTTACATTTTATAAATTATACATTTTATAATTTTATTGTTGTTATACATTGTATACATTTTATATTTTTTTTATATTCCTTTGCTTTGAGCATGTAGGTACAGTAAAGTCTTGAATATATGCAGTTTTCTATATACATATAATATATTTATTTTATATAGTGAAATAATGGTTTTATTTACTCCAGTTTACACCAATCTTGTGCTTCATTTACTAAAATAAATTATATATATGAAGATAATCAGCACTTCCTTGAAATCGCCCTGCAGCTTCAAAAATTTGATCAATGCATACATCCATTACTTTAGATACATCCGTGGTCACTATGAAACTCATGGATGTATATAAGGTAATGGATGGAAGCATAGATAAAATTGTTGTAACCGCGGGGGGGGGGTCGCTGCCATCTTGCTCGAACCAAGTTTCATAGTGACCACGGATGTAACTAAAGTAATGGATGGATGCATTGATCAATTTTTTGAAGCTGCAGCGCGATTTCAAGGAAGTGCTGATTATCTTCATATATATAATTTATTTTAGTAAATGAAGCACAAGATTGGTGTAAACTGGAGTAAATAAAACCATTATTTCACTATATAAAACAAATATATTATTTGTATATAGAAAACTGCATATTTTCAAGATTTAACTGTACCTACATACTCAAAGCAAAGGAATATAAAAAAAAATTATAAAATTTATACAATGTATAACAACAATAAAATTATAAAATGTATAGGTAATTAATAAAATGTAAGTAAAGCAAAGCAATAAAAATTATTATGTACTTTTAGTAATTATCCGAATAAGTACAATATATTTACAATATTATATAATGCTGAATGTATGACTGAATGAAAATTATGTACGTGCTTTCATTTGTGGGGTATGGATGATAATTCAATCGTCCAATTATTCCATACATTATATATATGTTCATAAATGCATGAAACCAGTGGGCTTTTAGCCTGTTTTTCATGCTTATATAAATAAATAAATAAATAAATCAATAAATAAATCAATAAATTAATAAATAAATCAATAAATTAATAAATAAATCAATAAATTAATAAATAAATAAATAAATATATAAATAAATAAATAAATAATGGCCAAATTGTATTAAAAATAAAAACTGGTGAAAATAGATTATTTTCTTGATATTTTAATGGAGTTCAACATGTTAACGCCGTCAGCGATAAAAATGCGGTATCAACAATTTATATTTTCAAATGAGATTAGATTAAAAAATAATACACTGTTTCAACACATAAAATGATTTTAAAAATAATAAATTAGGTATGCAAAGGACACCCTGACAGCTAGACGCCAAACGACAGACTGGTTGGAATAACGCGCGGCTTCAAAAATATTACGAATGCCTCTATCTATCCAGTTAGTGTACATCCTTGTGATACCAGTGCTACATTTGGGTCGAGCAAGATGGCCGCCAGGGGGTTTCTCCACATCCCCTATTGGACTCAAATGTCTTAATACATATTGGTTCGAAAGTTTATAATAATAATAATAGTATTCATTTATTTTCCATAACAAGATACATACAGGAACTAAGGTTTTTTGAACATGCAATTTATGATTTATTGTGTATAAAATAAAATAAAAATAATATAAAATAAAATAGTTGTTGGGAAGTACCATGTTTTTTTAGTTCCTCCAATAAATCTTTGTCTATCTAACTAGGAGTAATTCCTGTTTTAAGACAGACAATTTTACCACAATTTTAATAATAAGTCCACTTCTAGCTACATAATTGAAATATTGAAATTAAAAAAGGAGAATTATACTCATAGTAAGTAATGAAAAAATATCCCAGTTTGAAAGCAATCAATAAACAAATAAATAAGTGAACACTTCATAGCAATGAAAGAAATTAATAAAGCAACCAATAACAAATCATAGGTCAACAAACAAATCAATATACAATAGTATAATACAAGTAATAAGTAAACACATTAAAGCATTAAAAAAAATATTAAAAAAATTAAGCAATCAATAAACCTTCATTGGTCGACAAAACAATTCAGTATGCAATAATTATAATACAAATAAAAAGCAAACAATTTAAACAATGAGATAACAATATGATAAATTAGTATAAGTAAAAGTCCTTAGGCAATGAAAAAAGCGATCAAAGAAATGAAAGAAATGAAATTATTTTAAGTAAACACATATGTTAAATTATGTTCCGATTGTGATCTACCAATATATAATTATAGGCCGGCCACGCTTGACTTTAGTATGACGTCATCAAAAAACTATGCGACCCGTCGTAAGTCGTATGTTTTTACATGTAATTTGGATGCCAATACGGTGACCATCATTTTGTTTACAATGGACCCAATTTTTTTATTTAACTTTGATCATCTTTCCATTTTCACTTATTACATCATTTAAGACAATAAAGAATGTAATTATTAATTCTTACCTTACTTAACATGTCTGCGTAAGGGCAGCTATAAGGAATTAGGTCCATTCTACGCTTCCGAAGTAGTGCACTACGTAGCCTTTGGGAAGGTTTGCAATCTGATAAATTAATAATATATTTTTTCGATCTTATAATAAGAGAAGGTGAAACACAGAATTCGGTCAAGATTGTTCTATAGTAGGGCTGCTGTGTTAATGGAGGAGTCCGAGAAGCAACTGGTTCGAGTATGTTGAAGGTTTACTGTGATTTGATGTTGCAACTGAGGACTTTACACAATATAAACAATTTTTCAAAAGTAAAACAGGTCATGTTAAACACATCATATTTAATAAATAATAAAATATCAATGACAAATAAATGGTTGTGGTGTGTATGAAACAAATTTCATACATTCTATTTGTTAAAATAATGTTTTTGTTGTTTAAAAATACGCACTAGGACAAATTGTCACCCTATAGACGAAGATTTGAAATATTTCTTTAAAACGTCATTCACATTCACAAACGTCACGTGGTATCTTCGAAATAAGTGTATGATTTATAAAAGACGTACGTTTCAACATTTTATATGGGAGTTTGGTTTTTTCACTGCGACTTACTTTCATCTTCCGTCTTTGTTTTTTTATATACAGAGAATAAGAAATAGATACATTAAAAGCAGAAGTATTTTTGTTCGATCGACATATTTTTGCGATGAGTCATACCAAAGTCAAGATTGGCCAGCCTGTACCACGTATTTACATATTTTTTTAATTCGGGCACACTCATAGAATGGCACTCGCTAGGTAGAGCGTTATAAATTTTTGGTCCTAAAAAAGAGTAGTGTTTTTGTGCAAAAGTCTTATTTGTTTTCCTTATTCGTAATAATCCCTTGTATCCATATCTTGTTCCATATATATTACTTTGAATCTTGAATTCCGTATTTAAATGATTGTGCACATAAATAATTATTTTTTGTATATAAATTTGTCTAACGTCCAATACATTGAATTCTCTGAACAACAAATCACTTGGATACCTGAATGGCTTTTTCAATATTACTCTCAAAACTGTTTTTTGGGCTTTTTCTAATGGATCAAGAATTGACTTGTAAGTTCCACCCCAACCCATTATTCCATATCCCAAAACTGAATTACAGATAGCAAAATATAACTGTTTAATCTGATTAAAGTCTAAAATGTATCGAACTGATAAAAAAATATGTATCAGTTTTCTTATTTTGTTTGTAATATATTCTACATGTGAATCCCACTTTAGAAAACTGTCAACAATTATGCCTAGATATTTTATTTTTTTAACCGGTTCTAAGATTTCAGTATTCTCAGATGAGTCTAAATTTTTTGTTTTGATTTTTATGTTCATAATTGTCTTGGGTTGTCCTGTATTAGTAGCACTAAATCTCACGTATTTTGTTTTCTCGATGTTCAAAGTGAGAAGATTATTGTCTAGCCAATTTTTAACGATATTGATACCATTTTCTGCGTTTTCGTGAAAATCCTGCCACTCATTTCCACTAAAAATTAGGACAGTATCATCCACAAATGTAACAATATCTCCATTGACTTGGTCAGCACACAATTCGTTTATATATATTATGAATAACAATGGACCCAATGTGCTACCTTGCGGTACTCCAAATTTTATTTCATAACATTCACTGATTTCATCTTCTATTTTAACTACCTGTCTCCTCTTCAGTAAGAAACTTTCAAGCCATGTAAGCAGTCTGCCTTCAATTCCTTTATTTTTTAATCTTTTTATAAGAATCTTATGAGATATAGTATCGAAAGCCTTTGCTAAGTCCAAAAACACTCCCACGCATTTCATTCCGTTATCTACGTGAAGATCTATTATATTTGTGATTTTAGCGATAGCACACTCAGTTCCCAAACCTTTTCTAAAACCATATTGTTTATTAGAGAGGAGATTATTTGATTCTAGATATGAGCTAATCCAGTTTTTTACTATTTTTTCAATTATTTTTGAGATTTTATTGAGTAGTGAAATTGGTCTGTAGTTTTAAATATCGTCTTTATCGCCCGCCTTGTATATGGGAATGACTATTGCTGTTTTTAAATGTGTAGGAAAGGTTCCAGAACGAAAGCTTAGGTTAAATATGTGTGATAGTGGCAAAGCAATGAATTCTTTTAAGTTCTTTAGTAAAAGTGTCCCAATATTATCAGTGCCTGAGGAATAAGATAGCTTTAAATTCTTTATTTCATGAATTATTTTTTCCATAGAGGTTGTGATGAATTTTAGCTTAGTCGTTGAATCAGTATACACTATGTTATCTGCTAAATTGGATTCTGTTGTTTTTAATCTTTCTAGAATACTTGTTGCAAGATTTGTTCCAATGGAAACAAAATATTTATTCGCATAGTTCGCTATTTGCTTTCTGTCTATCAAGTCTTGTCCTTCACTATTCTTTATGCCAGTTAAATTTGAATATTTCTTTTTATGTGAGTTTGTCACCTTTCTTATTGTTTTTTTTTTTTTTTTGGCGAGATGACTCCTAATAAATGGGTCTTACGGCCAGTTTCAAGTTAAAAGATAAAATCTTCAAATCAAATCAAATCTTGATGTCGTTTCTTTTGACGAATTTTAATAATAAATTGAAAATTATGTCTTTATTACTGCTATGCAGCAAGGTCAGAATGTTCACTGGCAGTGGGATCTTATATTTTGATAGAGATTGGTAAAGTGATGGGGATTGGGAGTTGAGAGGACAAGAAAAGAAGATATGGTCCAAGTCTCCCACTTCCTCACCACATTCGCAAGCTGGAGAATCTTTTATCTTAATTTTGTATAAATGAGCAGGTGTACAACAGTGACCGATTCTCATTCTGTTTATCACCGTTATCTCCCTCCTATTGCGCATAACAGAAGTGTACCATGGCTTAACTGGAATACTTGGTTGAATTGAACCATATCTCCTTCCTCTGGTGAGTGAAGATGTAGACCAAAGTTTGGTCCATTCAGAGGTGAGGAAAGATTTTGTTAAAGGGAGAAGATCGGGTATGAAATTATTACTATAGGAAGAAGCAGAACCTCGCTGCACAGCAGATTTTGCCAATTCGTCAGCCGTCTCATTTCCCTGGATTCCCCTGTGTCCTGGGATCCAACCCAAAACGACATCAAGATTTTCATCCCTTAAAGAATACAACATATGACGAATATCAAGGGTTATAGAATTAAAAGGATGGAGAAAAGGATTAGCGGAGACTGTTTGAAGGGTACTTCTGGAATCAGAAAGAACTAAGGATTTGGACAGATTTAGTGTGTGAATTACTCGTAATGCTTCCAGAATTGCGATACTCTCACCAGTATAAACAGAGGTAAACGTTGGAAGTTTAAATTGTTTAGTAATTTTCTCGTTTTTGTAATATACTGCAGCCCCAGTGTGACCGTCATCGTCAGTTCTAGAAGCATCCGTTAACAACAGGTTCCAATCACTCCAATTTGAATCAATTTCGTTCTGGAATAACTGGTCACTGTTACAAGAAGTCCTGTTTGGTCTAAGAGAATATATAATATTAGGGCAATACATAAGAATTTCATATGGTACAGAAAATATCGGAATTGATATAAACCGCTGTATCAGATTGGGATGATCTGTAAGTCTACGACAGCTTTTGACTATTAATGGTAAATTATTGCGAAGTGAAAGGGGAGTATGAATATTTAAAAGGGAGTGTACTTTAGATATAACAGGGTGAGTAGAGAGCCTAGCAGCTTTGAATAGGTAACGATCTGAAAGAAATTGTCTGCGAAGATCAAGGGGTGGTTCAACATTTTCTACTTGAAAAGCATTAGTTGGAGATGACCTCATGGATCCGGAAATAATTCGGAGGGCAATGAATTGAATTTTATCTAATTTACGAAGGTGGGACTTCGCTGCAGTACCAAATAAAAACGAACCATAATCTATGCGGCTGCGAATAATAGCATTGTAGAGCAGTTTAAGTGTAGAAGGGTGGGATCCCCACCACACCCCCGCAACAGCACGTAATATGTTAAGATGTTTTTGACATTTGGAGGAAACCAAGTCAATATGGGTTGCCCAAGTAAGTTTTGCGTCAAAGGTTAAACCCAAGAATTTAAAGGATGTTTGAATTGGAATTGAGGACTGTTGATAAATGATGGAGACCACAGGGGGAATATGTTTTCTCGAAAACACCACAACAGAGCTTTTGGAGGGAGAGATTTCCAGACCGTGTCTGGATAACCACTGCCCGAGTCCAGTCAGTGATGTATTCAAGATTTGTTCTGAGATATGCACAAATTTATTCAAAACATATATAACAATATCATCAGCATAAGAAAGGATACAAGCCTTGGGGGATATAGAAATGGACAAGTCATACGTGTATATATTGTAAAGGAGAGGACTAAGGACTGATCCTTGAGGGAGTCCCTTCCAAATTGTCCTGGAATATGAAATACCATCTACCACAACTATGATAGAACGAGATGCTAGAAAATTAAAAATGAGGAAAGTTAATTTAGATGGTATTTTAAGGTGCAACATTTTTTCTTTTAAGATAGAAAGTACAACATTATCATAAGCAGACGACACGTCGAGGAAAGCAATTAAAGGGGAGCGTTGGGAGAATGAAATGTGGATTTCAGAAGTTAACATACTGAGATTGTCCATAGTACTTTTACCCTTTCTAAATCCAAATTGATGTTTATCAAAGATATTATGATGTTCACAAAACCATTCTAGGCGATTTTTCACAATATGTTCCATAATTTTCAACAAACATGATGACAAAGCGATGGGGCGGTAGGAATCCCCTAGAGAAGGGTCTTTATTAGATTTTAGTATTGGGATAATTAGCTGAGTTTTCCAATTTTCAGGTACCTTGCCTGAATCAAAGATCAAATTTAAAATAGACAAGAAGTAACTTCGAGTGTGAGGTTTTGTGAATTGAATAAATGAATAAGGGATTCCATCTTGACCAGGGGAAGAATTTTTGACACTTCTGAGAACCAGGTTAAGTTCTTCTAATGTGAACGGGGAGTCTAGTTGTTGGGTATGATTGGGAAGGTAATATGAATATGAAAGGTCTTCATTCCGTGGAACGAAGGATGGGGCCAATTTAGAGATAAAAGAATTCAGCCAGGATTCTGGCGGATGTTTTGGAGTGTGAGGGGACAGACTAGAACGGAATTTGTTTATATTTTGCCATATTTTGTTAGCGGGGAAACTTGGAGATAAAGATTGGCAAAACTCTTTCCATCCCAATCGTTTTTTCTTAACAAGAGTACGTTTGGTTTGAGCCTGAATTTTACAAAATTGGAGAAAAGAAGACACACTAATGTTTGTTTTTAAAGATTTAATAGCCTCTTTGCGGAGTTTTACTGCATCTGAACATTCTTTATCCCACCAAGGAGGAGATAACTTTTGTTTTTTCTTATTATAGGTCTTAGGTGGGATACTTTTAGTTGCTGCTTCTTCAATAGCTTTTGTAAACTGATCATAAGTTGAAAATAGATTAGAATCAGTAGGTTGATCTAATTTTTTTATTAAAGAGTCTAAAGTATCTTGATATTTAACCCAATCAGCCCTATGAAGATTGAATTTAAAGCGGGAAAGAGGAGGGGAGGGAGATAAGAAAGAAGGAAAGGAAAGTATGATTGGGAAATGATCACTGCCAAGTGTGTCATGAACGAGGTTCCAGGTCAACATGGAAGCGATGGATGATGATGAAACAGATATGTCAACCGCACTAATATTCTGATTGGGATGAGTAATTCGGGTAGCAGATCCATCATTCAAAATGCATAAATCAAATTTCTCTATAATATTAATCAACTCTCTTCCGAAAGCGTTAGACTTGGATTATCCCCATGAAGGGTGGTGTGCATTCATGTCTCCTAGTAATAATATTGGAGGAGTGAAAATGTGAAGAAGTTGTTGTAACTGGAGAGTGGTTGTTTGGGATGGATGTGGTATGTATATAGATATAATTGTTATGTTTTTGACTTTTGTAGCCACTACATTGAATGCTAAACCACCCGTGTCAATATGCACCGGTGAAAAAGGGATAGAATTATGTATTAAAAGTGCAGCTCCGGCCTTTCCGTCCAATCTGTCGTCTCTCAGGCAGGAATAACCCGGGAAATGGTACCGACGACCAGGTTGGAACCAGGTCTCAGATATGGCACTTATATATGGAGTATATTTATTTAGTAGGTAACAAATGTCTGCTTTGTTGGACACAGCGCTACGGCTGTTCCACTGGAGAATCCTTTCTGCTGGATTGAACATTCTTTAGGTTGTTGAAAATTTCTGTAATCGACTGGGCAACGTTGGGCGGTATATTATTGTTTGAGAGAAAACTAGAGACAATTAAGAGGAGATTTGAAATTATCATATTTGTATCATCTTTTTTCTCTGTGTTATAACGAAGAGCGCAACCGTTTTCAGGTTGTGGAATTTGGAATTGTTTTAATATAGCATCGTGTTCTATTTTATTATAACCAGGTGGTGTAGGTAGACGAGGTGATTTTGTAGAATAAACAGTCTTACGGAATGAACTTGACATTTGACTAGGAATAGGATTCGGGTTTTGGGCCGTGATTTCAGAATATACACGCTTTACAGCAGGAATCAATTTTACTGCTTCCGAATATGAAATATTATCTTCAGACATAATTTTTTTAATTTTATTTTGTCTTTCCCATTCCGGGCAGACTTTACTAGTAGCTATATGACTTCCAGTACAAGAAATACATGTTATAATTGAATTATCATCTTTACACTCTAAACCCATGTGAGGACCTCCGCATTTGAAGCACCTAGCTGTAGAGCGACAAAGTTTTACAGTGTGACCGAATCTACAACATTTAAAGCATTGAATTGTCGGATATTCATATTTTGTAACAAGAAAAGAATTATAAGCTATGAAAACTCGTTGAGGGAGAATTTGACCATCAAATGTTAATACAACTGTTTCAGAAGGTGCATAGGTGGCTTGACCGTCTGAAATTGTTTTCCGATTAAAACGTCTCATTTTAGTCACACGCCCACAATTTTCTGGGACAGTAATATTATCAATAATTTCATCGTCTGTTAAACTAGTGGGGATACCTCTAATTACACCCATACGTGAAATATTGAATGTGGGAATAAAAGCTTTATAATTATGTTGAGAGACAACTGGGTTCAGAAAAAATTTATTTGCAGCATCAGCAGAAACAAACTGAGCAGAAACTCTGTTCCTACCAATCTGCCTCATACCACCTGGTAAAATTCCTGAAATGTTTTGCTGCTTTAAAAAAAATCCCAATTTGATAGAGTTCAGTCTGATATTTAATTCCTGAGAATTTAATTGAATATGGACAATGTAGGGTCCGGGATCATTTTTACTGTATGATCGGGTAGTACCTGGGTTACTGTTAAACGTGTGCAAATTGTTGGATAATTTTGGCTCTTTGCGAGGCATAACCTCTTCCACATCAGAACTTTGAGGAGTAGAACCCCGTTGTACTCTTTTATGGGTCTTTTTTTTCCTTTACCCTCCTTCGTCTGAAGAATCTGAGACTCATCAGAATCTGGAGGGTCAGGAGGTTCAGGAGGGGATATATTTGACATATTGAGTTACAAACACTTACTGACAGCACCACCAGACAGCACAAATATATACACTAAATACACCACATTAACACAAAAAAAACAAAGAGAAGATTTAATCACTAAGATTGAAGTGTACAAACAAATTTTCAATATTATAACACAATTTTTTCAATAAAATATGAATTTTCAGTTGAGAGCAAAATATTGTATGTTTGACAGGTATTATTGTCACTCGCCAAAAACTTTCTTATTGTTTCATAAAGCTTTTTTGTGGTACACAATGGATCATTTACTATATTTTTGAAATAATTCTGCTTGCACGTTTTTATTACATTCTTACATATGTTTCTATATTTTATATAATTGTTCAGCAAAATAATATTATTCTGGTCCTTAGAAACCTTCTTGTGTAGTTTATTTCGTTTATGGATACAGTTTATTACTCCCTGTGTTATCCACTGAGTTAATTTTATTTTTCTGTTGGATAGTTTTTTTCTTACGCTATGTTTATCTACGTAAATGTTTATTTTTGTAACAAATGCATTCATTGCTGCGTCTAAATTGTTCTCTCGGAGAACCTCTAACCATCCTTCTGCAGAGATATCTCCTATAATCTTGTCATAATTAATTTCTGTTTTATATTTTTCGTTTTTATTGTTTATTTCAACGTTTTCCTTTTGGTTAAAACAAATAACTGTTGATGAATGATCAGTAATATTTGTATTGATAATAAATGTTTTATAATCATTTATGTTCTTAATATTAATATGATCAACACACGATTTGGCTGTACCTTGTATTCGAGTATAATTATTGTTTATGGATGGAATAAAATTATTACCAGCCAGAAGATCAAGATAATCACTTGCTTGACTATTGCCCTCTGGTAAAATGTTAATATTCATATCACCCACTATTAGTTGTGCCCTGCTTATTTTAATTCCAGATATTTGTTTTTGAAGCTCATCGAGAAAATCATTCACATTTCGAACACTGGGCGATCTATAAATAGCCAAAAGACACACACTTTCACTTATTGTAATTTTTATACAGTTGGAGAAGTTTATTATAATCTCTTCCGCATGCGCCTCCATTCCTTCTTTGACATATACCACTAGACCACTGTTTTGATTGAAGCAATATTTTGTGTGAAATTCTTGGTAATTATTCAATTCCTTACTTGTATATATATTAGAAATCCAACATTCACTCAAAACTATAATGTCAAACTCAAAATTTAAACTATTTAAAAAGACCAGAAATTCGTCAAAGTTTTGTGAAATACTTCTTATATTTTGGTGTATTATCTTTACTGTATACCTTGAGAGATCATAATTATTTATCGAATCAATGTCGTCTATAATACTAACTTGTTGAATGTCACTGAGATCCAACTCTTGTAGATATCGGATATTCGCGCCTTTTTAAGAATTATGTTGCGTTATATTTTTGCCTTTTATCATCTACAGATCGCCGAAGGTACGTTCATTCTTGATTTGAATTGCTTTGGTTCCATCTTCCTTGCGTACATATATTTTGCCACTTTTTACCCATACATATTTGTATTTTTTTTCTTTGGCAACACTTTTAGTTTGATACAGTATTTTTTTTGCCTGAAACGTCAAATCTTCAGAAGCATATACCGGGTTAGGCGGACCTGCTATTCCCAAACTGTTTGTATTTAATTTATCTTCAATGTCGGAATTTTTATTGTAGTTCCTAATCTGCTGTATGTAGTAATCTCTTTGCCAAATATGTTTGAATCTGATGATTACTGGTTTGGGTTTTTTGGGTATAGCTTTTCCTGGCTCTCTGTATACAATATCAATATTTATTTTATTTTTGTCTATGTTCACCAAATTATTCAAATTTGCGACGACTTCCCCGATGTTCTCCCCAACACTCTCCGGGATACCTCTTATTGCCATATTATAGTTTTTTGTGTATCTTTTGTTGCTCTCAATTTTTTCCTCCATATCCAGTATCCGCTCCTCTAATTCCCTGTTCTTGCTTTGTAATTTGTCTATAGATTTGATCTTTGAATCGAACTCGTCCATCCTGTTGTTAAATTCGTCCATCTTCGCAGAACAAAAGTTGATCGACTCCTTGAAGTTGCCAAACTCCACGCGCATCTCAGAAAGCTGGATTTGGATGTTATAAATGGCTTTCATGATTTCGTATGGCGTTGGTTCTGGCGAGGTATTCGTCGACAGTGCAAGCCCGCTGCATGAACCAGAATTACTTTTTTTTGCAGCACACTTACAAATATGACATTTCCAATTAATGAACATTTTCAAACAACTTACGATTACTGTAACTCCATTCCACCAATCGCCACTGACAACACATCAGATTCTTTTTCTGAAGGGTTGGGTGGTGTCATTATTACAAATCCTTTAGTTTCAAAATATTTACGTGAACTGGACATCAAAAAAGGGGCGGGTAGCGATAACATACCACCAATTTTCATAAAACAATGTGCAGATACACTCTCTAACCCACTGAACATATTATTTAACAGATCAATTTCAGAAGGAATATTTCCTAAAAAATTCAAAGAAGCTCTTATTATACCAATTCACAAATCCGGTTCAAAAAATGATGTACAAAACTATCGTCCGATATCGATTCTACCGGTGTTTAGTAAGGTGTTTGAGAGAATTGTTTATGACCAAATCTATCACACTATCAAACTAAACATTCAAAATCATCAACACGGATTCCTACGCCGTCGCTCTGTCCTTTCAAATCTAACTACCCTTACCGAATACGTTACAAGCAACATGGATAAAAGATGCCAAGTGGATGTGATATACACCGATTATGCAAAGGCATTTGACAAGGTAAACCACGATATACTAATTTCGAAATTACTTAACCTAGGTATACATGGAGACTTATACAGGTGGTTTGTGTCATATGTTCGGAACAGAATGCAGTCAGTGATGGTCGAGGGATTTAAATCCAGCTTCTTTATTCCTCCTTCGGGCGTTCCTCAAGGTTCACACCTAGGTCCGCTTCTATTCAATATCTATACTTATGACATTCACAAATGTTTTAAGCATTCATTATATCTTGCATTTGCGGATGACATGAAAATTTACCTTGCAATTAACTCATTGGCCGATTGTATTAAACTACAAGAGGACCTTGACAGGCTATACACTTACTGTGTATTGAATAAATTAATACTTAATATATCGAAATGTAACAAAATAACATTTACTCTCAATATAAACAAAATAAAATTCACATATACCTTTAACAACTCTGACATAAAGGAAGTCAATTATATAAGAGACCTAGGTATGATACTTGACTCTAAATTAAATTACATAAACAATATTGATAATATCATAAGTAAAGCAAATAAGATGTTAGGATTTATTATTCGCACATGCCGGCCATTCAGTAACATTAAAACCTTATACACTTTATACACCACATACATACGCCCTCAGCTAGAATTCTGTACTCAAATTTGGTCTCCTTTCTACGCAGTACACATCACAAGAATCGAGAAAGTACAGCAAAAATTCATAAACTATATAAATCATAAATTTCACCTTAACTTCAATAATTATCAACAGTCACTTGAATATCATAGTTTTGATACGCTTGAATGTAGGAGAGTCTTACACGACCAATCGCTGCTGCATAAAATTTTGAACAATGCCATAGACTCGCCTGAACTCGTCAACCTAGTAGGTATCCATGTTCCAGGTAGAATGGTTCGCAGATCTCAATTATTTCATGTTCCAACAAGTAGAACGAATATCAGGAAAAATTCAACAATTACACGCATATGCAGCCAATATAACAATACATTCTCAGCTGAGATAGACATATTCAGCGCGAAATATTACAGATTTAGACATGATGTTCTGAAGGTGATGCGCAACCAATATCCCTCTATCCTGTCCTCCTAGTCTCTCTTCTCTCCTTTCTCTTCCCTTCCCTAGTTGTTGTAGGTATATGTGTGTATGTATGTATGTGTGTGCGTGTATGTGTGTGTGATGATGTGTATGAGTGTGTGTGTGAGGGTGTGTGTATGAAGGTGTGTGTATGAATTATTTTTGGCTTGTAAACTGTTATTTGTTTTTATATTATGTTGATGGAATGCTTTTTTTGGCTCTAACATTGTAAAAATAATATTGTATCAATAAACTGTAAATGAGCTGTAGCTTCCCAAAGAAAATAAATAAATAAATTTTGTTCGCAGATGACAGTTTACGAAAAATCGATTCTGCAAATCCAGCACATTTGAAATCGAATATCTGTGTGCAAATCGAGCATTTTATGCTTTCCGATACTGCTGGTATTTTTATTTCACACGAATAACACGAGCTCATCATAAGTTAAGAGGATAGTTATAAAATAATATCAAAGATTATTATGTTCGGTATAGTTTTTTTTTTGAAGGAAAAAGGTTTGGCAAACCGTGATGTCAATTTACACGCGCACACAAACACACACACAAGCGGGGCGGGGCGAGGCGACCCAGCTGATAAGGCAGATAGTATAAAAGAGTTATTTTGTTGTATGTAGGAAATTTTGTATTGTACACTAACAGATTGCTATCGATTATCACCTTAAATCTCATAAATCACTTGTTAATTTAAAGCCACAATATAACACTCAAACGTTTTAATAAATATACGTAATATTTAGACAGTTTTACAGGTTTTTAGCCATTCTATTTCAATAAATTACCGGATGATGGCTACATGCGACCTACCGCTATGAAGTAGACATTAGCTGAGACCTCTCGTCTACCACGAGGAAACATCAAGCCAAGGTGTGGGGAAGAAAATGAGACAAATGATGACGACACTTAAAATTTGTTTTAGTACGGCGCTTTTTTATTTATAATATCAACATTGTTCGTCCATGGCAATTAAATAATAAAAAAAAACAAACAAACAAACACAACAACAACAGAGTACAAATAACAAAACAAAACGACGTGGCATCTACCGAAACGAACTGTCAAACACACGCGAACACACGAAAAGACGCCGGCCAGAATATACCGCCCCAGGGTACAGCGACATCCTTCCTCCAGGCATGTCACTGTCTTCCACGTGGTGACTGTAGTTCGGTGGGGCCCAGCCTCTGCGTCAGGCTAGCAGGTCTTCCTCGTGTCCGGCGTGGTTTCTTCCTCTTCTCCTGATCTCCTCCTCCAGACCGTCACCCATGGCTGGCTCTATGCCCCACGGCACGCTATGACGGCGCATCTCGACAGAGGTGGCATACCAGCTGGGGCCTCACCGGAGGCGAACCGACGCCCCAGACGACACGGATTGCCCTTCGTGGTCCAATCTGCGAGCCGCCGCGTTCCCTACGCGGTGGCCCCACACTGCGCTCTGCCTCCAACCTCCTGTCCTGTTGATGCCCTCATCTTGGTTCTGGGGCACCATCAGCGTCCATGCGCGTGACGGTCCTGTCAAGCAGACCTCCTGCGCCGTCGAAAATATGGCCGCCATCGGGAGCACGTGTCGACCGATGACGGCGTCACACCAAACCGTCTGTCCTTCACCAGCGTCGAATGGCAAGAGAGCGCGTCACTGACGCGTTGGCTATAAGCTTCCTTGCCGTTCTCTCACGCCGTCAGGGGCGCTAGTAGTCTTCCGCCAAAATGTTGCCGCGGAAAAAAATAAAAATTATTGTTTTTCGACAACACTGTTTTTCGGCTATAACAATTCCACCCTACTTCTTTTTGACGAAAAACAATATCATTTTGAATTTTAATATCACTAAAAGTTTGCAGGCGCCACCGAATTTTTTCATCGAATTCGGAAACGGTAAAAAAAACACATGGTTCGTCTTTCAGCACAGCACAAATTTACAGTTCGAAACACAACAAATAAACATCACTTTTCTTCCCCACGTGTTTGATCTCAGGGTGTTGATTCGTGCAAATGTCTATTCGCAAAAGCCACACGTTGGCAAGCCATTTGATGAGACCTCTCGTCTACCACGAGGAAACATCAAGCCAAGGTGTGGGGAAGAAAAGGAGACAAATTATGGTGACACTATGAAATTGTAGTAGTACGGCGCATTTATTCAAAATATCAGTTTAGTTGGTCCATGGCAGTTAAATAATAAAAAAAAAACAAACACAACAACAACAGAGTACAAATAACAAAACAAAACGATAACAATCCAACTCTCAAACACCACCGAGCACGAAGAGACGCCGACCAGAAGGTGCAGCCCCAGGGTACAGCGACATCCTTTCTCCAGGTATGTCACTGTCTTCCACGTGGTGGCTGAAGTTCCGGCGGGGCCCAGCCTCTGCGTCAGGCTGGCAGGTCCTTGTCGTACTCGGCGTGGTTTCTTCTTCTCCTCCTGATCTCCTCCTCCAGACCGTCACCAAGGGCAGGCTCTGTGCCCCACGGCACGCTATGACGGCGCATCTCGACTGAGGTGGCATACCAGCTGGGGCCTCACCGGAGGCGAACCGACGCTCCAGACGACACGGATTGCCCCTCGTGGTCCAATCTGCGAGCCGCCGCGTTCCCTACGCGGTGGCCCCACACTGCGCTCTGCCTCCAACCTCCTGTCCTGTTGATGCCCTCATCTTGGTTCTGGGGCACCATCAGCGTCCATGCGCGTGACGGGTCCTGTCAAGCAGACCTCCTGCGCCGTCGAAAATATGGCCGCCATCGGGAGCACGTGTCGACCGATGACGGCGTCACACCAAACCGTCCGTCCTTCACCAGCGTCGAATGCCAAGAGAGCGCGTCACTGACGCGTTGGCTATAAGCTTCCTTGCCGTTCTCTCACGCCGTCAGGAGCGCTAGTAGTCTTCCGCCAAAATGTTGCCGCGGAAAAAATTAAAAATTATTGTTTTTCGACAACACTGTTTTTTCGACAACACTGTTTTTTCGTTTCGACAACTTGTTTTATTATTTTATTGCCATGGACCTACTATAATGATTTTTTGAATAAATGCGCCGTACTACTACAATTTCATAGTGTCACCATCATTTGTCTCCTTTTCTTCCCCACACCTTGGCTTGATGTTTCCTCGTGGTAGACGAGAGGTCTCATCAAATGGCTTGCCAACGTGTGGCTTTTGCGAATAGACATTTGCACGAATCAACACCCTGAGATCAAACACGTGGGGAAGAAAAGTGATGTTTATTTGTTGTGTTTCGAACTGTAAATTTGTGCTGTGCTGAAAGACGAACCATGTGTTTTTTTTACCGTTTCCGAATTCGATGAAAAAATTCGGTGGCGCCTGCAAACTTTTAGTGATATTAAAATTCAAAATGATATTGTTTTTCGTCAAAAAGAAGTAGGGTGGAATTGTTATAGCCGAAAAACAGTGTTGTCGAAAAACAATAATTTTTAATTTTTTCCGCGGCAACATTTTGGCGGAAGACTACTAGCGCCCCTGACGGCGTGAGAGAACGACAAGGAAGCAGCTAGCACGCGCTATGGCACGCGCTCTCTCTTGGTATTCGACGCTGGTGGAGGACGGACGGTTTGGTGTGACGCCGTCATCGGTCGACACGCGCGTCCCGATGGCGGCCATATTTCAAGAGCACGAGGAGGTCTGTGTGACAGGACCCGTCACGCGCATGGACGCTGATGGTGCCCCAGAACCAAGATGAGGGCATCAACAGGACAGGAGGTTGGAGGCAGAGCGCAGTGTGGGGCCACCGCGTAGGGAACGCGGCGGCTCGCAGATTGGACCACGAAGGGCAATCCGTGTCGTCTGGGGCGTCGGTTCGCCTTCCGGTGAGGTCCCGACTGGTATGCCACCTCTGTCGAGATGCGCCGTCATAGCGTGTCGTGGGGCACAGAGCCAGCCATGGGTGACGGTCTGGAGGAGGAGATCAGGAAGAGAAGAAGAAACCACGCCGGACACGAGGAAGACCTGCTAGCCTGACGCAGAGGCTGGGCCCCACCGATCTACCGTCACCACGTGGAAGACAGTGACATGCCTGGAGTAAGGATGTCGCTGTACCCTGGGGCGGTATATTCTGGTCGGCGTCTTTTCGTGTGTTTGACAGTTCGTTTCGGTAGATGCCACGTGTTTTTATTTGTTGTCTGTTGTTTTGTTTTTTTTTATTATTTTATTGCCATGGACCTACTAAAATGATTTTTTTGAATAAATGCGCCGTACTACTACAATTTCATAGTGTCACCATCATTTGTCTCCTTTTCTTCCCCACACCTTGGCTTGATGTTTCCTCGTGGTAGACGAGAGGTCTCATCATACTCGTGTTTGATTAAAATTTGTATTTATTTACGTTGTCGGGAAAAATCGGGAAAAGTTGGGAAATCTCAAAAATTTTGGAGCCGAATCGGCACTTTCTGACACCGGATTCGGGAAATCTCGCGATCGGCAACACTGTTCGCCTGTCACAATCCGTCATTTTCAGTCATTTGTTTTCAATTTATTTTTTATTTTCATCGTACGACTATACTCTCACATAAAAATCAAGATTTTAAATATAATAATGCCCCAAACACGCACACATTATTGTGAATTTTGTTTCTAGTGAATTTCGTGAAAAGTGTTCAAGTATTCGTATTAGAAATGAATATAATAGACAAAGACTACGCGTTAGCATTGCAACTTCAAGAGCAATATAACAGTTCAAACCAAATTATACCAAAACACGTTACACCTGTTAAAAGTAAAGAAGTGCCATCTAATTTAGGAAGCCCTTCCTGGGAGTTGACAGATCCTACTCCAAATGTTCATGCATTGTTTATCCAATTTAACGCGGCTTTCTTTTGGGGAAAATTATCTAGTGTTGTAGTGCGATGGAGCAAACGGATGTATTCTTGTGCTGGTATTTGTAGGTCAGTACAACATATTATGTTTGGGATGCCACAGAACTCTATGACTTTGGAACTTTATATAATAAGTGATTAAAATGCTTAAGAGCTACTTTGCTTTCAGTTGACATTTCTGTACTTTTCGCTTAGTAACTTGAACATTTTTGTCGTGGAATGGAGCAGTTTGCACATATACCAACTAAGAAAATGAACAAATTTGCACTCTGCGCGCCCACATGACATGCTCAAGTAATTTGCCGCTAACTATACCACACATCTTGAGTGCTATATTAGTTAATTTGATTGCATTTGCTGATGTGGTATTAAAGTTTTAACATCTTTAACCTGAAGTAGACAAATTCAAATTCCACGAGTGCTACATTTTTAATATTGTTGATGTTCCTCTACAAAACTATTAAATTTGATCATTTTCTGTGATATGCAAGATATTCTTTAATACTTTCAGATATCAAGGACGCAACGGTTTTTGCGACATAGCATTAAGTGAACCGTTGCTGAAACTTCGTCCAAGAAAGGATTTAGTGGAGACTTTGCTTCATGAAATGATTCATGCATTTCTATTTTTGACAAATAATGACCGAGACCGAGATGGTCATGGACCAAACTTTTTACAACACATGCACAGGATAAATAAATTGGCCAATGTTAATATTTCTATCTATCATAATTTCATTGACGAGGTAACTACATAATATATACTTATTTAAATTTTGGTATTTTTTATGCTAAGAAACAAATCTGCTGATTCCATACCTCATGGAATAACAGTCAAAATTAAGAATGGCAATTTATTTCATAAATTCAGAATTAATTATGGTTATTATTATAGATTACATGGGCCGCGCGGAGTGCGAAATAGTTTATTTTTTTGTTAGCTATTTGTGCGAATTGTTCCTTTCTGTTCTGAAATATGTCAAGATATTTGCTAATAACTTTACTATTCATTAAAATACTCGCATTCTCCACTCATCTCTATTATAGGCCAGCCTCTTTATCTCTTGGTGGCTGCTACAGCGCACATCACCAATCAATTTTTTTTTTTTATTTCAGGTACATCTTTATCAAACGCATTGGTGGAGGTGTAATGGACCATGTCAAACTAGAAAACCATTTTTTGGAATCGTTCGAAGATCATCTAACAGGGCACCGGGACCTAATGACTTTTGGTGGCAAAATCACCAATTAACCTGTGGAGGAACTTTCTTAAAAATCAAGGAACCTGAGAAAAAAAATAACATGAATACTAAATCTAAGATCAAAACAAATGTTGCGAATGATAAAACTATTACAGATTTCTTTAATAGTAATAAGGAAAATAATAGTAACGACTATCACAGTTTGAATAAAAGTATCTCAAAGCCTGAAATGAGAAATATTCAAACAACGCTCTTCCCCAAAATTAAAACTGAACCTAAGCATGAAAATATAGCAACCGATTCTGAATCAGAAAATATAAGGGAAACTGTAAGAAATCACTGGCTTCACAAATATGATTCATCTAATAAACGCCCAAACGATACAAAATTGGAATCTCCCAAACCAAGTAAAGTTTCTAGAATAGAAAGTTCACATAACACAAATGATAACAAAAACACTCCTTATCAATTTGATGTAAAGCCATCCACTTCAAGCAGCCACAGTATTGTCAAAAAAGAACCCAGTGATTCTGAAGACGAAAAACCTGTTAAATACTCATTGTATTACAGTCTACCTGAGAATATGATTGACGGTTGTAATAAAATATTACAAGACTTGTATGGTAAAGACTTTTCCCTCAATTCGGAACATTTTAAATACTGTCACCATAGTGATACGAAATGGAGCAAAGCATCAATGATAGAATCAAATTCAATCGTTCAGTGTCCCATTTGCAATGATTTTTTTAGCAAGTCTAAAATTGACGAACACCTTGGAAAATGTCTAGGGGAAGAAGAATCCTCCTCCAACGATACTTTTGAGAATCATCCAAAAGTTATAGATTTGACAACTTATGATAATTTCACAAAGCCCAAAAATATTAAATCTGAAACGTTACAGGATGTTATTGATTTGACAGATTTAGACTGCAGCAGTAGTAGTGTAAACAATACCAGTATAAAGTGTTCCACTTCCCAAATAGATTCTCGTGAGGAATCTATAAAAGAAGAACCTAGTGCCTTATCATTACAAGATAACTTATCAGATGATTATTATAACTGCCCCATTTGTAACAAAAAACTTGAAAAAAATCAAGCGGACGAACATTTAGAGCAATGTGTTTCTAGTACTTTTTTGGAAGAAAGTGATACTAGTGGTCGATTAGAAGATGAAAGTGATTCTCAACATGATACTAGTGATGCTAATGAAAGCGGTGTTACCAAATATCCATGTCCTTGCTGCTCATTTCTCATAAATGAAAATGAAATGAATTCTCATTTAGACGACTGTATCGTTTAATACTAGATTTATTGATATAATTTATTTATTATAATATGTTTGTAATTTAATCAGTTTATTCTGTTACCAATTTTAATTAATTATAACATATTTTCAACACAACTAAATAGTACAAAATGTAAATAATAGCACATTTAAGTTGTTCATTCATGAATATTTTCATGAACAAATATTTGACGTTTTTAATTTTGAAAATTAAAATGACTTTTTCTTCAATATATTTTTTTGTTTTCAAATCATAATGGTTGAACCATTTATCCTAGTTATTAATTAAATTAAAACCAAAATGATACTGTGTGTGCATTAAAACTGTGATGACAGGTTAAAAATGTCTTGTAGAATTATATTTATTATAAAGTATGTAACTACTTATTTACATTTTGCTAACTGAAATCTTGTAAAAAATATTCTCACTATTGATTAATACTTACCTCAATCAATGGGTTGAATAATTCTCTTTCTTCATTCGATAAATACATAATTAATCTATTGAAGCCTTTTACAATTGTCAGTACACACTCATAAACATAAATAACATCTTTTCCTTTTGTGTATATCTAAAATAAAATAATTTATTTAAATATTTTGTTTTTGCGTTGAACTTAATAAGTCCAAAAAATTTACATGTTTTTTGAAAATCTCTTTTATAAATATGTAGAGTAACATTTATCTTAAATTTATTAAAAATCATTTAATGATTCGGCGGATATTTTGTGGTAGTTAATATTAACCATATTTGAATTATAACTTAGCTATAAACCACTTATTTTTTGAGTCACCTCGCGACATGTTTCGGAAGCGCTGTCCTTCCATCGACACGCCGGTCGATGGAAGGACAGCGCTTCCGAAACATGTCGCGAAGTGACTCAAAAACAAGTGGTTTATAGCTAAGTTATAATTCAAATATGGTTATTAAAAATCTTTTGGACTGTTGTAATTTTTACGGATTTTATGTACTTTGGTTTACTTTCACATTTCATTATAAATATTATGTAAGTATAACTATATATTTTATAAAAATTATTTACATACATCTTTAATATTATCAGGTATTTCCCAATCAATATTCTTCCAATACCACGCTTCAAAATATTGAGTCAGTACATTTCTAAAATAAAAAAAGAGTTTTACATAAATATAATATGCATGCTATTTAAATTTTTTCCTACAAGAGAAGAATACAATTTCCAACCAGCAACCTCACACTTTGACACTCAATTCAAATCTTAATCTGTGCTTAGAACCTATCTACCTGTCACCTTAAGATTAGCGTCCACAGTTCCGCATCGTACGGAATTTATTAAACGGATTAGTTTATGGCAGTGCGTCTACTTGTTTCTCAACAATCAGATTACCAACGCAGCTGTCATTCGGATTTTGGTACTATTTGGAGTCATTCAGATAAAATAAAATAACTCATGCTGAGATCACTATTTATTATGCCAGAATATAATAGTACCAGCCACATTATTCTCCATCATAAAGCTAGGTTCTATGCGTAGATTGGAATTGGATAATAGTGTCAAAAGTAAGGCCGCAAATACAAAGTATGGTAAAAAAATATTAGTTGATTCTAATGATATTATCACATTAAGCGGCACCTAGGGTATATTTTATTTTTATGATTCAATGTTTAAATTATTTACCTGTTTATATTGCATTCTAATAAGTTTTCATGAGTTAAACTTGAACATATTAATGGTCTATCCAAGGCTTGTGTTGAGTTGAGGTTTATGGAATCCTATAAATATATCAGATATTGTATTTTAGTTTCAAAGCTATGTATATCTATATAATTTGCATTTATGTTTTTAAATTGTCAATACTGACGGTATTTAAGGTGTAGAACTCCATTATATTAGATATTTTTAAATCAAACAAAATTGATAATGGTTCTACATATATATTTTCTTTGTATCAGAACAACCGTTTCGACTGACTGGGCCCTTATCATCTGGGACCAGTAAATTTGTATTAAATTTGAGTCTAAATATTTTAACAAAACTTGACACAAAACAAAACAAAAATTTGTAATTTTTTTTATTTTTAGTTGTGGTACCAATAGGTAAATAAATGGTATTTTTCTGCTAGTTCCTTGTAATAAAATAATACTTTTTGTGAAATCATACCTAAAGGGAGTATTGTGTTTAAAAAAACTTGGCAACATTGTAATCTCAATATTCATATTATATTTTTAATATTCAATATTTAATGTACCATTAAATCTGTATTTCAAAATAATAAATATACCTACACATATTTATGAGATATATTAAAATAATACATAGCTTCTATAGGGGAGTATAGTTAATAGTTTTAATTTATGTATTATTACAATTTTCTTTGAATTTAATTTGAAATTTTTGTAATGATTATTTTTATATATGAAAACAATTTACATTCCATGAATCCCAGATACTTTTGATGGTTACCTCCATGGCTTGTATTAATTTGTCATACTTATAGAGTAAGTTCTCAGAAATATTACATTTCATCATCCAAACAGCTGAATCCATAACCTGAAAATAAAAAAGATAAGTTAATTAGATATCTGACTCCTGAGCCAAAGGTCCTGGGTTCGATTCCTGGTCGAGACTACCTGCATTTTGTTTTTGTGAGACGATAAACATCATAAGCCTCCAAAATGCGACAGCTTGTCATTGGGTGCGTGTTCATTTATTATTTGATTTGTACTTGCTAATCGCCTAAGAAGCATTACACAAGTAAAATTACAAGTATACTTATTTTTATGTTTGTAATAAAACTTAAATTTTTTGCTATCATGTATAATTTTTAATGCATTTATTTTTGTTACATAATTATAATATTTTGTTATATTGTTATTTACCAATTATTATATGTAATATCAGCACACAAAAAACAAGATTTTTAACGAAACACATCAAATTGTTGAATATTTATGGAGTATCATACAGGTGTCCCAGAAAGTAAAATAAAGCAGAAGTTTAGAGATATTATGCTTCGAATTTTTTGTAGATTTTTAGATACGATTTTTTTCTTATTACATTATTGGTAACAGAGACATGAATTATTGAGATATATGCTAGATTTTTTTTTAATACAATGTGGGCCGATCTGATACCATCGCGTCATGAAAAAATGTTGAATATCAAAATTAGTTATTCCTAATTTTTAATTTTTTTTTAACTATTCACCTAATGGCGAAGCATATGTAATAGGGGTATACTGGTACCCCCAGGGGTGCTCTACCTCTAGACTTCCACTTGACTACTTTCTGGGACACCATGTATAAAATACTATTAAAACACCTTCATAATATTGAATTAATTTATGTAGTAATTTTATACTATTCAAATTCAAAGAGATTCACTAATATTACCAATAAATCAGCAAATCAATACAATACTAGATATTTAAACTAGATATTGCACATTGATTTAGGTAGAAATTGTTTCCTGCATTTGATATATTTAATTTTTCGTGATGTGTCATTAATTGTCCATATTATATTAAAAAAAATAATACATTGTAACATTCTGCTACTTTTTGATCATCAATATGTCGTAATTGCTCTTTAACAAGCATCTTCAGAATAACTATGCTTATCAAAGAGCGACACCAGTAATTGACAGTCACTTTAGTAAATAGAAACAGTACATCATTGGGTTCAATTCTGAGGACTAAAATTTAAATTAAACAAAAATGTGTTCACTAAAACTGTCACTTTAGACTTTATCCATTTTATAATACACTAGTAATGTTCTTTTGTCATTTTAGTCTTATTCAATCAATCGTCCTTTTCCTCATGACTGAGGATAGCGGCTGTAGCCTGTCGCCACACGTATGGCTCGCCTCCATGCCAATCTGTTTTGGGCTGAACGCAGAGCACCAGTCACCGAAGACCCCATTGTGGACTTAGCCAAATCGCTCCATCTGGTCGGTGAGCGACCACGAGATCTCCGTCCCTCCACGCTGCCCATCACAACAAGCTTCTCGAGGCAGTCTGGTTTTCTTCTGGCAATGTGTCCAAAGAATTGAAGGATACGTCTGTAACATATCGTCGACAGACGATCTTCAATCCTTAGCTCGTCTAAAATTGACACATTGGTTCTTCTGGCTGTCCATGGGATGCGCAGCATACGCCTCCAGCACCACATTTCGAAAGCATCGATCCTCTTTCGCTCTGACTCCCTAAGTGTCCATGTTTCCACGCCATAAAGGAACATCGGGAATATCAGAGCCCTGATGAGTCTAGCCTTCGTAGTTTTCGTAATGGTCCTGTCCTTCCATACTCTTGTGAGCTTTCCCAGTGCTCCCTTTGCCATGGCGATGCGTCTTTTTACTTCCGCTTCACAACCACCGGTGTCACATATGTTGGAACCCAGATATGTGAAGTCATGTACTATCTCAAGATGGTTTAGAGAGTTTATTGGGGGAAGTTTACATGCTCTATCAATCACCATCAGTTTGGTTTTGCATTGGTTTATGCTCAGACCGAGTGATAAACTTTCCCTCTCAACACGATCCAAAAGTTGTTTCATATCGGTCTCGTTTGTGGCTACTAGAGTTGTGTCGTCTGCAAAGCGTAAGTTGGAGATTTTCTTGCCACCAATGCTGAATCCAGCCTCCCAACCATCCAGAGCTTTCCTCATTATATACTCTCCGTATATGTTAAAAAGAGCAGGAGACAGTATACATCCCTGGCGGACACCCTTCTGGACTGAGAAGGTAGCGGACAAGGCATTATTTAATCTTATTGAGGCAGAACTATTTGCATACAAGTTTTTAAGGATATGTATAAGATGCTTAGGGACTCCCATCTCATCCAACACCATCCACAGTCTTATTAAACTTCCTTTATTTTATTCGATCGATCTTCATAAGCAAAAAAAAAGCATGAAACGACCATATTTGATATTTCATTAAAATTTTAGTGCGTTTTCAGAATCAAACCCATTATTTACTACACAGTATAGCAATAAAATACATTATAATGTTCAGTTTCAAACCCATTATTTACTACACAGTATAGCAATAAAATACATTATAATGTTCAGTTTCAAACCCATTATTTACTACACAGTATAGCAATAAAATACATTATAATGTTCAGTTTCAAACATTGAAAAGAAATATATATTCCTATTTAATAACTCAAAATATATAGTGTGTGCGTTGTATATATAGTCCTGGTGACTACAATCAGTTTTGAGATTATCATAATTTAGTATTAAGAAATTTACCTTATAAATTTGTAAAATATTAATCTTCCATTAACTGAAATATATTTGTTGATATTGTATTTTGTGCATTTTTTCTTACATGAAAATTTGATTTTCTACTGCAAGAGTATGTATCTTTTTGGAAGTAGGTACATTAAGTTTTCAATTAATATCAAGACATAAAGTAAGTACATATCTGAATATTGAATAAAATATTGTTAAGTTTCTATACTTTTTATTACGAATAATATTAATAATAATCATAAATATGTCTAACTTATCTTGAATAACAAATTAATTTAATTTTAAAAATCACCTTTTTAATGTAGGATAAGCGATTTTTCTTTATCATCAATAATATAGCTTGACCGGCATATGCAGGGGTACTACCAGGGTGCGTATTTCTTGTTTCTACCATATTTTGTTTTATTTCTTTGATTTCTTTACCAAATATATTCCAAACCTGATAACATTAAATAATTATTACAATGTATTGAATTATCACCTAAAATTTTCTATACTTTAAGAATTTCTCATCAAGCGGATCAAAAGTTATTAGGAGGAGGTGGGACACACTCACTCACGAGAACGGTTGCAGATAGAAAAATTTTGTACTAGTAGAAAATTTTGTCAGCTTTCAAATAGATTAGAGAATTTCTTCTCTAGAGATACAAAAGAGAAAGGCAATCGTGGTTTCACTGGATTCATTAATCCAGGCCCACGAGCACAGGCGACCAGAGTACTAGCCAGAACAGGCGAGCCACATGGGCTTGTGACCATGTATGCGGGATTAAGGGACCCCTTTATGACTCAAGTCACGCTCACCACTCACTCAACAATCTCCGACTGACACTCCACTCCCCTGCGCAACCAAATCCAATAGGATGCAGATTATGCTGCTTTTACCACCCTATCCAAGAATTCTTTTATTTTACCTCTTGGGAGATCCAGGTCTATAAAGTAGGAAATAAAGATTTTGCGGGCAGGCCTCTCACCCCCACCTCTACAGCATATATATTCGTGCCATAGTTTTCGAGTTATAAGTGAAAAACCAAAAAAGTCAAATTTTAAAGCCTTCCGGTTCCCCCCCCTGCAGTTCATCTCTCAGGGTTAGGTACTGAAGTCAAAAAAATTTCCCCCTTCCATGCACTCTAATTATTCCTTGACTGAACTATAATTTATAATCCATCATTCTTCTTTCTCAATAATATTAGAAAGATAAGATTCTTACTTCTGTGGTTTTATCTTCAAATACCTTTTGAAGATTACTTCTTTTAGAATAATAGTAGGTGGCACAGAGTGCCCTTACACCTTCCTCTACGTTATTTATGTTAAGAAAAATAAAAGTAATTAAATTCTCGATTAACACCTAAAACAAATTTAATTCTCTGTAATGTACACGCTTAAATTCAATTAACCTTATTATACAATGAAACTTGTAACAACAGACTATTTGTAGCCATATCATTTCTATATAATTGAATTTAGTTTGCTCATTTAAAATAAGAGGATTAAATTTTTCGGTGCCACTATTTTTACGACCGGAATTGGCAGGAAAAGCGTTTTCCTGTCTGTTTACATGACAAATTTTCTGACGTCGTCTATGTTTTTAGGTCATTTATAACCATAGAAAGCGCAGATAAATCAAATTACAAAAATTACCTTTGTCATTTTTTCAATGGTCATATATGCATCATGGAAACCAACTTGAAGAAAAAATAAATAATATTGGTATCTTATTACATTTACTTAATTTTATAAATCATTTTTTCATCGAGATCTACTAATATAACAAAGGTAAATATTTTTATAACTTGATTTATCTGCGTTTTCTATGGGTATGGAAAGAATGATAAGAATTTATCTATGGTTGAGTCTTAAAAATATTCCTAGCCTAAATTTTTTGCATATTATGTCCTTATAACAAGTATATTCATAGATTCGCTAAATAAAGCATAAATGCTTATATGAAATCGGTTTAGGTGAGATATGAACTCACGTCCTCTTAAATACTGGTCCAGCGTGCAAGCTGCTCTGCCATGGACACAACATTTTATTAGTAAAATATTCATCATTTTTTTATCTGTGAAATATCATTGATTAGCCACTAACCAATAATTTGAACTAGGTATTTTGAAATGTTTTATTTTGTAAATATCAGAAACGCAGGTCCTGGGTTCAATTAAAGGCCTCTGAATATGGGACGGGGTGACGACGTGGACGGGACGGGGGCGGGACATGGTGTTATGAAACCATGTAATGCATACGGACGTGACGTGCTAGTGTTGTGAACAAGGACGTGACGTGCTAGTGTTGCGACTGTAATTGCCATGCATACGCAACGGTAGCGGGACAGGACGGGGACGTGCAAAACAACATCGGCGACGATGTTTTTTCCTGCTCCGTCCACGCCACGTCCTCGCCCCGTCGTGCACCCGTGGCGTATGCACGTTCGTATGCATTTTATATGAAACGATGTTTAAAAAAACACGTCCCGTCCCGTCCACATCGTCGCCCCGTCCCGTATGCAGCGGCCTTCACTGTGGGACATAGTTGTTGGTAAGCTATTTGGTTTCAGTGTGGGCATCCTGGGTTCGATTCCCAGCAGAGGAGAAATTTATTTAAATTCGTCTCACGCAAATATTGCTTCTCTGGGCTGGAAACATTGGTTAGTTGGAAGAAATTGCCATGCGGCAATAAGCTCAAACTTCTGCGGGGTGCAAGGAGGTGTTTATTATTATTGTGATATGGTGAAGATCTCAGAATTGTGACAACTTGTAATTTACATATTATCTTGTTTTTTCTGCTTATTTCCTGCGGTATTATTATGTTTCAGTAATAAAATATTTTACTGTGATAAAAATATGTAGGTAGGTAACTAGATATTATAACAAATTTATATTTCATACCTCAATATGTTTCATCTCTTCTCGATATTCAACTATTGTATTATACCAGTTGAGATCATGTATATCAAGAATAGATGATTGTCTCGTTTCAATCTTAATAAGTTCTTTCTGAAACAGCTTTTCCACTTTTTCACAAAATTTCTCTAAATCTTCTCCTTGAGTACCACTGAAGCGGGGAATAGAAATTTCCTCTGTTTCATCAATCCTACATCAATATAATTGACATACAGACATAATTAAGAGAGGTCAGAACTAGTACTATTATTATTAATAGGAGTGGGACTTAATCTATTGTGCTATTCCATTAATTGGTTCAGGCAGCTTGGTCTTTTCGATGAATCCCATAATTTTGATAGTTGGGATACCCCTAAGTCCTTGAATCCTAGAGATCAGAGCTAAATAGCAACAGTAAAATGATTGAATTTTCTTTTTAGAGTCAATTTTTTAAACCTTAATTATATTATGTAGGTAACTACATTGTTATTAGCTTAATTAGGATACTCGGAACTTGACTTTTGCTAAAAACATTCTCAATCTGATTGAAGTAGATTCATTGTTGTCGGCCATCTATCATTTGTATACTTACTTCGTCGTGGGTTGTGAGTCGCAGTTTGCCAAGCACTGCTCTAAGGTAATTCCTTTATAATTCATCAATTACACAAGAATCTTTCCCAAGTTTGTATGGGGTTGCATTATTACAAATACATTTATTATTTTTATGTTCATATGTAAAGTATATATTTACTATTTAGGTCTAAGTTTAATTTAAAGGGGTATTTTATAGTAAAAACTTACCGCCCAAATATGATCATTCCATTACAAATATCTAATAAATCTATGCACCTTTGTATAAAGGAATCAATATTATAAAATATTAGCTCATCATTAAGACGCCAAGATCCTGGATTAGCTGATTCATGTGCTTGGGAAACCATATCATATATCTCTTTATATTGTTGACAACATTCTATGCATTTTCTCAATTGTTCCATTGTATATCTTGTTTTACCAGCAAACAACATCTTTAAATTCACAGCTGTTGTACATTGTATAATTATTTGATTACTTAGAGAAATGCATAGATTAGTTAACTTGTCTTCCATATTGTAATAAGGTGAGTTTTCCCAAATGAAACGAAAGGTGTTCAAAATTTTGGATATGTATTTTGGTATTTCTGTAGGATCGTTTGTGCTTTCCATCGCCAAACATGGCTCTTTAATTATCTCTAGATATTCAATATTCGATTTTGCTTCTTTAATATGTTCTTCTAACACAGTGCATAATTTTTTGAATTGATTGATATAAGATGAATGTGAATTTTTCAAAATGTTTGCAATATGTTTCAGATTTGGATTTTCTAACTGGTAATGAACAAATGATAAACTGAGACCTGTAAAAGAAGGTATATGCTTGTAACTACATCCTATCACTTACAAGTCATCATATTATCGTGATTCTATACACAGTGACAACATAAATACGTTTACTGGGTGGAAATTAAAAACTGTTAATAGTATTCTAGGCGATACATACAATTTTATTGTTTTTTGTTACTTGAATCTCACAAAGCATATTTAAACGGATATTTATTTTACTGCAGAATATTTTGTTTATTAAAATTTGGATAAACTACTCATGCTTCTTTTCTAGTATTTTCTATGGTGACTTTAAGTTCATACATTTTAGTTGTTTCTTGATGCCTATAAAATGTTATGATTTTTGGTCATCAACATACTCTTAACTTAAGCATATTATATAATAAACCTGTGTGTAATACAAAAATATTTATGAGAAGAAACAGATACTGATGAACCATAGTTGCCCTCTAATCAATTATGAAAACTCTTTAACTTACAGCGATAGGCCCAAAATTCATTTTGATCCATCGGACAAAGCAAAGTCATTTGAGCATTATCATTTTTAGAGTCTTTTATTACAGTTTGAATATTATGAATCCAGTTGACAACAACTTCCTCCAAGTGTTGTATTGTTTCCTTATTGTTGCTCACTCCTTCAACTGTTTTATTTTGTACTTCTCTCGGAACATATAAGACAGTTAGTCCTTGCATTTTGTAGTGAAAATTTGTAAGTTTAGACAAAAACTTATGTAGTTGAGAACAGAACTCACTTCTTATACCTATAAATGAATTAATTTTATTACATACTCAATCCACATCATTTTGATATCATAATCTGTGATAAGTACGCAACCTTTTTTTTAATTGATTTTTTTTGTTTTTGAATAAATTTCTCATGTCGTAAAATGTCACAAATCATCCTTAAATGGTTATACTGTCTATATTGAAATAATTATGATTATTCATAGACCAGGTAACAACGATTGGATACTATGAACCCTGAGTACTGGTGGCTTTTGCAGAAAACAGCCTTTGAATTCTGGAAAATTGCTATTTTAACACGTCAGTTATAGTATGAAGCGTTATATTATAAAGCATGATTGTTTATATTCTCTATGGAATCCATTAGAAATCATGTCGTCTATATACATATACTATGATAAGTGGAAACCAAAGTGTCTGTAATTGAAAGATGTTATTTTTAATAGCCTTCCGTAGTAAATATAAAAAAAATACGCTTAATTTTATAATGCTTATACTGTAGCTGAGATGTTAAAATAACAATTTTCCACAATTCGAAGGCTGTTTTCTAAAAGCCAACAGTATTAAGGATCATAGGATCCTTTCCCTTTATATCATCCTTTAATTACGTTGACGTAAGTCTGGCAGTCGCTGGCTCTTGCTTTACGTTTCTAACAACTTGTCTACATATTCAATTCTTGTTTTGCCATGTACTCAGTATAGAGTATTAATTGATATTTTAGTAATATAGTAACAAATTTACCTGCTGGCCATTTAGGTGATGAAAAGAACACCGGAGCATAGACTAATTCTAACATTTTGAGAAGAGATCCTTCAACACTTTCAACAAATGTACCAAATGTTACTTCATCATGAAATGAATCAACAGTAAAAACTAAATCTGGTTCACGAATAAAATATGTTAAATCATACACAGGGATAGAAGGAATATTTAGTAGCACAGTAAGAGATTCATCTTCAAAAAATATTGTCATTATTGTGTATTTTGGTTCTAATAGAAAAGTTTTAATAACATCAATGCAATCACTATTCCAATCATCTTCACAAAGTGAATACAACGTAGTCATTCGTTTGATGTAACCGACTAATTTATCAAGATCATCATCAGAATACGAAGGTTTCTCTGGAGCTTCTGCTTCTGCTAGTTCGGCATTTAATTCCTTTTCTGTAAATTATTTATGTAATTTAAATCACAAACTGTTTACTTTGAAAATGATGGTTCATGAAAAATATTGGTAGATCAATACTGTGAATGCATCAATATTATAGGCACTAATTTATGAATGCATCATATCAATTCAACTATAGTTAAAACGAAAAATAATATTTTTTATAAAATCAACTTAATAAACTTCGGAAAATGTTTTGCATCTTCTCTGAGAGAGATCCTTTTGATATGGGTGTCTTAAATAACAGTGGACTGTGGTAATAAGGTTCGAATCATGGGGGTATAATAGTTCGAATCCAGTCTTGACCGATTTCATTCACCTATAGTATAAGCATTTTTGCTTAGTTTAGGGAATTTATGAGGATATATGTATATGGTATTGTTAAAAGACTATATACATTAAAAAATAATTGTATAAACATGATATTATTTATTGGATTCTATTATGAATCTAATCATAATTATGAAAGCTCCTGATTTTATGCAAACGTTGAAACACTTTCTATTGAACCACCTATTCATTCCTCCAAGGAGTTTTTTTTAGGTATATAAAATTTTAATAAAAAAAATGTGATAATATCCTTATCGGAATCCAATTGGAAATATAAATTATTTAATTGTTCATTATAATTTGAGGAGCTTTACTTTCGTGTCTAGGTCTCATTGTTATGCGCATGCGCCCGATTGATCAATAAATCATTTTAATATACGCAAATTACATCCCTTGCCTAAATTTTTGTTTTACAAACCTCGTTCATCTTCAGAGTTGTGACTCAAATCATCACTCCATGCCACTTTTTCACGAGTTTTTTCTTCCATTATTGGATATTGTTTTATTATATTTAATACAATAAAACAGTTTCACATACAATTGATTGATGTTAGGTACAAAGGTATTATATACTCTTTGGTTAGGTACAATTCCGAAAGTGATATTTGTTTTCGTTGTTAACTAACTATAAAATAATATTTATTGTTCTCCATAGCAACAGTCTCTTGCCAATCAAATTATCTTTAAGTACTGGAAACTGGAACTTGCAAACAACGACTAAAAATACCTTTGTACTTACCTATAAAAACTATATTTTTATAATCAAAATATTTTTTAATGTATCTTAATGATATGTCGACGTTAGTTTTGATTTTTTTAAATAAAATTCTAATAAACTAGTGTTGGTTATTTCCTCAATTTTTAATTCTATATTTTATCAAATAAATATTATGTAGCTTTTTATTTAGGTCACATATCTTTATTCTATGTTTAGGTCCACATTTCAAAGACACAATTCTTCTAATAAGCAGACGGATTGTTTTTTTAATTTGTGAAAAGAACATGGTCATCCCAAATACCACAGATAATATAGAAGTTCCAAATACCTGACGCAAATTTTACTTTGTTATTTAATATCTATTTGTAAATTGATTTAAAATATTTCATTATATTTAAAAAAAAAATCAAAAATACAACATTTTTATGACTCAAAAATTTCATTAAGGTGACGGGATAGTTAAATTTTCAACAAAAATATATATAATTCTCTCATTATTTGTCTATACATTGGCCCGATACACTTTCTTTCATCTTGTGTGCTTTTTCCATAATATTTTTTTTTATAATACATTTTTTCTCAGATTTTTAATCCATACCTCAAAACTTATAAGCCTTAGAAACATGAATGTTTTTTTAAATGAAAGGTATTTTATAAACCTAAACAATGGCTCACACAGGGATTGAAGCAAGGAGATAGTCTGGCTCCTACTCTTTTCAACCTCGCCCTGGAATACGTTATCCGCAGAACACCACTTGACAATGGCTCTAATATATATATATATATATATATTTTTTTTTTCAATATTAGACACTGTCACTTCATGGTAGAACTCCATAATCAATTAAAACTATGAAAAAATTATATTTAATTTTACGTTTAATATAATTGCTGTCTTTTTAATACAATATTTGTATATTCATTCCTTCACTTCAATTTTATTTTTATTATACCTGCATACATATTTACCTTAATGTCTTTCGGGTATTTAATTTTTTCTTAGAATTGCCCCCTTCCATATCTATTGTTGTTATCCTCTTTGTGAATGGATGGTCTTCATCATTATTCTTCACCATTCTGACGATGCTCGTCATAGAGCGATACCGGTGAATGGGAGTCGCGTTTGCTCTTATATATGTTTCAAAAGCAGTCAGATAGTGGGATATGCGGATGACCTAAGTATACTTGGAAGAACCCAAACAGCCATTAAGGAAGTTCTCGACCCCCTGGTATCTGCAGCATATGAGGTGGGCTTAAAGATTAATAACGAAAAGACAAAGTTTATGATACAAAGTTGAAACGCACCTAATAGAACAAGAGGAAACGTGCAGCTAGCAGAGAATCACACATTCAAATCAGTCAATCAATTCACATACTTGGGATCTCATCTAACGGAATGCAATGAGGAAGCGGAGGAAATAATGAAAAGAATCTCAGCAGGTAACAGGACATATTTATCCTTGGTACCAGTGTTTAAGTCTCGAAACGTCCATAGGAAAACCAAAATTATCCTATACAAGACAATTATTAGGACTGTGGTTACATATGGGTGCGAGACGTTGACACTTACAATAAAATCTGCTGAAGCTTTGGATATATTTGAGAGGAAAGTTCTCCGCCGCATATGTGGACCAGTGAAAGATGGGGAAGAGTGGCGTATAAGGCGAAACGATGAACTGTCCAGAATATATGAAACACCCAGTATCTCAACACATAACTATAAGACTATCGAGATTGAGATGGGCTGGACAGGTTCAGAGAATGCCAAATATGCGAATTCCTAAGAAAATTATGACTGATCATCCAGGAAGAAGAAGGAAGATAGGAAGACCCAGGTTGCGATGGCAGGATGAGGTGAGGAGGGATGCAGTACAGCTCTTAAGCATTACAAACTGGAGGACGGCAGCTGAAGACAAACGGGGTTGGAGGCAGAAGTTGAAGGAGGCCAAGGCTTGACTTGGGCTGTAGCTCCATCGAAGAAGAAGAAGAAACATTGGCTCAATATGTTTTCACACAATGTTTTCATTTGTTTGTAAAATCAAATAAACCATAGTACTTTATTTAAGGCTCAATTCAAATAAACTAACTTGGGCGCACACAATTGTAATTTTCATACAATAGTTTCAAAGTTTGAATTTGACTCTCGTGCATTGCCTTACCCTGCCCCTTAAGATCAATTTATGTATACTTGAGATCCACCGTAAATATTTATTTATGTAAGTACCTAACAATCACAATAATATTATTGTGCCATGACTTTATGGGTATTAAAGCAGGACTTATTTCTACACAGCATCACTGTCTATCTAAGTTTTTTGCTAATTTTTATAAACGGATTTATTTTTATTCAGACATATTAAGTGTTCCATAAGTCATGCAGATAACTGTCTTCTAATACGATGCAACCACCATCAGTAAAGTTCATGCATTTGCGAATATTTTTTAAAGGTCTGTGGATAGTAATAGAAATAAAAATGCAAAAAAGGATTCGAAAAAAAACATGGTTGTTTCCACCAATCAAAGTGTCTGTAAATGGAAGACATGATTTGTAATGGTCTTTCGTAATAAATATAAAAAATCACACTTTAGCAATAGCAATTTTCCACACTTATAAGGCTGTTATTTCCGTACTCAGGGTTCATTATCTAATCGTTGATACCTACTATGGTATCCTTACACAGGAAGAAAATCAGCTTGAATACTATGAACTAAGTCTAGCAGTCGCTGGCTCTATAAGTGATTGGTCATGCACAAATAAGGCCTGTTTAGAAAATCGCTTCCGATTAACGTTATCAGACGGTTAGATTATATTTCAATTACGCTCGTTTTCATTACCATTTTCACAAAAATTCTAACTGTTTAGCAGGTGCATGGTTTCATAAGAAAGACAGACGCCTTGAGGAGAAGCAATTGTTTGGACATGATGATACAGAGGGGCAAGTCCGATAAAACGGTGGAATCAAAACCCTCATCATAACACATATATCAATTATATCTATGAATCATCCATGGACTTTACTTGGTGATGGAATGTCATTCTCATAATAAAATACATATTGTAGGAAAAATATTTTTTAATTATTTTCATATCATTCACAGTTCAAATTTCATATTGTAAACATATGAATACCAAGAATGAATGTTGAAGATGGTATCAGCAGTAGCATTTTCATCACTCAAAGCAGACCTTACTTTTTCAGAATGAGCAAAACTCTACTGTATTAGGTTTATTTTTAATTAATATATTTGTTATGATCCAAGGATGGGATGATATGGCCACTAGAAAGGAGTTAAAACATTTATTGGATTAAATAAATAAATAATAAACACTTCCTTGCACCCTGCGCAAGTGGCGAGTTTATTGCCGTATGGCAATTTCTTCCAACTAACCAGTGTTTCCAGCCCAGAGAAGCAATGTTTGCGTGAGAAATGAATTTAAATGGATTCATATTCTGTACAAATATATTTACTCTACAAAATGACGTTTAATATTAGACTGTCAAAAAGAGCCTATACGCATGAAAATACTTCCAGTATCACTGATATATTATCTTGAATTATGTGCAGAGAATAATTATAGGTACAGTATATTTTTTTAAACTAGGTATTTAATGGTTAAAAGAAAGAATGATATTTTTCAAAAGTTTTATTGCATAATATTATCGTTTATCGAATACAGGACATTCCACACCTTAAAAGCTCTTTTTATATAAAAATAGGATAACTACGTGATGTAGCAATAAAGGACGTAAATAACAAGCAAATAAAATTTTCAATAAATTGTAATATTATATCAGCTTAACAAAAACATTATCAATAGGCATGTTACATATTTCAATGTGCAACAGTTTTAAACTAAATAAAAGAACGAAAAATAATATTTAGCTGGATTATATGATGTTTAAAAATTAATATTTTAAAATAATAATATAAATATTGAATCAAAATAAAATAGCATTAAACAATGTATTCGATAATAAGAAAATTATTAGTATTTATAGTTTGTTGGATAACTCAATAAATCATTTGTGTTTGCAACACAAATTAGCACCATTTTCCGGACAAAGAAATAATATGTTAACACTAAAAAAAAAATATGGGATATTAACCAAAGTGCATTGATTGTTGGGAGAACTTCAATGCATTTCAGTCAATCTACTAACAACATAATCACGAAAGGCTTGTAACTATTCTGGAGAGGAAATAGTCACAAGTAATGATTCTTACATTCCAATGGTGGAGAGAATCCATCGGAATGTATTCTAGTCCTCTGTAGCTAACACAACAATGTAGGTGTTCCACTCCCTACAATTGTATGCTTTGCTACTCTTACTTTGATTTATCATAATATTTAGATGTTTCATCGAGAAATCTCAAGATACTAGTTGAAAATAATGAATTAATTTGCCACTTGGATGGTAAATACAAATATTCTTAATTGAACTCTTTCAATTACAAGTCGAAATATTAATGTCCTATAACCTAAAATAAACCTAATTACAAAATTTGTGAGGTTGATATACTATAAAAAAAATATATCCATTATTTGTCACATTTCGTGCGTAAAAATCATAAGACCTACAGTGTTGGTCTTGAGGTTATTTCAAATGTAAAATAACACAGTAATATAATAACAATAATATTACATAAATCACTTCTCAATCAAATAATTATGAGTGCTAAATGCAAAATCAATATACAATGTAAACATGTTTTGACCAGAATAACAACACAACGAGGAACTATCTCAATGGAAATGTAACAGAACCCTTATTCTACAACTTTACAACTTCAAATCGTAATAATATAAAATACAAATACTACATAATATTATAAAAAGTGATTCAATGGGAGTAGATAAACATTTTAAATATTTATATTCAAAATATTAGAAACATTTTTATGTTATATGGCACATCGGTATTTGTTTTTTTAGAAAGATATTAACGACTAACCATATTTTGTCACTGCAATGATAAAAATGTCATTGCAGTAACAAAAAATCGTCAGTAAAACGTTTTTTTTTATATATATATTGGATCGAAAAGATTTTAAATTCATAATACATTATAATGTTTCATATTGTCTTAAAAGACATCTATTTTTCGGAGCTAAGTCAAATAATGAAATGTTAAATTTAAACGGGTGGTGGTCCATTACGATAGGCCAACATGGGTTCGAAGCTGTGACCAAAGTTATTGGCCATTGCGCAGAGGTCTTCACGGTGTCCCGGAGCCAGGGCTGCGGCACCCAGCAAGAGAAGAAGTAAAGCTTGGAATGGAAGGGAAGCTCGCACCACACGACCCAAGAACCTACAGCCACGCCTCAACACACCGGTGTCCACATCATCTCTGCAATAATCAATAAAATAACTTATTATTTCTATAAAAAAATATTGCCAAGAAATGCTTAATAACATGCAAAAAGAATCATTTTAAGTATGTACCTACACAAAAATAATGAAGGCACATACATTGTGTTTGTATAAAATATGTTTAATTATTTTTTACAAACGTATAAACATTTCCATATTATAATATGATTGATGCATATCACATTAAAGTTAAGTTCAGTTTTCTAAATTATATATAAACAAAACATCTAAAAATACATTTTATTTTAGAAACAGCAAAAAGACAAAACAAAAACATTGACTAAGACATATAAATAATATTTAAATTATAAACATGCAATAAATGACAAAATTAATGATTATTAGACATGATTTTGAAGACAGAAGGAAGTAGTATAAATATTGTGTATCACCATTCATTTTTTAATCATTAAAATGGACAATTTTTTACTAAAATATTTTATTTCAAATATTCCATTAGTAATGATAATTTTTTTAAGGACAATATCAAAAAACAAAGATATTTTAGACTTATTTAAAAAGAAACATTAAAAGCTGATAAATTTAATTGCAAGAAAAATATAATAACTGGCGTCCCCTACGTAGACATGTTAAAAAAAAATTGATTAGTCAGCAAAATTAGTAGAAAAAGAAAATATTTTAAAATATAGGAAAACAATATTCAAAACTATTATAAATAAAATACTTTTAAAAATAAATAAGAAACACACACATTTAATCCACAAATGAGTAAGACTTTAATGAGCCTAAGCACTTTCGCCGAACACAGCCGGTATCCTCAGAGGCAGAAATCAAACTGTTTGATTTCTGCCTCTGAGGATGTCGGCTGTGTTCGGCGAAAGCGCTTAGGCTCATTAAAGTCTTACTCATTTGTGGATTAAAACTGTGTGTTTTTTATTTATTTTTATAAATATTTTATTTATAACTATGAACTTCCACTGTGTTAACGAAAAAACTTTGAAATTATTATTCAAAACTATTATTTGTACAATATATACAAAGGTCCCTAAATAACAATTATTTGGTTAATGTGATTAGAAAATTAATCATTTTGATAGTTGGTAATTATATTAACTATGTATGTAAAAGAAAAAAAAAATATTGATGAGAAACAATGCCAAGAAAAGAAAGAAAAATGATGTGTTTAATGAAGATACGGTTTAGCTGTTACATAAATTAAATACTTATATACAAAATATGAATAACTTAAAATCATAATTTATTTATTGATCATCTATAACACAATTCAAAGGACTTACTTAGAGAAAAGTAAACAATAAGATATTGATATTGATTTATTTTTAGTAAGTATTTTTGTATTTATTGAATTGTATTACAGTGTGATATGTCATAAAGCAAAAAGTAAAACTAAAAATTCACAGATCTGGATGAAATTCTGTATTAAGAAGATAAGATCTATAAAAGAACATAAAGACAGGCCAACAAAAATACGAAGTCAACTGAATGCATGCACATAGAACCGGAAGAGAACACCAAAAAACAGTATTATGTATTTACGTTTGTTCGTCAGACTGCGGTGGCTGGTTTGCAGAATTAGCGCTCGTTCCAGATTGTTCCAGAAGCTATGAAAAATTAAATTATAAATAAGGTGCAATATACTATACCAAGCTAAATTGCTGATAAAATAATACACAATACGACAAGAAAATTAATCTTACTACACTAATCTACGCTGAACTGATTTTTATTTCAATAAGAATGTATAAAATATAAAAAAGCAGTAGGTATACTTGAAGATATTATTTAAAATATATGACAAATTTAAAAACTACTGTGATGACTAGAAAGCACTTTTAGGGTCCTCTGAATGCTCTAACATAATATTATACACATTGCCTTTAATTTTGATAATTTAGATTAAATAATTAGCTAAATAAAATAATATAAAACATCATGGACACATACATTTTAAGTTGAAGGTTGAGATGGTACTCATTGAATGAAATATATATATATATATATATATATATATATATATATATATATATATATATATATATATATATATATATATATATATATATATATATATATATATATATATATATATATATATATATATATATATATATATATATATATATATATATATATATATATATATATATATATATATATATATATATATATATATATATATATATATATATATATATATATATATATATATATATATATATATATATATATATATATATATATATATATATATATATATATATATATATATATATATATATATATATATATATATATATATATATATATATATATATATATATATATATATATATTGTTTTTCAACACTCCGTATAAATAGAAATCATTTATCGATATATAAATTAAGTAAATGATACAACTGGAGATAATTAGTTTAAAACAATATTTTGTTTGCAGATATTATTCACAGTATGTAATAAATTTTGCTACATATATTTAATAGATAATTTAACTCTAATTCAACTCTAATATTACAATATCATATAGCTAAGTAATAATTTGATTTGTCTAAAATATAATTTTATATACATGGTAAATATTACTCCTAAAAAATCAATGTATTATGAAACTATAGAACCCGATATAAAAAAGTGCTTACATATAAACACAATACATAACCACAACAAAGTGCTGCAATACACAAAACACACCAGTGTAAAATAGAGAAAAAAACAAAAACACATTATTTTTGTCAATGTATACAATTTTTACTATGTTGTATATTACAGCACAAAGTCTTCTGTGTTGATAGTATTTCCAGTAATCATAAAATTTTACTAATATAAAAAAGGTTTCATAGTAAAAATGTGATATAAGTATCGCCGGACTCTGGGGCAAAAGCCAGAAGCCCTGCATAAAATATTCCTCTCTGGAAAATGAGGGGGGCCCCGAGGATCGCTTTGCACCGAGCTGCATTGTTACGCTACTGTTTAACAATCCAAATGATTGTAAATCTACCGTCCCAGAAATTTAATATGGAAAAATAAGAATGTAATCAATCTTTCAAAATGAAGAATACTTATAGAATTTATTTTATGCAATCCATTAAAATGAAAAGATTCTTTAAACACAAAATATCTATTATACATTGAAATTGAGAGTTAAAAAATTTACGGTTCTAATCTACACTTAAGACATTCAAAATATCTTACATTTCGTGATAGAGCGGATAGTGTTGTCTCTTCACCGGGAGTGATGTGACCAGCTCCTTGTCCCAAGACAGCTCCAAGTTTCAGCACATAGACAGCCGTCAGCCTCCTCAGGGACTGGAGTCTCAGCCGTAGTTCAGTCAGCCTGCACACCAGGCTGCGTATTAACCATTGACCAACAGTCATGAATGATGATATGATACCCCAATGATAAGCCAATGACATATTCACAAAGCGGGCAGACAAACATTGAAAGCAAAATTTTATAACAAATACTAAATGGATATTGAAAATATAACATTTTACTTCAGTTAAATATTTTTTAGATTGACTATGAAAAATGTTCAAAGATAAACATTTGAAAATATAACAGAAGAACATTTTAAAGTTGTTTTGAAAATCTATCACTTTTTTCAGCGTATCATAAAAATGTAAATTCATATTCTGCATTTCGCTTAAAAGTGGTACGACTGTCAGTCATTCAAATAGACTGAATAATTTTAAAAGAAAACAATCTGAGTTAAATATGATAGAATGATACATATAAAGAATGAGATAATTATTTTAAACAAAACAAACAAATTTTTTAACAATTTGTGCAGATTTACAAATCGTTGTCAGAAAAAAATCCCTAATTGTAGGGAATATCCTGTTTTCAATGTATAACAACACCAAATACAATCATACCAACTTAACCACGAAGTGGGATTTTAAGTGAAATTTACTCTAACATGTTCATTTTGGGGTAGGCAGAAAAGTGCCAAACATGTCCCATACATAATATTCTGTTATTATATTATTTATAGATGTGCACATGTCTTTGTTATTATTTCTCTCATATCTTCTCTGTCAATTGTTTTTTATTCATATTTTCCATCACAGTGTGTTTGCTTTCACTAAATACAAAATACTAAATAAGACAATGTATGCTGTCATATATTATTTTATTATGTAAACCTTCGTAACAAAGACTGCAATTATATTTTTTGTATAGATTTGTTCCAGGTTTATAATGTAACATAATATCATCAGAAATAAAAAAAGTGATAAACTTCAACAGAAACAAATACATGAATAAATAAATATGTATTTTAATCCTTTGTTGAACATGTTACCATTCTCTATACTTGATCAAAATAGTCATCCGTTCTTTTTATAGATATTACTGAATATATAGCCTGCCTCTCATAACCCCCCCCCCAGTTTCTACCCCTATTGTAATGAAATGTAACGAAAGTATAGTATGAAACATTTAATAATTCAATCAAAAATATAAAGTTTTAGACATTTTCATGAATATGAAAATTAGTGACCTCTCAAATAATATAAATTTATAAATTTATTTATTTTTTCATGATTATAAATTTATTTATAATATTTTTGATTATTAAATGATAAAATAAATTTATTTCTAAATCAAAATTCACAAAAAACAAATTAACCTACATAAAAATTATAAGATAAAAAAATCTAATAAGTACTACTTAAAAAAAATATTATGCATGATAAAAATGTAATTTGACATCGATAAGTAAATTAATTTTATATAAATGATAATTGAAATACTAATCAAATAATTTCAAACAGGAACTGAAGGGAGACGAATTGATAACCTATTGATACTTGAAGATCACATAAAAAGCAAGGACATTAAGCGTATGAGGTTTTGATGAGAAAATATTAGAACACTTATATGGAAAAAACACATTCCAATAGGCACTTACTTTTTGCATACAGTGGTAGAACCCTGAGGAGCATCTTCTGCTCTGAGAAGCTGATCTGCCGCTTCCTGTAAGCTAACAACTCGAGGTTCGCAGTGCTCCAATTCACCTCGGAGATCGTTGAATTTGCGATATTTTGCTAAAATGACCGATCGTTCGGCTGTCAGGTCGACCGGTTCAGATGACCTTATGGTGTTTTCTGTCTTCTCCAACCACGTGCATAGCTCTTCGATAGTATCGTGGAATGCTTGGTTTCCCATGAGTGCAGTTTGTAATTTAGTTTGCCACTTTCCAGCATTTTTACAAACAGTGTCCCATCGAGAGTTGATTTTTTCAAGTCTGCCTCGTAGACGATCGGCTCGCTCTGTATTTTCAGTATGATCAGCTAAATGGACACCGACTATATTCAATGATACAATTATTGTTTTGTGACTGTCTAAATCCAATAGGAATTCTCTGTGATCTTGAATGATATCTTCTAACTGTTCTATGTTTGTCGGTAAAGAATTTTGTGTACTCTGCGTTCCCTCTGCAAATTGTAACCACTGCTCGAGTCTCCATAAATCATTGTCCAGTTGATTCCAGTTTCTTTGCGAACAGAGTGGACAAGTCAAACGTCCAGCCTCACTAAAAACATTTATTGAAAAATTTAATAAATGAAAAAAGTATACTTACCCACAATTTGAAAATTATAAATAAATAAAAATTAGAATAATTTAAAGTTTGTTTAATAATTTAAATGATAACATGCAAAAAAAATAAGAAATGAAAAGAAGAAAAATTGCAAAGAGAACTTACTGTTCACAGCTAAAGGAGTAAGCGTCAATGTAGGTAGACCTGAGTAGAAAATTTAAGGAAACCATAAGAAACCCATGCATATGTTAATGTGTAACAAAAAGATAAATACATAGATTTCTATACATGTAATAGTAAGATTAACTTGTTAATAAGACAAGAACATGTAGGTACATATCTTATTAATAAAAATCAATGTACTTATAAAATAATAATAATACAATTATCACTTGGTAAGTCATGCTATTCTTTAAATTCAAAAATACTATAAATAAGAAGTCCATTCGTATTTAAAAAAAAAATTAGTAACAATCACCAAATAATAAGTACATTAAGAGTTTTTAGAAAAAATATTCAACACTATTATCACAGTAAATAAAGCAAAGAATGAGAAAAATAAATACCTGAGGCTTCTAATGTGCTGCTCTCGTTTTTTGGCAAGTAGAAGTAACTTTTCATAACGTTCAACACAAGTATTGACTTGACTTATTTGAGATTCCTCCTCATCACAATCACATTCCATTAGCAATACACCACTGAGATGTTTAATCAACTCAACCTTAGACTGACAATTTGCTAATAACTTTGATATTGTTTTTCCGATTGTGGCCAATTCTGGTGTGGCTTGTTGAGGTTCTGGAGTTGAGACTGTTGCTTCTAAAGCGTCAAGATTTTGAATACACTCTGAAATCGCTGTAGTTAATTCATACAAAAATGCATCCTTCGATGTTAAAGAGGTCATCTTTGATAGAGAAGACAATGTGTCGACTTGAATGGCTGAATCTTGTTCGAATTTCAATGTTTCAACTTGTACACTTTCATCAATTTCCTTTTGAGGTTTCATTATTTGTTGTTGGATTTCAATTTTCCATTGAGCGATTCGCAGTTGAATGTCTTTCCAAAGTATCTGATATTCATCAATCATTTCTTGAATGTCTTTTTGTTCTGCTTTTGTACTCCTTTGCATCAAAACTAAACCAAGTTCATCTGCTTCTTGCAATATTTCATTGTAAGATTGTAGTTCTTTTTCAATTTTCTGAAAAAATATAACGAGTTATTATGGAGTCACATAAAAAGATAAACAACTGATTATATCCAATTTTTTTCCCTGGATAACTAAATGATAACAACAACAGAAAATTGTCAATCTTATAAGATATAAGATGCAATTCAAAATATACCTACTTAAATATGTAATAATTTGACATAAAAAACATTTATATATTTTGGCACAACAATAAAATATTTACCTCTAGCTGATGTTTTTTAATCTGAATGTTGCGGTTAGCAGGAAGGTGTTGTAATTGTGTTAAGTGGACATCAACTTGAGTCAATCCAATAATTGCTTTCCCATGAGTATCAACAAACATTCTATGAACAGCTGTATCTTGACGAATTAATCCTAATATCCTAATAGCATGGGGGATTAAATTATTCCATCTTATAATCATATTTCGTACATTAGAAATTATTACTTGAAGATTTTCTGGTTCTAAACCACTGGTTTTCGCTATCTTTGAATAGCTGTGTTCTAGAATTTGTAATGCAGGTTCTCTAGACTTTATATTTTCAATAAGGCTCTCAATGTTTGCTATAGTTTCTGGAATATTTTCTGTTGGAAGGTTTTCAATAGAAGATTCAATAGTTTGAAGAGAATTTTCTTGGGATTGTAACCATTCTTCTTCTTCATTGCTCAACTTAATAACTTCTTGTAATAAAGACCAGAATGCTAAGAATCTTCTTTTCTTCTCTGTTGATTGCTCGCATACTGATTTCCATCTTCTCTCAACATTTTCTGTGGCTAATTTAAGGTTTTGAGTATCAAAGTTAGCATTCCATGTATCAACATCATTTAATAATAGTTCATATAGATTTAATACATCTCCTATTTCACCACTTTCTTTCTCAATAGCAGATTGCAATTTATCATGATCTTTCAATTGCTTGTCAAAAACTTCCTTTGAAATTGATTCTAAATACAAAGGTTTCCATAATTGAGATTCAATTTGAGAAAGCCATTCTCTTATTTTTGATAACCTAAGTTCCAATTGCAAGATTGTTTGCAGCAGATCTCGTATTTTTTTAGTTCTCATATTACCAACTTGTCTTAACTTATTCCATTTTTCATTTATTGTATCTAACTTTTGCTGTATTATTTCTTGCTGTTCCTTTTCATCTTTGCCATAAGAGTTTATTAGATCTTGGCCTGTATTAGTGATCCATTTTATTTCTGGTTCCTTGAGGACCATGTCAGATTTCAAATCACACTCAAGTTTATGAAGAAGGTCTTCAGGTTTTAATCCTTTACTAAATCCTAATTTACTTTCTTTATCCAAACGATTTTCTAAATCAGACAACCAAATAAGGAATCTGGAATGACGAGAATCAAACAGCAAGTTAAGCTCTAATTTTTCCTCAAGATCATGTATCAGAACATACAATTGATGATCTAAATCTGATTGTTGTTGACGTAAAATCCATATCCTTTGACTGACTGTTTTGTTATCTTGTGGACTAATACGATCTTTAAGTTGTTCTTGTATAACACTCAGTCTATCTAAATCTTCTATCAATGTTCCCATTTTTGTTCTTGAATCTCGAAGTTTATCTAGTAAGTCTTTCATTTCAGAGCGAGATTTACCTTCAAAAGATTGTGGTATAGATTTTTGAGTATCACAGAGGACATTTTGTAAGGATGCTGTTTGAGTTTCATAATCAGATATTAAAGAAATAATTTTGTTTACATAATCTTTCCATGTTTCTAGACCAGCTTGCAGATTTTCGATTCTCTTCAGGATACCAGTATATTCAATTCGAATCGATGCACCCAATGGATCTTCACAAAATCCTAGTAGATTTTTCTGTTGTGAAAATAGATCTTGACATTGAGCTTGTCCAGAAGGAATTTTATCAAGTAAAAATTGTATTCGATGTAAAATTTTGGGAACTCTTCGCATATGGATATATCTAAGCTGTAATTTTTCCCTTTCTCTTTCCATATCCTTTAACCACTGTAACATTTTTGATTGATCATTTCTATATTTATCCCAAGATGATATTCTATCACTGATCTCTGCATGGCGGTCCATAATCCTCGATAAAGTTTCGTTGTGAAGATTGGTCAAAGAACTAAACTGTTCCATAACAGAGTTATCCATCGCTCCACTACCTACTTTATCGTCTTTTAATGATTCATCATTTTTAGATAACAAAACTGACTTTTGCGTTGCCAGTAAATTTTGATGAATTTCACACAAATGCTTTTGTTCTTTGAGATTATGGTAATCTTCCGGAATGGATCCAGAAAGGAATGACTGAACGTGATAAAGATATTCTTGCCAAAGTCGCAAAGCGGCGACACCGTCCTGACTCCTGACCAACTGAGAAGAGAGTCTGTGATATTGTTGGAATGTCTCGCGGAACACCGTCTGCCACAATTCCAGGATTTCGACAATCGACGTTTCCGTTTTTGCGGCTGGCCGAATGTCGAAGGAATTTTCTTTAACATCCTGAAGTTGCGTTTCAGATTTTCCTAAAGCCAATAAGTGGTTGCGTAAAGCGACCAGTTGATCTTCGGTGTTTTTACCGTTGGTTTCTTCCACGGTGCAAAGGCTCTGAAAGACAAAATTGATTGAATTAGCCAATTTTTCAATCTACGAATCTCAAGGTTAGGATATGAGCTAATTATCTATGCTGGCTGGCGCGCGATTCTCGGTATATCTAATAGCTTCGAGTCACGGAACATTACGGCATAACGAAACAATTAACTAATTTTCAGTCCTAAGAGGGCTAAAGTCACTATCGGCAATCTATAAAATGAACTTGAATTTTCGAACTGTAATAGGTACTTTCAAACTAAATTGATAGATTAAATAAAAGTGATATATGAATGTCAAATAAAAATGTCCAAATAACCTCTTGTACAGCGTTGAGGAAATCTCTGGCTCTGTGGAGATCAGCCCGTCGTTTGGCTCTCGTCTCCGCCGCTCCAGCCAAGGTGGCCAGCGTAGAGCGGACATCCTCCAGACGACGCCCCAGAGCGGCCAACTCACCCCGAAGTGGAGCGGCCGCCTCGAGACCGACGTCGGCAGCTATCCGCGCCACCAGACTCTTCAGTTCTCCCAACCTCTCGCGGTGTACGGCTAACGACTCCTCGCATACCTGTGTAAAAACAAGATGACAACATATTTTATTAATATGAAAAAAAAAATCACACAGTGATATAATTCACACCAAGTGGGACTTGAAAGCTTGGAAGGTGCGGGCGATGGATCGGGTGGAATGGCGGAAAGTTCTTGAGGAGGTCAAGGATCGTGATGGGCTGCAGCGACATTGGTGATGATTATATATAATTCACACCAAGTATATCTAAATCCAAAATATTTTTTATTCCAATATGTAATCAATAGTACTTCAGATAATCTGCCTCGGATTTACAAGACGACCAATATTGTAAGTTTTAAAAATATACAGCAAGTAAGTTCTCCTTTTATTCAGAAAAACAATATAAAATAAATTTATGAATCATTTTTACGAATTTCTAAAAGAGGAAGTACCTACCTATCTACAAAATTTTTTTTCGGATGTAATCTCATAAGAAGAAAATTGTACCTACAACTAATAACCAAGCATCGAAAGTACTTATTAAATGTGTGAAGGGAATAAAGATCTGTTGAAAAGATAAATTAAAACTGAAGAAACTTTACACTTACGATTTCAGAAACATTACTGAACACGAAAAATAAATCATATGAAACGAATGAAGATCCGATAGCGGCAAAGTTAGAATGTGAATATGAATATTGGTGTAAACGTCAGTGTAAGTAAGTGTAAAAATTGTTGAAAACAATTCCATTATCGAACGAAACATTCTGTTGGAAAGTCGCGTGGAGATTGTTCACTGTTCACTGTTCCACTATCTTGGAATGCATGCAGAATGACAGGGTTGGCAGGTGTACCGATATGTTGACTGTAATAAATTGCCGTCTTGCGAAGAAGAAAATAGAAGATGCACAGCACAAATGCACATAAAGATTTCGTGCGAGGAGTGGCGCGAATTAACGAATCCTAAATAAATTATATTAACAAGATATTTACGGTATTATTCGATATTTAAAAAACATACATGTCAAGACCATCAGGCCAAACTCATCCCGATCCTGCGTCAACCTAATTAGTAACGCAGCATCCGGAATACTGAACCACTGCCCCATACTTTCCTCTATCTTTCACTCCATTATAAGTTGTAGAAGGGCATATTTATCACCACGGAATAATAACACAAGGAAAAAATATATGTAGAACCATAATCAATTTGGTTTGATTAAAAAAAAAAAAACACAAAAAAACAGTGGGTTGTGGCCAACGCTATACTCCTCACTATAACAAGTCATTCTATAAAGTATTCAAATTTTCATTTCAATTCAAGACAGTCCGAAAAATTGAGAAGCACTATTCAGATATCCTTATGGGAACTAAGCGAGTATTAGGTACCTATACATATTTGCAAAATTTTAAAAGAATCGAATGAGTACTTTAATCTATAATTGATAAGTAAAATAAACACGCCGTACATAGCACACACACACAGATACATTGTGATGAAACTTTGAGAATACAATCTCATCATGATACTAGTTGAATCTGGAATAAAAAAAAATACCCTTAAAAATTGCGAAATCATAACTCCCCACTATATCCCCTTGGGTTAGTGAGGAGTAAAAAAACTAGTATAATGGAGTTCTACAATATACCGTCAGCATTAACAATATAAAAAGGGGTGGAACGCCAGAAATTAATTAAAAAAAACAATATAAAAAGAGGGTGTTAGGAGAAAACAGTGATAGTCACATTTTTTTTTGATTTGTGGTAAGTATGCAATCTGCTAGGCAAAATATCTATATATTCAACGTGTGTTAACAGACTAATTGAAAACGACGAAAGTTCCAAGTAAATGTTAATATTATATCAACATTATATTATACATCTTCATTGTTTTCTCCCACCACACATCTAAAAGTAATTGTTCGTTAATACGAGAGGCGTTCAATAAGTTGCAGGTAACTTTTATTTTATTTTTGTTTATTATGAAACTAAACAGCTATACAATATTTTCATAGAAAGTCTCACTTAATTATATAACAATATTATAGATTTTGAGTAGTCGAGTTATTAAGTATGATGGTTAGTATATGCGAGGTAAAGAGAAGGTAATGGATAAAGAAAAGCGTTGATAAGGAAGAGATGAAGGTTTAAAGAAGATGGGCTTAAGGAAGATATTTTACTAAATATTATTTTATTTTTCGATATAGTCGCCTTTTAGCAAAACACAATTGGAATATTTTTTTTCTAAGTTTAAAATTCCTTTCTCAAAAATCTCTTCATCCAGGGCCCTTAAAAATTCCTGTACTGCTGTGACTAATCCGTTAGCATCTTCTATCTTCTAATCTATGTCCTCTCAGATACCTTTTCAACCATGGAAATATATAATAAATCACTACGGGTAAAGTCGGGTGAATATGGAGGATGCTCAAGTAATTCGAAGCCAGCAACAGCGGACCTGTGAGCCGGGGCATTATCTTGATGGAAAAAAAACAATTTTTGTTAGTTTCCGTCGCCGTTTCTCGCGAATTTCGCTGCGCATTTTTTCTCGTTCTGCATACAAAAAGCCCGAACAGTAGCTCCATGGTCGAGATATTCTATCATGACTGCACCCATTTACTATCTCCGAAAAGAGGGCCCATTATCTTTCCGGCCGAAGAATTCGCCTTAAATTTCTTAGGGGTTGGAGATGGTGGACTTTTCTAATTCATAGACTGTAATTTTGTTTCTGGATCGAAATGGTGAAGCCACGTTTCATCCATGGTTGTAAATCGAGCCATCACGATGTTGTTATAGCAGTTCTAAAGAAGTTCGAGAAATTTTTGCCTGGGGGGCAAGTCTGGTCAACCGGCGGAATCCATGTTTACACATATGGATATAATTATCTTATGGAGTTCTATAATATCGAAAGATGTTATGAAAGTCCATAAGATATGCGTAAACATGGATGGTTTTGATTCCGCCTGATGACCAGACTTGTCTCCCTGGTTTGTTTTTGTGCATCGGTGAGTATTCTGGGGACCTAGTGCGCGGATATTTTTATCATCCTTAAGTGTTCGTTTAAAATGCTATTGGACACTACCAGTCGAAATCTTTGTTTCTTCGCCTATAAAACGCACCGAGATACGACGATCTGCTAAAACAATTTTTTCGACTTTCTTAACCATTTCTTCGATCACTACCGTTGTTGGGCGACCCGAGCGAAGGCCATCATGATAGATGTTCATCATCGTTTAAATTCGGCGTACCACCGTGCAACTGTAGAACACGGTGGAGCATTTGCTTATAAAGTATCCTGTAAGTCTTGATTAACTTGTTCCGTAGTGAATTTTTTCAAGAACAGATACTTAATAACCGCGCGCAATTCAACTTTTTTTTCCATTTTCGACAACACGCTACGACAGACTACATACAAAAGATTTTTTTTTTAAATCTTAAAGGGCCTACACACGACCAACTTGGTTGACAACCTTGTCATCAACATGCCATGTTGACGACAATGTTGAACGTCTGTGGGCATGTTGGCGGTTGATATTTCATGTTGACAACAATGTTGAGACAATATCAAATCGGTTTGATATTTAGTGGGCGGAGCTTGATGTTGGTGACGATGTTTAGCGTGTGTGGGGCGGTTGACAACCAAGTTGATCAACATCTCAGTATGTTTCAATTTTTTGAACGCGACGGAACAATAGAGTAGAACCTATGTAGAAGTTTAAACTTGCACAGTGTATTTATTGCCTGTTTATTTATTTTATTTTTTGTTCGTATTTGTTGATGTAAATATTTAATAATCTTGTGTGTAGGTACCTATCTAAGTGATTATCCTATGTTTAAGTTTTAAACGCTAAATATGATAGATATGTTTTGATTTGTGGGATAATTTATGTTTTAAACGCTATACTAATATGAAACAAAAAACAACAAAAAAGAATAAAGTTACTTTAGATAAATTATAAATTCACTTTAAAAGAAGCAAAAGATTCACGCACGAACTTGTTGATTCAATAGAAACACTATCGGAAATGGTGTTGATCAACTTGGTTGTCAACCTCCCGTTCGATATTCAACAGTGTTGTCAACAAGGTTGAAAAACATTGTTGTCAACAAAGTTTGTCGTCTGTAGGCCGCTTAATGATGTTTGTAACTAATTCTCACTTTATAATGAACGCCCCTTGTATAATAAAAAAAATAGTATCAAGAAAATCTAATGTCAATAATTTGTTATAAAAATCACGAGATTTTATTAGTCGCATATGAAGTTAATTAATTTTTAATATGTAAGTTTCCACGAAGAAATAGTAGTTATGTGTGTGATACACTACCATACCCACCATCTATGTACAATACTATTTTGGCAAATGCGGCATGTCCTTGTGTAGTGCATGTTCTAGTTTTCTCTTTACTTTTCATTTTTTGACCTAAAACCTAAAAAGCCAACAGCTACCTGACTTCTGTTTCATTAGCAACAAAGAAATTAGTCGGCGGTTCACTTACCTATGGCGCTATATAATAATGCAGGGGCGGTTTTATTTTTAGACACAATATAAGTTTATTTATTGTGGAATTCTCGATTTCGGTGTCAACTTTCAGAATTAACTTTTTAATCAGATTATGGATATTGAGAAACGTAGCGTTGTATGAGTCCGTGCCATCACGAACGGTGATTTAGGTGATTGACCAATAAATTACCCAGAGTTTATTGTAATGAACAAAAAACAAAATTTATTAAACATGTCTGTCAAAACTAGTGCATAATTTATAATTCATTCATTTGTATCAAATTACTGTCACAGGAACAACAGTAAAACAACGACGAAAATTCGAACTATTTCCAAGTGTAACACCGGAAAAAAAATATGTACATTACTTAGCTGATTTTTAAAAATAACATATAAATTGTTTCTTTCTTCTTACTGAAATACCAGTTCCCGAAATCATAATTTTAAACTAGCAAAAGGTCACTGAAATAAAATCTACTGTAGGTAACTTAGTCAATCATAATTTATTTATTTGTAACTTCTTATAGGTACGTATAATTTGCACACTGTCGGGTTTATTTCCAAACGACAATTTCTTCCAAGCAACCAGAGTTAATGTAAATACACAATACATTGTTGTACTATTGCAATAAGATAATGACACGACGAAAATAAAAATAAAGATAACAAAAGAAAAGTAAAAAAGAAGAAGGCAAAAATATATTGAATATAAGAACAGTTCATAGTAATGATAGGAAAACGAAGAATAAGGAGAGGAAGAAGAAATCAGGTATCATCAGATAGATATTTTTGCTTTAGCCTTTTTTTGAATTTGATTAATGAGATATCAGGACCAAGACTATTCCATAGCCTACTTCAAATGAAGAGCTAAAAAATCAGTATTTATGTAGCTACTCGGGCAACTAACAAGTACTATGTCAAATAATTATTTACCACGCACCCAATAACAAGTTGCCACATTCAGGAGACTTAGGATATTAATTTATCGTCTCATAGATCCAGACTGAAAACACAATTAAAAACTGTGTCTCCACCGGGAATCGAACCCGGGACCCTTGGAACAGCACTCAGATACCTAACCAACTGAGCCACGAGGGCCGAGTACCTACTATATGAATTGAAATATATGGTAAAGTACGTTCAGCAGATCATAATATTCATCTCCATACCTTACTGTTTATTTTATAAATTGTATTTTGGATTTAGGTATAAGAAGGTATTGTTTGACCATTGCATCAAGTTTGCTATCATCTTATTATGATGGAACTGCAGAAAAAATGACTTGTGTTTATGTTATTTTGCGCTGAATGGAATTTTTAATGTTAATTATGTATATTGTAATGCCACCCAAACACAGGCATACCTAGTGGGGATCTCATAATTTGTATATATTTTTATAAATTTATTAAGTTGATAAATATCGACCAAACTGATTTTATGGAATGTACCTACAGTGTAGTCAGGTGCAGCAGCAGTGTGCTTTCCAGATGACACTGCCGTACCCAAGGTGACAGACTTCAAGTACTTAGGGTCAGTTCTCTCAGCAGATGCCAGCGTGAATGCTGACGTCTTCCACAGGGTGAGCGTGGTTTGAAGTAAATTAAGAACACTTACAGGCGTTCTGCGCGATCCATATATGCCAATCAAAATTAAGGGAAATGTTTATAAAATAGCTGTAAGACCTGCCATAATATACGGTACGGAGTGCTGGACAGCAAAAGACACACATAAACAACAGCATGTTAATGAAATGAAAATGCTGAGATAGGCAGGCGGGGTGACAAAAGTTGATAAAATTCGTAATGAACTAATAAGAGGAAGCTTTGGAGTAGCCCCCATACCAGAAAAATTCACAGAGAGCCGATTCAGATGGTATGGACATGTAATGAGAAGGCAAAATGATCATGTGCTGCAAACTGCTCTAGCACTACCAGAAAACAGGAAAGGAAAGGACGTCCAATACAAGACAGATCGTCCAGGCTCCAAAGGATTAGGAGAGCCGACCCTACCTAAAGTAGGACAAAGTTAAGAAAAAGAAGATAAATATCGACCTAGTGTAGAATTAAAACCAATTTGTTTCTTAAATATACCTAGGAACAATTTAAAAAACCACGATAGATCATTTCATTGACAACAATTTAACTTTTATGAGAATGAAGGACGTAAATAGGTAGGTATATATGTTTGTACTCCGACTGACCCCAATTTGTAGGACTGACTCCAATGAAGAATTTATTGTGAATGAGCCGACGTTGTTGTGACTCACTCTCCCTAATATTTGGAAAGTTATAAGTATGTATAATATATAGTTGCCTCCGCTGAAATTTGCCTTCTATAATTACATATCGTAAATTTCCCGTTAGGAGCTAAATCCTTAATAACTTAGACATCACGGTTTATAATAAAAAACGTGATTTATAGGAAAAAGGAATGATAAAATGTGGATCAAAGACTGCGAGGTACTTGTCAAATAAAGGAAATGTAATCAAAAACATGCAAAATATAAAATAAAATAATATGTAGGTATATGTTATAATAGAGATGTATCGTATTTAATTCAAGCGCAGTCTACAACCACAATAATGGCAGCGCCCATCTCATAGATGAAATCTAATCATTTTGATAAAAGGAAAATTGTTTCGGTGGTGGAATTCTGAAGAACCCACCAGGCAGCCAGTCAGTACATATAATGGCGTGACGTGTTGTAAGTTTATCAATGGCAGCGGCGTTTCATCATTAAAATAAACACAATAATCTGATATGGCCAAGTATTGTTCACAAGGAAAAACTATTCAACTCGAGCAGATAGGACGTGTCCATAAAACTAAACGGCAGTCGAGTCTACAACTATACAAAAGCGAATCACCTCCAAAGTAGAGCTTTCCAAAATGGGTCATGCGTGGCTTCAATTTCAAAGAAACAACACCAGCGGGAATCGCGAATTAAACAGGCTCATTTGAGGTCGGAAACTTAGCAAAAATTATGGGTTCTCTAATCCTTAATTTACAAACTGTCAGAGAGTACATTCATCAAAAAGGAAAACAAATTGACGAATGTAAAACATCATTATAAATATACTAGTTGCATGTAACACATGAGATCCAACTGTCGATAGCGATAATATGTAGGTATAGTTGAAGAATGCGTACAAAACTATAAACCCATAAATCCAGATTATCGAACATTTTAAGATAAAAAAATTAAACATTTGTTTTTTCTTTCTACATTTATTTTATTCCTCTCCAGGACGACCGTTTCGCCTGGTGAAGGCCTTTTCAACAGAAGGACGACCTTCACCAGACGAAACGGTCATCCTTGAGAGGAATAAAATAAATGTAGAAAGAAAAACAAGTTTAATTTTTTATAATGGAATTCTACATAGTCAACGCTGTCAATGTAAATAAAATTAAAAGTATTTTAAGATATTTTGTTTTCTAAACAAAACATATAGGTATGTATATAAGGATAGGATAGTATAGAGGTCAGTCTTTTTTTCCTACCCAGAATATGAAAACAGCGTGATGGCATGTACCTATGTATGTATGTTTGGAGATTAAGTATCATACTATTGAGAGTCCCCGTATATATTGTGTAGTGTATAATGCCATACAAATTCTATGAAACGATGTCGTAATAAATTAAATTAATATGTAGCTTTAAGTAGGTATGTAAGCACAGCAGTCAAAATTTATTGTTAATAATGTGGAAATTTGTTATTGGTTTTAGTCTTATAATAATGCATCTATATAAAAAATGTTATTATACTGTAAATGTCCCGGAAATAAAATAAAATAAAAATAAATAAAAAAAAATTAAATTTTTAAATAAAAAAATGGAAATATAAGCAGTTAAATACATAAATTCATCATAAAAAATGTTTTTCTTCATAAAAAATGTTAAGAATTTCCAGATTGTTGATTAAACTTAGATATTCCATTAGAAATTTATAATTTACCTAGCCTTGAAATTGAAAATTGTATTTTAACGATTTGCAAATATTTTACCGCAAAAAAATCAAATGGAATTATTTAGATTTGACATTCCCGATTGAAAAAATGCGATAGAAAAATAATATCTATAATTGTATACCACAACAGTTTACGTACGTAAGTGAACCACAATAACACGATAAGAATGTGCGATATTATATTATTATCAGTAGGTATGTTGGAAGTTTCCAACAAAGCAAAAAAATAATATTATACATAACAAGGTTAATTAAATAAACAGAATAAAATGAAATTTTGAATATGACCATCTTTCAATCATAAACTTTTAGTTTAAGGGGGGTGACTGCGTACCTATTTTTCAATTTGATATACCATCATTATTTAGATAGTATTGATATTAATAAAGAAAAATATATCTTTACTTTTTGATAATGTTCTGTATAAAATTCTTGTAGAAAAATAATGGCATACCCCGATTGTCAACGTTTATCTTATATTTTTAATAAAATATAAGGCGTAGTTCAACATACACATTTTCTTTTAAAATAAAGAAGACAAAAATATCACGCGACATTGCATTAATGCTTCAGGTGTAGTAAATACACCTAAAAAAACATTTCTTTTCCATTCAGCGGTATTGCGAAATAAGTTTTTTTTTTGGTTTATTAACTTAACCTGATGCATTAATGCAACGTTACATCGTATTTTTCGAGATATTTTGATCTTCTTTAATTTATAATAAAATATAATGCTCTATACCTTATAGTTTTTTTAGAAATTTAAGACATATGTCAAAAATCGGGGTATGCTTATTATTTTCCTATAAGAATATAATACAGAACATAGTTAAAAAGTTAAGGTATATTTTTATTTATTAATATCCAAACTAATTAGGTTATTTTTTTTAAATGATTCGTTTTGTAGTAATGATGCAAATTCAAATTGAAAAAAATAGGTACGTTGGTAGCAGTCAACCTCTTACATAAAGAAATAGATTATAAGAGTTTGAAGATTAAAAATAGGGTTAGAAGAGAATAAAAACTCTCAGTGAGAATAGTATACAATATCTACTAGTAATGTAGATGGACGAGTGTAATGTTTAACCAATATTACTGAGAAACCGCATTCAAGTAAAGTTGTAAAGTTTGTGAAATGTAATTATTCCAATTGCTACAGTTTAATTGGGAAGGTCCAACACGTCTATTTGGAGGTTTCGTACGGTGAAACAGTAGCCGATTTCCAGGATCAATATGAAAGTTGTTGGGTCATAAATGTTGGAATGATAAACTTGAACCAAACACCTCTAGTTCTATCATCGCATGCGTGATAAGAAATTAATAATGCTATTCATTATCTGATGTGTCCACTCACAATATTCATTCATGTATATTATAATTATCTTAATCTCAATGTTGCGTCATTGTATACACAGTTTTGTGAGAATTGGTATGTATTAAAGCGTTGATATATTAAAAAAGTACTCTATATTTTACACGAGTAGGTATAGCAACTATATCAATGTCAATTAAGTCATACGACAAAATCATACAAGCGTTGACATGATCAAAGTGGTTAATAAATCATCAGAAAAAACTACAGTGAAGTGTTGATATGAAATTAAGAAAATGCTCTCGTTTTTACACGAGTAATGCTCGTATGTCAATGAAGACACAACAAAATCATACAAGCGTTGACATGATCAAAGTGGTTAGTAAATCATCAGAAAAAACTACATTGAAGTGTTGATACGAAATTAAGAAAATGCTCTCGGTTTTACACGAGTAGGTATTATTCGTATGTCAATGAAGACACAACAAAATCATACAAGCGTTGACACGATCAAAGTAGCTAACAAATCACCAGAAAATACTGTATTGAATTGTTGAAAAAAATTTAAAAAAAATTTTAAAAAATGTGTTAATGAAGACACAACATATTATGCAAGCGTTGACACGGTCAAAGTTACTTATAGTATTTTGTTGATGATTTTCAATAAATTGTAAATCATCAACAAAATACTACAAAATATTATATTAAAGTGTTGATATGAAATTAAAAAAAAAGCTTGTTCTATTCCTGTATTAACTATGTCGACTAAAATAATATGTAAATGTTAAAACTGTCTATTGTCACACAGCAATTTTTTCGTGCGTTGGCCCAAAACGCCAGTAGGACACGATGAAATAGTTTTGAAAATTAACCATAATATAAGAAAATACTAAATGGAATCAATAAAACCATCTCTCTAGTTGGCATGACTATGGCAACTATATTTTGATATACTTGCCATAGTCGTGTCAAATAGAGAGAATTTGTTTATATTAAGTAAATTTCAGTTGAGTCACACAGAAAAATATCAAGATATCTATGATATATCATATATACATACCTAATCTACAAAATAATGTCATCGTATTTGACATCGATATCTATATGATATATATAATCCGCAAAAATTTGTGTAAATGTTATTTATCAATTGAGTCACAAAGAAAAAAACAACAGAAAAATTAAGAGTTACTAAGTATGTCAAATATGAATTTAACATGCGCACACCTAGATATATAATGATGTTAATATAACCATTAATGCAGACGGAAAACACAATGAAAAACTGTGCCTCAATTGAGAATCGAACGCGAGGACTAATAAGTTAGCGACGATTTAAAAGATCCATTGAATAAAAAATATACTACAAATCTAAAAACAAACTTTTCTCTATATGAATTTGTGTGAAAGTTAATTGTAAATAATTAAGTTATGTACAAAGAAAAACATTCACGTGTGACATTACACACTACGGGTAAAATAGGACACGATAAAATAAACTTTCAACACCGGCATAAATCAAGGAAATAATATTGTGGTGTTATACAATTATTGAACAATAGATATTTAAAAATATCAGCAGGTAAAAGACATCATAAAAAATATCAATTGTGAACAATGCTTAGGTATATTGAACAAAGTAATGTGAGTATTATGTATGTATGTAGGTCAGTAAAACGATTGATTGGTCAGTAAGTTGGATCCTCAATACCTAGCATAATGTATTGGTATAATATTGCTGATGAAGCTACTAAATGGAAGACACTTTATTATTGAAAATTATTGTCTTAGAAATGATTGTTTTCAAAATGAACTAGATGATTATTGTTTTATAGATGTGACAACACTTTTATTGATATTATTTATAAGTATATTGCGTAGTGCCAGAACGAATTTGCATGCATTTTTTAAAACAAACTATTTTAAATAACGTGAAAACAATTTGAAAATTTTGACAGATTAAATCACAGAGAAAAAATCAAGAAACTAAACTAATTAAATGAACTTTACACAAACGATATCAATACGGGTTGCGTAAATTTTGAAAGGAAATAATTAAAACAGAAAAAAATGATAGTATGCCAAACATCAAGACATGAGATAAAATAAGGACAAACAAAGGTCTGATCTAGAGAACATAAATTATGTTCATATTCTAAAAGTATTAGTCATCAAACTACGAGAAATTCATGTCAATTATTTATTAGAAAAAAATAAATAAAATAAGGGTGTAGTATTTTTAAAATTATTCACTTGCCTATTTCAGTGTATGAACGACAAAGCTAAACCAAAATAATATATTATTTTGAATAAACGTTTTACATAAAATCGCAAATTGGTATTTACACAACGAAATAAATAATCTCTCACAGCCGATAGCGAATAAATTAATTAGCATACAAATAGATTTAATAAAACAAGTGAATTAATTCAGTCACAATAATAATAATTCGCACTTCACATACACATGTCACAAAATTGATAATGATGTCACGACCAGCACCAGAGAGCAAACAACATTTACCCAATCATTTTGGCAAATAATTTAATTAGGTGTTATTTATTTACAATGTTTACCTTCTTATCCTGGCTGGCGCACAAGGACATATCGGTGACCTCAGGGATATATAATGCACATAACACTCGTCAATGTAAAAAAGCCACACACACACAAACTCGATTGTTGACAACGCGTCAGGATAACACCATCTCCGTACAGTTGCAAATATTTGGGGGAGAAAAATGCTCGTTGCAACTGGGAGGGGTGGGGGAGATGCAACACAGAATCAATCGATAACTATGAAGCTGTTGATTTCTCTCAATCTCGTCTGTAAATAATTTTAAACTTTTCCTGACAATAATTTCGCACATAAACCGCACATTCGACACGTCAAAAGACAACACGGTTAACGTAGGTATTCGTATATTCTCGTTCGTGTGTAAATAATAATTAGTTTGAAATTACATACATATATTATTTTTTACGTTTATCGTATTTCGTTCGCGTAGTATCGCGGGCGTCTCGACGCCTCGCGTCGCAACTTGTTCGCGGAGAGTTTTGCTTTGAACTGATTAGTGATACAAAATTTACATTACGTTAATGTGGGTGCCTTACCTACTATAATATACACTACACTATGCCGACCTGACATACATACTACATTCATAACATAATACACACCATATAAAGTAGAGACACTACAATATACAACTTAACTCATTTAACTATTTTGCGATAACCATATTTTCAGACGAGAGAGACATAAAACAACAACTTAAGGACGTAGTTACATTATTAATTAAATAAATAGATGATTTGTCATAATGTCGGATATTATAAATGACATGTGCTGTCAATAAAACTGTGAGTTTAATCCTTGATAAAGACCTATTTTAATTTATATTATTATGACCTATTTAACAATATTAAACAATAAACAATATTTAACAATAAGAAGTCAATTAGCCTATTGTAACATGGATATTCAGGGGGGGACTGCTGCCAACGTACCTATTTTTCAATTTGATATACCATCATTATTTCTTATCAAATCGTTTTAAAAAAAATAATTCAGATAGTTTGATAAAGAAAAATATATCTTTACTTTTTGATAATGTTCTGTATAAATTCTTGTAGAGAAATAATGGCATACTCCGATTTTCAACGTTTATCTTATATTTTTAATAAAATATAAGGCGTAGTTCAACATTTTTTTTTTAATTAAAGAAGACAAAATATCTAGAAAAACATGATGCGACGTTGATTACCTAATGCTTCAGGTTAAGTAAATAAACCTAAAAAACATTTATTTTCCATTCAGCGCCATTGCGAAATAAAAGTTATTTTGGTTTATTAACTTAACCCGATGATTCTTTAATTTATAAAAAAATATAATGCTCTATAGGTAGGTACCTTATAGTTTTTTTTTATTAATTTAAGATAAATGTCAAAAATCGGGGTATGCTTATTATTTTCCTACAAGAATATAAGAATATATACACAGAACATAATTAAAAAGTTAAGGTATATTTTTCTTTATTAATATCCAAACTAACTAGGTTATTTTTTTCAAAATGATTCATTTTGTAATAATGATGCAATATCAAATTGAAAAAAATAGGTACGTTGGCAGCAGTCACCCTCTTAAATTTGTATTTCAAATACCTACATATGTACTACAATACATTATTTCCTTTTTTATTTATTACGAAATCGGTTTGTGGCAGGATTCGAACTCGCGACCACTGGATTACTAACTCAGTGCGCTAACCACTCTGCCACCACCAATCTACAGTGAATTATAAAAAAATCATTTGTTTTAATAGTGCCACAAAAACTTTTTCGATAGTGCCATAAAATCATATTTCAAACAGTTCCATTAATTCACTTGTTCAAATAGTAGTGCCACAAAATAATTTGTTCAAATAGTGCCACCATTTTTTTTAAAAGGGCCACAAAACTATTTTAAATAGTGTCACAAAATATTTGTTCAAATAGTAGTGCCACAGAATAATTTGTTCAAATAGTGCCACAAAATATTTTTTTTAAATAGTGCCACAAAATAATTCGTTCAAATAGTGCAACAAAATTATCTTTGCAAATATTTATATTTTACATATTCTGAATTTTTCATCACAATATATTTGTGTGTGTGCTATGTACGTCTTTGTTTTACTTTATCGATTAATTATAGACTAAAGTACCTACCTACTCATTCGATTATTTTCAAATATTGCAAATATGTATATCTAATACTCGCATAGACCCCATTAGATTTTGAAGGATATCTGATCAGTGCTTCTCATTTTTTTCAACTGTTAAATATTTCAAAGTGACCCAAAGCTCAGGAAACCTAAAATTTGATTTTTTATTTTCAAATTGCTAAAAAGGCACATCACTTACATTAAATAATGGCATTGAAGAGTTATCAAGTTTTCATAATAAAATATTTAAATAAAAAATAAATTAACAAACTCATTTCATAAAAATGCTGATTATTTTCCATATAAAATTTGTATACTTTGTGGGGTGACTTGATAGTGAGGAATATAGCGTTGGCCACACCCCACTTGTTTTTTAAAAACGCAAAACCGAAATTCATTGAAATATGGATATTGATAAAATAAATAGGTGGGGACATAATATAAGTAATGTGATTATAAAAGATTAGATAAAGTACCTACATGTTATAGAAATATGCGAATTGTGCAGTAGGTAGTGATTATTACAATCATTTGCTAAGTCAAATGGATACCTATATAATATAAATATTATTTGGTAAATGAATACACACATACGCACAATATATTAATGTTAACATTATAGTGTAATATTATATACATGCGTACAATATGATGTTTAAATAATACAGGTACATTTTGGAGACGCGTGTAACATGTTGACTGTTTTAACAAGCAATATTACAATAATACACAAGACACCGCTCCTGTTCCTGTGTGGATATAAAAATATACCAGACGTTCTTATTACGCGGTTTTAAAATAACACGGTGCAAAAAATAAAACACTATACAATATAAGTAATTAAATAATGCATATATATATATATATATATATATATATATATATATATATATATATATATATATATATATATATATATATATATATATATATATATATATATATATATATATATATATATATATATATATATATATATATACTATTAATACATAGGCACTATATTTTGATCCTCCACGTCTCTTGCAATTAATTCAAGTTTAAGCGCGCAGAGATAATATCCAAGAATAATATTTTTTACTTTTCTTCTAAGTAGGTATTTTTTTCATAAATACGTAATTACTTTTCAAGGTAAAGTAATGAAATTTATTTTATGATATCCTGAATTGTTTTTTAACGAAATCTATCCACTATTATTCATATTTACGTAATTACTTTTCAAGGTATAGTAATGAAATTTATTTTTTGTTTTAACGAAATCTATCCACTATTATTCATATTTACGTAATTAATTTTCAAGGTATAGTAATGAAATTTATTTTTTGATATCCTGAATTGTTTTTTAACGAAATCTATCCACTATTATTCATATTTACGTAATTACTTTTCAAGGTATAGTAATGAAATTTATTTTTTGTTTTAACGAAATCTATCCACTATTATTCATATTTACGTAATTAATTTTCAAGGTATAGTAATGAAATTTATTTTTTGATATCCTGAATTGTTTTTTAACGAAATCTATCCACTATTATTCATATTTACGTAATTACTTTTCAAGGTATAGTAATGAAATTTATTTTTTGTTTTAACGAAATCTATCCACTATTATTCATATTTACGTAATTAATTTTCAAGGTATAGTAATGAAATTTATTTTTTGATATCCAAAAGAGATTTATTGCGACGAAATCTATCCACTATTATTCATATTTACGCAATTACTTTTCAAGGTAAAGTAATGAAATTTATTTTTTGATATCCTGAATTGATTTTTTGGAACGAAATCTATCCACTATTATTCATATTAACGTAATTACTTTTCAAGGTAAAGTAATGAAATTTATTGTTTGATATCCTGAATTGATTATTTGCAACGAAATCTATCCACTATTATTCATATTTACGTAATTACTTTTCAAGGTACAGTAATGAAATTTATTTCTTGATATCCTGAATTGATTTTTTGCAAAATCTATCCATATTATTCATATTTATTTATTCATTTATTTATTTATTTGGGAAGCCAACAGCTCATTTACATTTTTTATAATACAAATTTTAACATAGACTTCAGAGCCAATAACAAGCTTTCCATCAATAACAAGAAAATACTGTAAACAACTCATGTTACACGCACACACACACACACACACACACACACACACACACACACACACACACACACACACACACACACACACACACACACACACACACACACACATGCACATATACAATTTGTTTGGGATGGATAGGAGGGTACGAGGGAGGAAAATTAGGAGCGTATCACCTTCAATATCTCGCGACGAAACTTATCATATTTCACATTGAAGATGTCCACCCCGCCCCGGCTGAGAACAACGTGTTATGAGAATCACATACGCGTGGAATTGTAGCATTCTTTCTGATATTTGTTCTACATACCGGAACATGTAAAAGTTCAGATCGGCAAACCATTCTACCTGGAACATGGATACCCACTAGGTTAACAAGCTCAGGTGAGTCGATGGCACCGTTCAGAATTTTATGCAGCAGCGATTGGTCGTGCAAGACTCTTCTAGATTCGAGAGTGTCGAGTCTGTGATATTTTAATGATTCCCTATAGTCAGTAAACTATTTAGGTATTTACTTGTCAAGGTATAGTAATGAAATTTATTTTTTGATATCCTGAATTGATTATTTGCAGCGAAATCTATCCACTATTATTCATATTTACGTATTTACTTTTAAATGTAAAGTAATGAAATTTATTTTTTGATATCCTGAATTGATTTTTTGCAACGAAATCTATCCACTATTATTCATATTTACGTGTTTACTTTTCAAGGTACAGTAATGAAATTTATTTTTTGATATCCTGAATTGATTTTTTGGAACGAAATCTATCCAATATTATTCATATTTACGTAATTATTTTTAAAGGTTAAGTAATGAAATTTATTGTTTGATATCCTGAATTGATTTTTTGGAACGAAATCTATCCACTATTATTCATATTACATAATTACTTTTCAAAGTAAAGTAATGTAATTTATTTTTTGATATCCGAAAGTGATTTTTTGCAACGAAATCTATCCACTATTAATTATTCTCTATTTTAGTAGGTATACTTTTTTACACGGAATGTACCACGTGGAACGTATGGCAACCGTTTTAAAAGAGAACCGGTGTATATTGGTTTTAAAAATTAGCATAGACTCGGTCCCCGGTACGTCACGAAATGAGTAAAAATATATACACGGGCGACACAGAAAAACAATAAAATATGAATGTCGTATTACAACCACTATTACTAACAAGTAATAATAATAAAATTAAAAATAAAGATGTTAATATTGATGCATATATAGTTGATTAGCTAAGTACACGTGTATGTATGTATGTATGTATGTATATTCTTATATGTATGCAAATCCTGTGTTATGATGTGGTGAGGACCATGTCCGTGTACATATGTATATTATGTAATAATTGTGGTCACCCGACTCAGCCTTCACCTTATGCCTTTATTATTATCTTATCACAATCATATATTATAACAGGTGTTACCAATCATTCATTAGCACTGAATAAATATAATTATAGTGGATCTAAATAAATAAAAACAAAGACAAATGGCAGTGACAGTAAAAAATTATAAAAATAATAAATTCGTCATTATTTTAAGCAAGTCGTTTGGTTTCTGTGCTGGCCTCCTGGGTTCGATCCCCACCAGAGGAGGAATTAATTTAAATTCATTTCTCACGCAAAAGTTGTGTGTCTGGGCTGGAAACTCTGGTTAGATGGAAGAATTTGCCATTTGGCAATAAATTCGCCACTTGCGCAGGGTGCAAGGAGTTTATTGCAAAATGGCGATCATCCAGTGTCTCAAGACTGGGAAAGCATAAATTGAATTTTGAATAAATTCCTCCCCTACTGGAAATCGAGCCCAAGACGCAAACGCGGAAGGAACAAACAACTGAACACCATGTCACGACCGAAATTTTTCTCTTACGCTGCCCAACCATACTCCAGGTTGGCGCCATGCGCCAAAAATGTTACTTCTTACTAACCATCCGCCGAATTGCGTTGTAAAATTTTATCTGTTTTGAATTTTACAGTGCTTGCCATCTAATGGTAGATTTCTAAAGACATATTATTTACTCCTTCACCATTTTGATCATCGTAGGTACTTAGTAAAACGAACCGAGTTGACAATCTCTGAACGCATTTTGATACAGCGTAAACATTTGTAAAAAAATGCATTTATCATTTTTCAGAACATATATGTATATGACAATCCCTGCAAGCAGTATTAGGAATTCTATTTCTACTTCAAATTATTCATAAAAAATATAATAACTTCATTTTCAAGTACTTAGTAAAATATTTTTATAAAGACCGTCAATTCCTGAAGTCTATTCCTATTGTAAACATTTTTTTCGAAAACACGAAAAATATTTATAATTTTTCAGCAGATGAAATCGTAGAAAATAAATCAAGACGAAATTCATTGTTACACACAATCAATATGATACTCAATGAAAATTTGGCATTAAAAAAAGCTTAAACTTGTAAAAAATCTCAATAATTCGCCATCATTACATACTAAGGCTGCCTGTCCATTGATGCGGAGCGAGGCGGCGGAGCGGAGAAACGGAGAAATATTAACCAATAGGATTGCATCTCCGCTCCGCGATTTTATGCAATCCTATTGGTTAATATTTCTCCGTTTCTCCGCTCCGCCGCCTCGCTCCGCATCAATGGACAGGCAGCCTTACTCGATAGAATATCAATAGTAAATTTTTAGTAAATAACCATTTGATTTTTTAGTAAATAACCATTTGATTTTTTATTAAATAAAAATTAAGTTTCATTATTTTACTGTGAGGCACCGGTTTCGAATAGTGCTTCAACCTCTTTATATTATTATCGTTTTCGTGTGTCTCGTAAGAGGCGGGGTAATCGAAAATACTAGAGGACACAATAACATCTCACAAAGTTCAGCGATGAGGTTCACCACCCACCACCAATGTTTATGAGATGCGACTGGTGTGCGGGCTTACACGCACGTGTCGTGCTCCCTTTTATAAGGTAATGCACACCCGCACACCTGTATCTGGTTACCCTACGTTGTGGGATATGCCGTGATAGTATGTATGTAAGTTGCACTATGTTTATTTGACCATCTTCAAGACACTAAACACAGAGGTGATCTTGAGTTCAGTGTGAAATTCAAAACTCAATAAATTATATTTTTAATAAATTATGTATATTCGAATGAAATAACAAGATTAAATAAAAAAATATGGAGACACCCTTTTCATAGTTGTCACGTTACAGTCAAAATTCACAAAAAAACTCCTGGTTTTTTGCAATAAGTATAGCAATATTGTTCACTGTATGAAATACAAAATTGTTCAATTCTATCAAATGAATTTTACCATGCCATGGTCAGCGGGAATACACACATTCTGAAAGTTTCAGAGCTCTTAATGGTCGGAAAGTTAGTTGAAAACGATTGCTAAATTCCAGTAGGTACGGACTGACATGTGAAGTTTAGTGAAAAAATTACAAATGTAGGTATTGTGAACAAATGACCCAATTAATATGCAATTAGTTTTTAGTTCACACAATACAGAAGTTGTAAAGAATGTTGTGTTAAAGTAGTTAATACAATATTAAGTTTAATTAATACCTAAAGTCTTCTCATATCTAATACGTACGTCAACGTCAAAAAGTTTCGCCATTAAAATAATAATTATAAGCTCAACTTCCGAGATATCGTGTTTTCAAGTTTAGAAGATATATTTCAACAATGATATTTTTTTATAATAAATTTGCCGCATACTTCAATGTCAATTTTGTAAAGAAAAAAAAGGCATAAAAATAACGTGGCTCTGTCAATAATTTCTACATGTATGACTCTATACATAGGTACTTTAAAATCAATGGTATTTTAGTACGAGGCGAGAGTTGGTAATATTTTGTGTAAACTAACAAGGCATCACTTGGCAATAAACATAACAATAAAACGAGTGAGTTGTGGCCAACACTAAACTCTCCACTACATAGTTAAAGGATATGTTTTATTCTTGAAAGGTTGACAATACCTAAATTCATTTTTATGAAGGAACATTTCGACATTTTAAATCATAGGAAAGAAAAGGACGCAATCAGCGTGAAAGTTAATACATTTGGACTTTCTAATGGACACAAGTTTTTATAATACACCATACACACAAAAAAATCGTCATCGAACTCACAGTGTGCATTCTCTGCGTTGAGAAATTGATGTAAAATTTTTTATCAACAATAGGCAAGCATGAATGTCGATGAGGCGATGGATTCATGTCAAGATAGAAGAATGCGGTGTTCGGTTCTCACTGCCTATCCTCAGAAGGACATGGCGTGATAATATGTAGATAAATACTATTTCATTCATAGTAGGTGGTGCGGAATAAGAAGAAAAAATCTTGTATATAGAAGCACATACAATATCAATATGAAGTCGATAAGTCTGGGTTAGTAATCCAATGGTCATGAGTTCGAATCCTGCCACGACCGATTTCGTTCGCCTATAACACAAGTATACGCTTAATTTAGAGAATGTTTAAGGATGTATATGTACCTATTACAAGGACATATTAAAATAATAAAGAGGCATATTCATTCTTCTTTTAAAAAAAATGAGAAAAACTTAATTTTCCCATACTTCTGTTCTATACATTTTTCATACAATACAATAATGCAATTACACACGACTTAATATAACAGACCATAGAAATTTCACTGTCGCCTATGTTGTGTTTATACAAAGATAAAAAGAGAAATTCAAATGTTTATATTAAATATGCACAAGGATAAATAAACTGCACATGATTAGAAGGTATGAAAGATAACATACATAGTACCTAGTACCTATGTACATTGAAGATATCAAAATAAATATTATATCAACGAAGAAACATAAAGCCTTTGAGAACACGAGATAGATTTATTTATTAATAACGAGATAGATTTATTTATTAATAACGAAGAATTCGGAAATTTAAACTCAAACGATAGATAATCGAAACGACAATTTCAGGTTCTGTGTTGTATAAAATTAATAATGTGACGGTTGGTATTTGGCAAAAAAACGTGTTTATTATTGTTCAGGTGACCAATTATTCCTATGAAAAAAATAATAACATTTACAAATTAAATAAAAATATATATTTAATTTTGATATGTAGGTATCTATCTATTTTATATAAACAGTCACCCGGCAGTCACCTTATTCTTCTTCTTAATAACAAAAGTTTTATCATGCGAACGAATTAGATTTTTACTCTCCACACTATGATTTCAAAATTTTTAGGCGTATTTTTTACATCAATTTCTTAACGGGTATCATGTTGATAGTGCACACTGTGATTTTCGTCGTGATGTGTTGGTATCATGTAGAAAATACATACTATGAGTTTCGTGACAATGTTTTTGTGTGTATAGTGTATTGTGAAAATTTTTGTCCTCTGGGAATCTTATATTTGTTTAAGAATCTAATAGAAATGTACTTCATAAAAAATGCATTTAGAAATTGTCAACATTTCAAGAAGAAAAAATGAACGCTTACTATGGTGTGGAGAGTTTAGTGTTGGCCACAACCCACTCGTTTTAACATTGTGTAAGCATTCGTAATTCTTTGTGGTAACAACTTTTTACTAAAAAAACAATAAGGCTACATAATCTCAACATAGGTTGAGATGGGCTGGCCATGTACAGAGAATGCCAAACACGCGACTACCCAAAAAAATCATGTTTGGTCACCCGGGAGGTAAACGGAAGATGGGGAGACCAAGACTGAGATGGGAGGTCGACATACGGAGAGATGCAGAAAAGCTCCTGCAGGTCCCTAACTGGAGAACGGCGGCTGAGGATAGAAGAGGTTGGAGGCGCGTGTTGAAGGAGGCCAAGGCTCGATTTGGGCTGTAGCGCCATCGAAGAAGAAGAAGAATTTCAACGATGTGTTTATATTAATTAATTTTAGCAGAAAAAAATATATGAGGTCCATATATAAAATAAATAACTACTTAACAAGAAAAAAAGAATTAGAAGCGTACACTTTGAAAATGAGCGCATTTTTTTTCTTTCTTTTTTAAAAATAATGAATGTCATTTTAACAAGTGCATAAACATCCTCATACATTCCATAAACTAAGCATAAATGCTTGTACTATAGGTGAACGAAATCGGTCGTGGCATGATTCGAACTCGCGTCCGCTGGATTACTAACCCAGCGAGTTAACCGCTCTACCACCACTCATATAAACAAATGTTTAAATAGGTATTAAAATTGTACATATCTTTGTAGACCAGCACCCTTAATCGTGAATTTCAAATCAAATCCCAATTTCGGATTTTCGCTAAGAAGCTACCGTTGTGATATAGAATAAGGTGGTAGGTAGGTATGTTCTAAACGTAAATTGAAATAGGATTTGGATAGGTACTAGTTTCGATAATATGGCCGCTGGTCACCTTATTGTTACACGTTTTCCTGTATAAAAATGTCAGTAGTTTGATAGTGAGATATTAAAATATTTGTCATATTGGAATGAGCAAATAAAATATGTATAATATTATTTTATACAATGATGTCATCGGTGTGAGGTTCATAACATTAATGTCTACCATCTTGGAATATAAAAATATGTGTAGTAATGTAGGCGTGACTTGACTATTCTCCCCGCCAACCACATCTCACCAATGACGATATCGAAATATGAAGTTATCGAAAGAAAAAAATAGGTTCGATTTGGAAAAAAAAATAGGATCAATTTGGAAAAAAAAGATTCGATTTGGAAAAAATAGGTTCGATTTGGAAAAAATAAGTTCGATTTGGAAAAAATAGGTTCGATTTGGAATAAAATAGGTCCGATTTGAAATAAAATGGGTTCAATTTGGAAAAAATAGGTTCGATTTGGAATAAAATAGGTTCAATTTGGAAAAAAATAGGTTCGATTTAGCAAAAAATAGGTTCGATTTGAAATAAAATGGGTTCAATTTGGAAAAAATAGGTTCGATTTGGAATAAAATAGGTTCAATTTGGAAAAAAATAGGTTCGATTTAGACAAAAATAGAGGAGAAATTCATTCATAAAAAGATAATTTACAAATAATCATGTCTATGTTAATGCACTTTACACATGTCATAATCCAACTGTCGAATTTGTTCAAAAGAATTACATAGTTAAAACCTTGGGTTCCGTAAGACAATTTTGTATGGAGTAGTGGACTTTTTGCGTGTTTTATTCATCTTTGAATTAAAATGAGTGAGTTGTAGCCAACACTAAACTCTCCACACCATAGTAAGTGTTCATTTATTCTCCTTGAAAAAATGAACAAAAAAAAGGTTGACAATCTCTAAATGTCAACCTTTCAAGAAAAACTCATAGTATGCACTTTCTACATGATACCAGTAAGAGATTTTAAGTAAAATTGCATTACTAGCAAGATGAACATGTATGAGACAGGATATCGATGTCGATGAGGCGATGTATATGTGTCAAGATAGAAGAATGCGGTGTTCGGTTCTCACTGCCTACCCCTTGATGAAGATAGAAGTGGAGAGTAAAAAATACACTTGTCTGACACATATAATATCAATATGAAGTTAATCACTCAATTTTTCCATACAGAAGCTATTTTATTTCTGTTATATGCATTTTTCATACAAATTTATTTCACATTGATATGGCAGACCATAGATTTTTTTCTTTAAATTTTGACAATCCTTGAATGCATTTTTGATGTGTATTTTTATTGTACCTATCAAAATTTTAAACAGTATAAAAATACATCGATTTTCCAGACCATGAGAGCATTTTGAAAATTTGGACCTCAGATGAAATCATAGAGAAGAAATTAAGAAGAAAGTTGTCTATGGAAATCTAATCAGTCCTAGGTCTATGCACTTTACACATATGATGAAGTCGATCGGACTTATAATTTGGGCTATAGAGAGGACAAAAAAAGGTTAATCCGTACGGCGAATGCCATACGCCATACATACAAACACATCACAGCAAAACTCATAGTGTGCACTCTCTACATGATACCCGTTAAGAAATTAATGTAAAAAAAATACGCTTAAATATTGTGAAATCATGACTCTCAACTATTCCATAGTGTGGAGAGTAAAAATAATTGTAAAAAATAATTCCTGAATATTCCTTCTACATCCTTCCATTTCTTCCTTCCTTTCGTCATTGCTATATGAGGTGTTATTTATTTTTATTTGTTTAATTTTTTTTCTTTCTTGTTTGCATAGTCTCTTTTAAATGTACCAAATTAACTTTAGCGATTTCACGTTGCTCGGGTTGGTTGGAAGAAATTTCCATATGGCAATAAACCAGCCTTTGTGCATTTGATTTTTACGAAGAAGATAAATAAATAAATAAGTTTTTAATTTATATACTTACCTAGTCTATTCATTCTCAACACTTCAACCATACATACAAACCATCAAGACATGATCCTCATGGGGTAGGTAGAGACAATTGATTTACTGTATTTTAATAGAATTAATATATCGTAATGAAAATAGCTACAAATGAAATAAATAAGTAAGTCCAACCTTGACTTGATTGACGGCTTCTTCTGGTGGTAAGTCTTGTACACTACCCAACTGTTGCTCAGCCCATTGTCTCACTGCATCGCTGGCTTCTCTATACTGCCTCCATAATCTTACCGCATCCTGATACCTGATATCATAATAGGTAATCAATATCAAAAGTAGTTTCATTTGATTCAATACTAAGAATGATAGTATGATAATATGTCCTATTCTGATTTGTTTACGTCTAAATCAACGGGAGACAGTGGATAAAAGGATTTTATCCACGCAGTGTGACGTAACGAGTCCCGTATAAATGCAGTCAACTTTTTGACATTTCTCATGTACTAAAATTCAGACGAATTAATTTAGACGAATCAGAATAGGACATAATAAGTGTATGTACGATTTAAGAATACACAAGACATATTTGTGTATTTTTTTTCAATTCATGGCAAATTGAACATATTATTTTCAAGAATCATTTGACTCAATCTTCTATATTTGATTTCTATTGGATTAAATCAAATAATCCAGTTAATTATAGAGTTTCATAAGAGACTTCATAAAGAATAAGAAAAACCTAAAATAATGATTGAATTTAACTGGTTAAACAGTTCAATAAAGATAAGATTACATACTTGTCACATAACTGCTTGAGATTGTTACATGTGTCATTATAAGCAACAACAGCATCTGACACAGCATTTTCAATCTTCCTTGTTACTTCAGGATCACATGAATTAGACAATGGTTCCGCTGCAGCCTTCAATTCCTCAATCAACACCTCCCGGTCACCCATATCACCAGATAGACCCTTCAATGAAATTCAAAATTATTAAGTAATCATTTTAAATAGATATTGAGTTTTTATCTAATTGTTTTAATGATTTTATGCAAGGTTAAATATTTAAACAAAAACACAAACCTCCAATCTTTCAGTGGCCTTCAGTAGACGATCGTAGTCGACTTGTCCTTGAACTGTTAAAAGTTCTATCATGAAATCAGCCTCCTGAACTGATTGTTGTACCATTTCTAGTTGTCTCTCAAACCTCCTCCACAGACCCAAACGATTTCGGAGTAAGGCCAAAAGATTTCCACAGCGAGATTCTAACGCTGAATGGTTGTCTTGAAGTTGAGATATTTCTCTTTCAACTTTTACAGGTGACACTGAAACACGTAACCTCACAGGTAGTGTATGTAAAAGCTGTCGCAACGCTAAAAGGTCTTGCCATTGTGAAACTAAATCTTCACCGACTGACTGACAGTTGATTAAGGCCTGTTCGACGATATCACTACCCATTTTTTCATTTGATTCACATTCGTCCAAGGTTTGTTGAACTTTTTGATGATTTTTTCTCATTTTTGAAAGACCAATGTGAATTGTTGCAAGCTTTTCTTTCAATAACAATCCACCTTCTAATTCTTCAGAAATGAGTACTTCCAATCGATGAGCTTGTGATAAAAGTCCGCCTACTCTTTCAGACTCTAAAGCTGGTAATAAACCAAGTCGACCCAATTCATTCTCTATTCGTTCAATTCTTCTGCTTAAAATTTGTAATCTTTCTATATACAGATTCAATTCGTCTTCACTTTTAATTATGCCTTGAAGCTCATTTAGAGACAACTTTAAATCTCTCAGTTCATCTTCCAAGATAATTAGCTTTTCATCTACAGGAGCATCAGGTGCTGATATATTTTGAACTGCTGCAACATGTATCAAATCAATCTTCGATGACAAATTCTTCCATTTATCTTCAATTCTAGAGAAAAATTGCCTTTGAACCATTTCATCAGCTACAGGTATGATTTCCATTGCATGTTCAAACTGAACAGCGGCGTTATTTCTGATGTTATTATGAACTTCATGCTGTGCTTTTAATTCCCAGAAATGTCTCATGTTACCAGGAGGCCCATCGGGATAAGCTGATATACGGGAAATTTCTTTTTCAGCTTTCTTCATCCATGTCTCTAACCGTTCTGTTAGTAAATCATATTCTGTCCAATTTTCTCTAAATGCAATGAGTCTTCGTAAATGACCATTTATTTCATCTTGTAACTTAAGAACAACCTCCAACGGCTCATTATACCTTCCTTGCAAATTTGAACAGTTAACTAATTCTTGTAAACCATTAGCGATACCAAGAAGCTGCAGTAATCTAGCATGATGGTGTGATATATCCAAAAGTAATGAATGATATAAATTGATATACTGGTCATAATCTACAGATGTAACATTGGTTAAATCAGGTACTCTTTGATGGGCTACTTGAAGCCATTGTTTTTCTTCTTTCATACCTTGTTCAAGAATGGTCCACCTGGATGCAGCCAATGCCATTTGCTGGGCCCTACTAGCAGCTTTGTCTAATATGTTTGAAGCTTTATCATGTAAGGAATGATGCAAAGCGGAATGAAGTGCTCTAGTTTCATCATCTAAGTTTCCTTCGAGAGATTCCAAAATAGCTCGGCAATGACTAAGGTTAACAAAAAATTTACGATGTTTTTGCATTTCTTCTTGCAAATAATCAAGATTGATAACAGTTATTTTACTATCCACTAATGCATCTGCAATATCTGTTATCTGCTCAAACTCTTTCAATGTTTGTTCATATTCATCAGCCAATGCTAATAATTGTAAAAGTCTATCTCTTTCCAAGTTTATAGAACATTCAATTTGTTTTGTCAAATCATGTGTTGAGTATATAGAATTAGGTAATTCTTTTCCTGGAAAATCTCTAACTAAACCTCTAGCAGTTTGCAATTGATGTGCTGATTTTAGCATATGACAATGATTGCTAGATTCAATCTGATCAAGTTTTTCCAATTTAGTTTTATTTGGAATATCTGATAATAATAAGAAATCTAATTCGTGCTTCACACTTATCACAAGATCTTGGACATTCTTCGCTCCATTTAAAAACTCTTCCCATCTAGTATTATCAACATTTGCTTGATTTTCTGTTTCAATGGTTATATCTTTAACAGCATTGACTTGGTCTTGTAAAGAATTCAAACATTCATTTATTTTATCCTTACTGGATCCAGGATATTTGGATAAATCATTAACAATTGTTTTGAGAACTTGAACATTTTGATTAATATTATTTATTTCATCTTTAACATTATCTAAATCACTAATGATTCCTTTATTGGGACCTTCACTCATTTGTTGACGTTTAAGATAAACAATGTACTCAACTTTTTCTAGCCATATAAGTATTGTTTCTACTGTAGTTATTACTGTGGTTTCAATAACAACAACATTCTTTGTATCAATTGCCTTTTGAAGAGTATTTAAATTATTTTTAACTTCACAATTATATTGATCTCTAGAGACATCAGGAACTGAATCTTTAAGTTTAGCAATAATTAATGGATTGGTGAAATTCTTAGATTTTCTGTTATGATGCATGTTTTTAACCTTTTCTTCAATGATATTGCTTGTTTTATCCCAATAAACATCAGTTATAGATGGAGTCAATGCGTTTTGTTCAGAAGCAATGAATTTATTAACATTTGTAGCAGTTGAAACATGTTGACTTCCAATTGATGGTAAGTTAGTAACCTCACTTTCAATCAGAGACATAGAGGGTTCAGAAACATTGTTAATTTCACTTTGTACTTGAGGAGTAATTTTAATCTCAATATCACCAATCAAAATATCCTCATATTTATATGAATCCTTTGCAACACTTTCTTTATCTTTCGTTGAATCAATAGATGTTATTTCACTTATTCTCAGGGGTGCAGGTGAGATAGAACGTTTTGTTATATCAGAATATGAGATTTTATTACTTGGAATTGTCATAACTTGTTTTTCTCCATCAATAAACATTTCTGTTGATGAACTTGGTGAATGGAGAACATTTGGAGATATGCCTTCATCGGCAGAAATATCTCTGTAATCAATAACATTGTCTTTACTCGAAGATAGAGATGAAATTGAATACTCAGCAGATATAGGATCTGATAATGATTCAGGTGACAACGGAGAATTATTTCCATCAAATTCAGTGATTGGTTTCCTCTTATTTCTTTTCTTTTTTTTGACTCTTTTGTTTTTATCCATCACAATATCTTCATCATAAAGCATTTTATCTTCATCAAATGTTGTATTGTCTGGAAGATTTTCAATTTTGTTTTCAGACTCACGAAGAATAAACTCTTTAGATAATGACACTGTATCTTTTTCATCAGGAATTGTTATTTGAGCGTGGAAATGAACTTCGTATGGTTCATCTTTAGATAATGAACTTGTTGATGGAGTATCATCACTAAATGTTTGAATAAGATTTGGTGAAGTCTGAGTGGCCAAGTCTTCAGTGATTACAATAGCGGCTTGAGAAATTTCAGGAGAAACTGTTTGAACAAACATTTCAGTTGTGGAAATATTGGGTTCTATTGTAACTTGTGTTTCTTCATTACATAATTCTGGTGACTTGGAAATTGATGTTTGAATAGATATATCTTCATTTTCTGTTAAATCTTGAATAATAGAAGTCTGTTGACTTTGTTCATTTAAAGGAACTGTGTTGGTTTGAACTGCATTTTCAGATGTATCTGGCATTTGATTTTCTATTATATTGACATCTATGTCATCTTGTACTGGAGATGTTTGAGTCACAGCATTTTCAAATTCAATTTCAATTGATTTAACTTGTGAATCTTCGATCGGTGATGTTTGAGTCACTACACTTTCAAATGAAATCTCAGGTTCAATAGCTTGAGTTTCAATAGGAGACGTTTGAGTCATAATGTCTTCACATGGAATATTTTGAACAACAGATTCAATAGGAGATGTTTGAGTTACTTGTGGAAGTACTTCTGTAACTTCAGTTTGAATATCAACAGTATTCATTTCTTTTGGAATTGGTGATGATGTTTGTGAAAATTTATCTTCAGCAATAATTTCATCACAAACCACAGGCGCTATCTCTAAAGTTTGTATTTGAGTTGGAGAGGTTTGTTGGCTATGTGATATTATTTCTAATGGCGATGTTTGACCAGAAACATTCATTATATCTTCCTTCAGTTCGGGCGACGTTTGCACATAAATTTCTGTTGTTTCAGACACTTCTAAAATTTTATCAGGTGATGTTTGTACCGAATGTTCAATAACAGATTTTTCAATAATAGATTCAGGCAAATCTAATTCGGTAATAATTTGTTCTGCAACTTCTTTAGTTGGTTGTTGAATAGATTCTTGGAAATCTTCCAATACTTTCGGTATATCATCTGTAGATTTTTTAGATTTCTTCTTCTTTTTCTTTTTGTCTGTTTTATTAGAATCAAATGGTATATACTCATTTTCATCACTAAAATTGTTATCTTCATCGGTGAGCGATTTCGGATACTCACTTGTTTCCTCAACAACTTCTTTTATTTTTTGACGACGTCTAGTTTTATGTTTAACTTTTACATCTTTATCCAATAGTGTTGAATTATTATCTTCCATTATAGTTACATCTTCGGGTTCATACCCAGTTTCACTTACTTTACTTTCTTCACTTGCTTGGCTTAAAGAATCAATTATTTCAGTAACAGTTGGCTTTGGAGTTTCTGGTGCATCCAAAGATTCAAAAGGAATAGCAATATCAATCGATTCAGCCAAAGATGTCTCAGCTGAAATCATTTCAATGTTCTTATCTCCATCCGGAGAGACTTTACTTTCTGATTCTAAGAACAATTGAGTTTCTTGAATTTGTTCATCTGCATCTTTTAATTTATGTTTTTTCCGTTTCCTATTTCGTTTTCCACCAATATCAAAGCCATCCCTTGGGGAAACATCATCATACTCTGATTTTGATGAAATATTATCAGGGGATTGAATTTTGTTATTTTCACTGATTGTTTCAACTTGAATAGTTTCAGATATGTAAGGTAAATCTGCAGACGCTTCTTTTATGATTGATTTTGAATTCAATAAATTTTGTTCATTATCAAATTTCATAGATGCAATCAACTCAACATTTTCTATATTACCGATTGATACAATAGGTTTCTCTTGAATGCTTAGTTCATATTCAACAAAAGTAATTTTACTTTGAGATTCTCCTTGCTGTTTCTGTGGATTTTGAGATACTGTTTTTTGGACTACATCTGGAATAACTCGGTCTTGACTATCCACATAAGTGTAGTGTAATGGGACATCTACTTTTATAGAATCTTTTTCAGATGCAGGTAAACATATTTTATCGTGTGAAATTGGACTTTCTCTTCCAAAAGTTTGAGTTTGATATTCAGTAACTTCGTTAATTGCAGGATATGTTTCATTTTGATCAATTTTTTCCATTTCTTGAATACAAGTAGGAAGTTCTTCAATAGTAGTTGCATCGCTTACTAAAACAACTTCAACATCTTGTGGATCTAATGGTTTATGCTCAATTTGAAGAGTTTCAGTCACAATTGTTGGTATTGATGGAGCACCCATAGCAGTTTGTACATCAACAATTTCAATAGAATGAGATTCACATATTTCGTTTTCGGGTGGAAGATTTATAACTTCTTCAATAATAGGCTTACTCTCGAGAATTATACCAGTTTCACTAATGATAATTTTACTTTTTTCTGGTTCAAAAATTTCTTGAACTACGCCTTCAATTTTTTTACTAGAGACACTGGGTATGTTTGTTGATACTTCCTCAACATTAGTTTTAATAGGTATTTCACTGGAAGTTGATTCTGGCGAATGATCTAAACTTTCAATGATAACCTTATTTTCAAGGAATGGATCATTTTCTTTTTGCACCAAACACATTTCTGGAGCAATATCTTCATTTATCTTGGTGTGTTGTTGTTCATGGTGAATCATACTTTCGGAAATCGTAGGTATATTTACGGATTCAATTGCCTTTTCACTTGGAGAAATTGGTACAGTTGGTTCAACATTGGAAATTGATACTGTTTGCGCAGTTACTTTTTCACAGGTATATGATTCCGTTTCAATTTCGGGATGTTGATCTTCGACTTTTCGTTCTTGAGAAAGTTCAGTCAATTCAACTGGATCTGAAATATGCTTAACATTGAAAGCGATTATTGAATCATCCAAATTTGGAATATTAATAGGAATTTTACTTTCAGATATGATAGCTTCATTAATGACTTGGTGAATATTGTCAGGGGCAACATCACATTTGATAATATCAAATTGTGGGGCAGCTTTTTCAAGTTTTAAATTGTTTGAGGATTCTTCAATTATAATTGTATCTTTTTCAGATTCAACCATAGTAGGAACTACCTCAAAATCTTCAAGAATCAAATTATGTTCAGGTGATTGAATATCTAAGCTTCCTGATATTTGTAATGGTGTTGAACTTTGTTCTATTTCCAAATTATATTGAGGTGTATTACTTGTGAGTACTTCTGGATTTTTAAGTTCAGATTCTTCCAAAACTGAAAGATTACCATCAACCTGAATTGGTTTTGAACTTTGTTCTATTTCTAAATTATATTGAGTTGTATTACTTGTGAGTATTTCTGGTTTTTTAAGTTCAGATTCTTCCAAAACTGAAAGATCTGGTTTTTTAAGTTCAGATTCTTCCAAAACTGAAAGATTATCATCAACATGAATTGGTTTTGAAGGTATTGGTTGATAAACATTGGATCTTTCTGCATTTAAGAAGAAATTTAGGTCTACAGGTAATTGCTTATGTTTTTCTTCTACTATAACATCTATAGAACCAGATGGAATAATTGTCTCTTGAATTTTATGTATTTCATTAGGCTTTTCAATAAATGATGATTGACTATCTAAATTATCCACACTTTCTTCGAGTTCAGTTATTGTAACTCTATCGTTATAATCCGATGGATTATCAATTGGTTTATCAATACTATCTACCTGTTCAAAATTTACATTCTCACCCTTTAGAGGCAATTGTTTATCTATATTTACATGTGTTTGAATATTATCTATGTTTACAGGTTGTGCATTTGGATCACCAGGATCATGTGGTTGATACTGTTCATTACTAACTACTTGTCCATCTACTGTTTTAGTGACATTTATAGTGACTCTTGGAATATCTTCTTCAGTTACATCAACTTCTTCTGGTTCTTCAATAACCTCTTCGGTCACATGTTCTTTTCCATCAATTATAATAACACGTCTGATGATTCTTCTTGTTCTTCGTATAATTCTTCTAGTAACCTGCTGAACAATCGCTCGAACGCTGGATGAAGATGTATGAATTTGTGATTCGTCAAGAACTGGAAATTCATCCGTTTGGAGTGTTGTAGAAGGTACATTCTCAATACTCTTTAAGCCTCGTGAAAGTAGTTCGTCGGGAAGGGCTCCTTCTTGGAAAGTGACCATACATTCAGGTTTGGTAGTAAATTCTTGAATTGTGACTTCCCCACCTGGGATTCCTGATATTATTTGACCACCATAGTTTTGTACACAAGTGGTCTTTTGTTTTCCATCAGGATCTGTAACCATGGTTGATGATTGTGCTCCTTGAAGTGTTACCTGCGAAAATGATTCAGAAGTAGGTATAACGGAACCATCAACTGTGACAGTAGACTTATTTTGTATTTGGTGTTGTTGAATCATTTGCTGTCGCGCTACGAGAGTTTTCCTTATTTTACGAACAATAATTCGTTTAGAACCATCAGCATCAACAATCACCTCTGTTGTTGTTTCATCAGGTTCAACCATGACTGTTTCAAAAGATTGCGGGTTACTGTGTGTAATATTCAAAAGAGTATTTTTGGTATTTTCACTTTCATTTCCTTGATATTTGGCTTCTACTAATAGATTCTCTTCAATATCATATGGCAAAGTTGTAGGTTTACTAGCGATTTCTATGGTTTCATGTTCATTGGACATTGTTTGAGTAATCTTAATATTTTCGGGTTTATGAATAGAAGTTGTTTGACTTAGGAGTTCAGTTTGACTCTGAACATCGTGAGGAGGAATACATGTTACAGCCATATCTTTGGTACCAGGCTCCGGCGAAGTAAGACTGTGCCCTGTTTGAACGTCCACATCATTTGGAGGTGCACAAGTGGTCGCCACATCTTTGACTAGCATAACAGGTTCTGGAGATTGCAGACTTTTTCCCGTTTGAATTTCGACATCATTTGGAGGGACACAACTTATTCCTATATCTTTGTGCCTAGGTTCTGTTGATTGTAAACTTCTTCCAGTTTGAGTTTCCATTGCTATAAATTCTTGAGTCTTGATTATATTTCTTTTTGGTTGTTTAATATCGCAAACTTCTTCTTCTGGCATCGGACTAGAATCGAGAGTATTATCTGTCAAAGAATCCATTTGTTCAGGTTTATCATCCTCTATTTTGCACAAAAGGTCATTTAACTCATTTATTTTGACATTAAATATTTCGTCTGTATCTTTCAATACAACGAGTGTCGTTTGAAGTTGATTCAATAATGTTTTGACTAGATTTTCAGTATCAGAATTCGTCTGTAATGGTTCACAGAAATTAATAAGATTTTCTAATTTAATAATTCTATCTTTTAATTCATTTTTACTCTCTTCGTATTGTCTAATGATTGATTTTATTTTATCTGGATTATGATCTTGAACATCTTGTTGTAGAATTAATTTTATATCTGCAAGCCACTTTTCTACTTCATTTAATAATATTTGGTATTGTAACAGTTCCTCAATTTGTCGACTTCTTTCTCTTTGTGCAGCCTGGAAAAATAAAAGAAACATATTGTTTTACTCTCACAATATAACACATCAAGATGCAAATGAAACAAAGTTTATTTAAATGTATTTGTGTTGACATAATATATTATTTACGAACGTAAAAAAATGAAATATTTATGTAAATTACGCCCAAAAATCTTTAATAATTGGCGACTTTATTTGAATTTAACTACTAAATAAATATAAAAGATTATACTATAAATATTTAATTAATTCGAATTTAATGTGAAATATATGTTAGAATATTATAATAAAATAAGTTATTATATTATACAACATATTATTATTATGAGAAAAGATTGCTTATTAATTTTATTTACGAAATAGATTATTTCTCTTAAATTAACGATACTAAAGATAGATGAAACCAAATTGATGTGAAAGTAAAGAAAAAATAAAAAGAAATATAGATTATAACTATATTTACTGTTTTATCATTATTTTGTATATGCATGCACTGTGTGCTGTCCTTGTTATAACAAAATAAAATTAAAATGTCCTTTGAGATTCTTTAAAGTATGTTCTTTTTCAAAGAATTTAAAGATTTGTTTTTGGCACGTATGCAGACGACAGTAGATTCAACGCTGTATTGATACTGATAATATTTTGATCTTTCGCTTTGCCAGTCAACATTCAGAGAGAGTAAGTGACAATACATAGAAAAAGCAACAGATAGACACCCGTATCCCAGGAACAGGCACCGTAGCATAACAGGACAAAGTCCTAGAGAAAGCACAAGAAGATGTTTCGGTTACCTGAAGTGCCTTAGCTCCTTTCTCCGCCTGTCCCTCTAACGTGACAATTCTGGTGGTGATAGCAGCGAGGTGGGCAGCCAACTCCGCGGCGTCTGTGCCATCAACAGGAACAGGAAGGGCAGACAGCGCCCGCTCCAAGGTCGTCACCGAAGCTCGGTGCTCGGAGAGTTCACTCAGAGCACCCTACAACATCAAATACATACACATTTTAAATTAACTACGTTATATTTTATTTAGAAAATCAAAGTATCATAAAGAGCCATTCACATTTACTAAAATTTGCAAGATTTTGATGTTGTAAAATATTCGAATAAGAAGTTATCTTTGCGGGCAGACTTTGCGGGTAGACTTTGCGGGCAGGCCTCTCGCCCCTACCTCTACAGGATATATATTTGTGCTAAAGCCATTTCGAACTGTTATCTACCAATTCCTTGTGCTTGTTTAGCTTGTATTGGTGGTCTTTTTGAATATTTGTGTCCCATGGAAGTCAGTTCCACATAAACAACGATTTTCAATGAAAGGGAGTATATTGTCGACTCAGTAAGAAAGAGAAGAAAAGAATGAAAGAGAATATATTAAGTATTAATTAAGTATAGTTATCGAAAAACATTTTGAAAAACGCGGAGCGTGGATTTATATTTAAGCTTGTAGTAGCGCAATCAGTCCCATTTCGAATTATGTCAAGATATCTGCCGATAATTTTACCAACCTTCAAAAAATATATCCTATTAAAAGTAATGATTTGAAAATCCACGGTTTGCGATAAAACCAATAAAATGAAGAGTTTAAAAAAGACCTGAAGTGAAACCCCATCCCCAAGCTATCCTCAAAGTAATATCATCAAATAATAGCTAATAAAATGGTTGTACTTCCACGAACTCTGATATAAATATGTACATATAGAGACTTGTACATATCAGCTCTTTTAGAATAAAACTGTATCTTAATACCTTATTAAAAATCATATCTTAATACATCGATGATGGATTTGTATGAACTCGAATGCCAAGGTTGTACCTTTACTGAATTTGGTTTTCGAATAGAAAAATCATCGTTCGTTTTTGGAAAATACACTCCAAAAAATAAGAAGTTAATAGTGATCTAAACATAAATATTTAAAGTAAGTACCATATGGAATTACGTCAAGAGTTGACGTAATAAATTTGACGTTCAAGGATCATGTTAGATATTAGGATAACTCTTGAGTCGCAGATTCCGTATTCGATCCACGGAGGGTTTGTGCCACAATGTCCACAATACAATCTCAATACAAAGTGTACAAATAATAGAGGCTGGATAATAATTGATTGTCATAGTAGATTAGTTGTCTGAGTAACAATACAAAATAAAACGAACACGCGAGAAACTAATACAAATCGAACTCCCCCAATTCTGAAGACTACAAATTTAATGACAAAAATTCTATCGCAGGAGGTACCTACCGACACGACTTATATAACAAAGGGGGATCGTAATTTAACGATCTCCACACACAAACGGTTTTATAATAAGCAACAATTTATTCTACGATATTATTGGTCTATAAAAAGTTCATAGGTTACCGTAAGAAACGAGGGTCAAATCTTCGTCTTCCTAGTTAATCACGCGTTTAATGATTTCTTAGTTAACTTTCTGTCAGCCGGGCCGGCATGAGATGCAGTGCAGACAGCGATGTCAAATAAACTAACGGCCGTGAGCATCGAGGACCGTCAAATCGTTGCATTTGAATTGGAAAATTGGGTACTAATACAAACCAAATGTGTTCACAATGTAGTCCAGGCACAAGATAAACCGAGACGATAGCGTTCGAGTCTAAATATAGTTCGGTGTTCCAAGTAACGACCGAATGCATCGATTTGTTAAGGAATCACAAATCTATAGCGGCGAGATGTTGTGAGATAGATAGCAATGGAAGTCGAAGAATTCCGAGCATTCATATTACAATGTTATTGGTATACCTCTACGTCATGGACGATAGTAAAAATATTTCAAAAGATAATACATACATATACAATGTTTTGAAACGACGGAGATAATAAACGTCAAAAAATTAATATGTAGACCCGTGTCAAACCGAAATGAAAAATTTATTATTAATTTAATTTTTGATTTAACTACACCTAAAAATCTAAAAATACTTAACCACGTGAATTAATAAAGTGAATATTAGGTACTGATATAATAATATGTAGGTAGGTTACTTTATTTCAATCTTTGTATAAAAATATACACAAAAACCGCCGTGTCTTGAGTCGTTTGACGGCCGGCATCAAGAGTTCGATCCCCAGCAAAGGTGAAATTTATTATTTCTTACGCAATTAATTCTTATGTGAATTGGAAACACTGGTAACTTAATATGCAATAAACTCGTCACTTGCACAACAAAATCAAGATATTGTTTATTTTAATTTGATAATACTGATAAGCATATTTTTCTTTGAAATGTCTATGTGTATAACAAAAGACAAATTATGTTCAGTTCAGCAATGAGGTTCACCGGCAATTCTGAATGTAGTGCCGTTCTATGTAAGACGAGACTGGTGTGTGTGAATACACGCATGACATGTGTCGTGTTTCTTTTTAAAATGTACGCACACCTGTCGCTGGTTATACCACATTGTGGGAAATACAGTGATGCTACGAATGAATGAACACATACTTAAATGTATATTGAATACAATTTCAATTTTGTGTAGTTAATATATGTAGAAGTTAATTATTTTATCATAAGTTATTTAGTTAATGTAGAAGTACTTACATTAACAGTCAATAGTTACTAATCTACCCTTTAAACCATACAACAATTCAAAATTAAATAACTTAACAATATTGTAACAAAAATATTGATAGCTATCAATTGAAAAATCCAAAACCCGAGGGATAAACAAGTTATACTAAATTATAGGTATAATGAAAATATATAATGCGTAAGTATATTACCCAAGTATTTTAAAATTAACTGGAAAATATAAATAGTTACATAATAAACCATTGAAATTACAAATAAAAGGAAAAGGGGTAGTAAACTCTAAAACTTACCGCTTAATTTTTTTTCGAAAATAACAATCAAACACTCGTTATAATATGTTCATTTACCGAATCACAAGTTTAGTATAACAAAAAAACAAGACGATTAAATTATTCACTTGATAAAATAAAAGTATCCACACACACACAGATTACAAATATAACAGAAATGAGCCTGTATTGCACACTTTTATCTTGTTATTAGATACAACAATGTATTGACTTGATAACTTTCATTCTCCATTATATTATAACATGTAGGTAATAGATAACGCTATCTAGGCAATCTCTCATTTAAATTTTGTCTGCTAATGGCTGGATATAAATAGACAATATTTGTTTTAAAAGCCGGTGTGTTACGAAAGATGAAAAAATAATATTAAAACAAGACGGCTATACACGGTGGAGGCACGTAACAGTCTGTCGTCTGTCCTAAGGTATATAATGTGTTTATGGCATCGCGTTTAGATAGTTTCACGATATATTATTATATTCCCTCTGCAAGATGATCTAAGAGAATAAAATGCTTCTACAACTATTTCCAACGATGACCTCCTGCCGTTAGTAATACTATCACTATTATTTATATGTATGGTCTCACATGTGTTATGCAAAAACATAATATTGATTGATCGTCCCGACTGTGAATTCTTCGATTTGGCAGAGGATCATATATTTCAGCACGGCTCTCTTGCCATTTTAAAACTGACGATGATGATGCGCCATCGCTAATGTAAATAAACAAAGCGTTTGAGACGCATCGCAAAAAAAAACTTTCAAACAGCTGGCGTTAAAAGGAAACGAAGAAAATATTTAAATAACAAATCATTAATATTACGTTCATTGAAAAATGTCGGATGCAAAAGAAATTATTTTAGTGATTAAAAGGCATATTATATAATCGATTGTATGAATTGGAATGGAGCACTAACGCCAGTCATGAATGATCGCAACATATCTAAGGATGCTAAAGTTGCCATTCATAATGCTATCTTAGTGCCAATCTTGACTAATGCAAGTGAAACCTGGACATGGCAGAAGTCGCACGAAAGTAGAATAAATGCAGTTAAAATGAGATCGATAAGAATAATCTGTAATAGGATGATGTATGTCAGGGTCAGAAATGAGGACATAAGGAAAGAATGTAAGATAAAGAAATATGTCATTAATAGAATAATAGTGAAGACATTGAGACGGTTTGGCCACATGGGGAGAATGTATGAGGAACGCCTGACGAAGAAAATATACATTGCGGACAAGAATGGAATGAGAGGTCGGGACCGCCCAAGGAAGGGATGGCACGTCCATGTGAACAGTATTTTGGAAGACGGAAATGTCAGAAGCATGAGTAACAGACGAACATGTATAAGACGATGTATGAATGTCGGTCATGATAGAAATAAGTGGCGTTCGGTTCTCTCTGTCTACCCCGCGAGGGACATGGCGTGATGGTATGTATGTATTGTAAGCGGTGGTCAGTATGATTATCGGCCTTTGCATCTCAGTTAGTTAGGTATCTGACTGCTGATCCAAAGTTATCGGTGTTAGATTCCCGGTGGACACGCAGTTTTTAATTGTCTTCAGAAGATATCAATTGTCTCTCACAGAAGTTTCCAGAATGTGGCAACTTGTTATTGGGTGCTTGTTAAATTAATATTTGACATAGTACCTACCTGTTAGTTGCCTGAGATAAAATAAATAAATATTTTTATAGTCAACTTTCTAAATGATATTACAGTTTTTTAATTATGTTTTAAAAGAAGAAACCGGTTGCATAAAATAGCTCATTCGTGGTTACCTATAATATTTTTTTTATGTTTTCAATGTTGAATTAATGATACATCGTTCTATTTTAGATGTTACAAGGATAGGAATGTAACGATTTACTAACATTAACAATTTAAACGAGTGGGTTGTGGCCAACGCTAAACTCCTCACTATAAAGTCATTCTATAAAGTATTCAAATTTTGTATGGAAAATTTCCAACATTTTCATGAAATGAGTTTGTTAAATTATTTTTTATTTAAATATTTTATTATGAAAACTTGATAACTCTTCAATGCCATTTTATGAAAGTGATGTCCCTTTTTACCAATTTGAAAACAAAAATTTCAAATTTTAAGTTTCCTGAGCTTGGGGTCACTTTGAAATATTTGACAGTTAAAAAAATTGAGAAGCACTATTCATATATCGTTCAAAATCTAATGGGATCTAATCGAGTATTAGATATACATATTTGCAAAATTTGAATAGAATCGAATGAGTACTTTAGTCTATAATCGATAAAGTAAAATGAACACGCCGTACATAGCACATAGCACACACACACAGATACATTGTGATGAAACTTTCAGAATACAATCTCAGCATGATACTAGTTGATAATCTGCAAAAAAAAAAATACCCTTAAAAATTGCGAAATCATAACTCCCCACTATATCCCCTTGGGTTAGTGAGGAGTAAAAATGCGTTTTATAAAGACATTTTTTATTTTATTTTATAAACTGTTAATGGTGATAAATATATTTCACAGTCAAATAATAAAACGAAAAGTTTTGTATTTTCCGACACTGCATTCAATCATTTTCCAACTCATTATTGAATTCTAAATTTAATCTGGGAATAAACACGAACCGCCTATTATTATAATTCCAATTTAGTTTGCAATTTACCCTAGTAGAGTTTTCGATATTGTTACAAGGAATTATTATTACCTATATTACAAATATTTAGACATCGACAGCGAACAATATTATTATTTTTATTTTTGGAAAACTTCGTTCGTGCAAATAATGATGTAAGACAAAATATTAAACAATTTACAGAACAATATTTTTCATTACTGTGTTTTTGAATTGCATTTTTTAAAAAATTCTTTTGCTTTCCTTTATTTTCATTGTTCTTGTTTTATGAACTGCTATGTTTTATTTTTTTACATCTAATTGATTTACAGTATTTATGTTTTTGTTTTCAACATATGTATTTTTATTCTAGTAGTGTGTAAAAGGCAAATTGTGCCGTTAATTCAGTTAAGACAGTGTTGACAGGTTGGTAAACCCTGCAAACTTTTTGAAAATAAATAATAATATTAGGTATGTATATAATATAAATATGTAGGTAGGTATGAAAGAATATTTGTATGAGATCATCCAGTAGTGTATATAGGTACCTATAGCGTATTTATTATCGGTAATGACGCCATCAATGCAAGGAACGAAAATATAATAGGTGCGAGATTTTCAATGGGTATACATATAAAAATATTCACTTCATGATTTTACTTGTAGCTGCATCGTAAATAACATTATCCAAAGCATGAAGTGATATCATAATTGATATGATTGTTATTTAAAGTATTAGTCAATAATCAAAAGACAGTTTAATAATTTATTATTGTACTCACTACTGAAGTAGTTACCGTTTACCAGTAGCGTACCGAAAAAATATAAAATAGGATATACCTAATATGTAGGGGAGATCGGCGTCGAAAGTAACAGGTGTCGATTGTAACAAACGTTCTAAATTACAAAATATTTATTTTGTAAAGGTACAACCACCACCATCTATTAAACTAACTAAACCGAAATCTAACGTTGGACATAATTTTAATCTATGGTCAGTTTGACAATACCGATAAAACGTGGTGATGCTGATTTTACGCGTGCGAAGTAAATACCTATATTATTAAAAGGTCATCCATTCGTATCTACCATATCTTATAAGTTATTAACGGGCTATTTCACCACCTCTGGATAAAGTGCCCGATAGCCAATCTAACACAAATCTAACGGATAAACTGAAAAATGCGTTTCACGACTCTCTGATAGCTCTATCCCATGGATAAAGTTCTAGATATGTTGTCTAGCGGAATAGGTTCGCGATAAGTGATAGATAAGTTAAACTGAGTATAAGTTATTTTTTAAATGATCGAAATTTATGACCAAATCGACGATGATATCGTATTTTTACATAATACGAGACAAAATCGGCGTCAGAGATTTATTCCAAATGCGAAAAGATTATTTTTCGGAGTTCGACAATATTGATTTCAAGGCGAGGTTTAGATTGACGAAAACGTCTGCACAGAACATTTTAGGACTCATAAAAGAAATTATTTTTTCTTATATCAGAGAGGATTTATGAGAGGATGACACCAACACGTTGGTGTCATCCTCTCAGAAATTCGTAGTTCTTTCTCTTTTATACATTCTCAAAATATTTGAAATATCTTGTTTTGTGTCCACGTGTTCGTTTTGACCGCGTGTTTATTTACCGTTGTCCGTTGTTTACTGCAACTTTTTACGATTTACAATGTGACAGCTTTATCAACCCATAGACAAGACCATTGAAATAGATGAAATTACAACGTTGCCACCCTTTATCCGTCGGATAACAATCTGTAAGAAATTTGTAGGTGGTGAAACGCTCGCTACATTTATCCTTAAGATAAATTTATCTTATGGATAGTTATCTAAAACTTTATCCAGAGGTGGTGAAATAGCCCGTAAGTGTTTTAATATGCGTATGTATTATAAATATTGTTTATTTTCAACGTACATACATATTTTAAAGTTATTATCAAACGCTTAAAATAAAACATAACTTAAAACCAATGTGTCGAATAGTTGCAGTTGTAACACTTCAGAAGGTGTCAATAGTAACATGTTACTATTAAACAACATGTTACTGTAAATTATGGGCTCATGAAAACTGCGCCAAAAATAAAAAAAACTAAATTATATATATGTGTCAATTGTCAATCCGATAATGATTAAGTTTTAAAAAAATATTTAATTTTATTATTTTCTTCAAAGAAAATATGCCAATTTTTCTGTTTGTTAACTAATTACATGTTCATGTATTTAAAAAGTACTATTAGTTAAGTGGTTTTTACAGATTTTTACAATATGTTTATTTTATTGTTATCAGAATACCAAAAATATGGCAATTCCTGCGTTTTTAAATTGATTTTATGTTGTTTTTCTTTCGATGATATTTTTTTTAATAAATACAAAAGCCTTAACTCGTTTTGTTTTTTGACCATGCCCCTATACTCTTAAAACATGGAAGATATTAACATAAAAAAATGATGTGGTTTGATAAGTAAACAGCTCTGATATGACTAAAAATAGGAATTTTGTTACAACCGATACCGATCTCCCCTACTTTATAAAAACTATTCAAAATAACAAAATATATACTTAATTTTTTTATATTTTTAAAGAATGGATACGTCCTTGTGAAATTTACATAATAATATAGGTATCTACTAAATCTCGCTCAACCACTTATCCATCTAAATAAATTTAAAAAGTTTACGGGAACAATATTTTTATATCTAGATCGATAAAGATACAGATAACTGATAGTTTTATCAACATGCCCTTTTTGTAGATAGATAAAGATACAGATAACTGATAGTTTTATCAACATGCCCTTTTTGTAGATAGATAAAGATACAGATAACTGATAGTTTTATCAACATGCCCTTTTTGTAGATAGATAAAGATACAGATAACTGATAGTTTTATCAACATGCCCTTTTTGTAGATAGATAAAGATACAGATAACTGATAGTTTTATCAACATGCCCTTTTTGTAGATAGATAAAGATACAGATAACTGATAGTTTTATCAACATGCCCTTTTTGTAGATAGATAAAGATACAGATAACTGATAGTTTTATCAACATGCCCTTTTTGTAGATAGATAAAGATACAGATAACTGATAGTTTTATCAACATGCCCTTTTTGTAGATAGATAAAGATACAGATAACTGATAGTTTTATCAACATGCCCTTTTTGTAGATAGATAAAGATACAGATAACTGATAGTTTTATCAACATGCCCTTTTTGTAGATAGATAAAGATACAGATAACTGATAGTTTTATCAACATGCCCTTTTTGTAGATAGATAAAGATACAGATAACTGATAGTTTTATCAACATGCCCTTTTTGTAGATAGATAAAGATACAGATAACTGATAGTTTTATCAACATGCCCTTTTTGTAGATAGATAAAGATACAGATAACTGATAGTTTTATCAACATGCCCTTTTTGTAGATAGATAAAGATACAGATAACTGATAGTTTTATCAACATGCCCTTTTTGTAGATAGATAAAGATACAGATAACTGATAGTTTTATCAACATGCCCTTTTTGTAGATAGATAAAGATACAGATAACTGATAGTTTTATCAACATGCCCTTTTTGTAGATAGATAAAGATACAGATAACTGATAGTTTTATCAACATGCCCTTTTTGTAGATAGATAAAGATACAGATAACTGATAGTTTTATCAACATGCCCTTTTTGTAGATAGATAAAGATACAGATAACTGATAGTTTTATCAACATGCCCTTTTTGTAGATAGATAAAGATACAGATAACTGATAGTTTTATCAACATGCCCTTTTTGTAGATAGATAAAGATACAGATAACTGATAGTTTTATCAACATGCCCTTTTTGTAGATAGATAAAGATACAGATAACTGATAGTTTTATCAACATGCCCTTTTTGTAGATAGATAAAGATACAGATAACTGATAGTTTTATCAACATGCCCTTTTTGTAGATAGATAAAGATACAGATAACTGATAGTTTTATCAACATGCCCTTTTTGTAGATAGATAAAGATACAGATAACTGATAGTTTTATCAACATGCCCTTTTTGTAGATAGATAAAGATACAGATAACTGATAGTTTTATCAACATGCCCTTTTTGTAGATAGATAAAGATACAGATAACTGATAGTTTTATCAACATGCCCTTTTTGTAGATAGATAAAGATACAGATAACTGATAGTTTTATCAACATGCCCTTTTTGTAGATAGATAAAATGAACATGTAGGTAAATACTGTAGTCTCATAAAGGTTTTTCCAAAATACTCACAACAGATTGGAAAGGATTATTTTATAAAAGCAAGGCAACGTATAATTCATCCATTAATATGGAATATACGATAAGTACTGCTATATACTGCTATATAAACCGCTCTAGAACCACCAAAAAACACACTCTAAAGGACAATATACGAGACAAGACGAATATTCGGAAGCTTTCGAGATGCAAAAGATAAATTAATATCGTCACACAGTTTGGGATATCTCGTTCATGTGTCTATTTTTATACTATTGGCTCACGTGGTAGGTTCGTAGTTCGTAGGTAAGGTGACGAATATTCACATTCCTGAGGACTCTCCAAACTTACGTGAGTCGGTGAGTAAGAGATGGACGGATCTATTCAAATAGTATGGCTATGATCGAAAGAAATTAATAATAATAAAATATTGAAAGTAATCACAAAAATAAATAGGCATTCTTATGAACAATTTTCGATTTATAGACGGGTGTAATATTTACATATCTAAAAAGCAATAAAAGAGTTGTGTGATATATTTCAAACAAAGACTAATTTTCATGTCCAATCAAATCTATGGAATAATTCAAGTAACAATAATGTGCAGTCATTACATTACAATCTGTACCTACATACTGCAATAAGATATTATATTTATCAAATTATTTATTGAACGATAGGCATTCATTCTGTCTCCTTCAAGGACATCCTTATTAGGTACTGTAATAAGTATAACATAATGAACTCGTTTTTATTCCACATTTTATCTTTTTGCTGTTTTATAAAGTAATCTAACAATACTATACTATAATTAGAAAATTCAATCAGCAAAATATATTATATGTATAAAGTTAAGTTGGAATATTAGGTACAAGCAATAATTACTCATCGACGCATTCGTTTTCAAATCATTAAATACGTTAATATGGAACGAAAAAATAAATTATGTGTTACCAAATTGGCAAGATTCAATTAGTTATTTAAGTATAATGTGGCGTCTAAAAGGGAAGGCGTTTTGATTATATATTCTCAATACTCCATCAAACAGACATAATACATAGTACAAGAGAAGATACGCCCATATCATTAGACCCAAGGTCGTAGACCTCACCAAGCGAATGAACTCGTGTGACTTCGCATTTGCACAAATCATTTTTTGTACAGGGATACACTCTTATAATCTATAAAATCTCTATAAAATCAAATCAACGTGCCACTTTTGCCCTGATCTTTACAACCATATATTTGCAAATATGTAGTATAAAAGTATCACTCGTATTCTCTAACTGGACGAGCTCTACATTCGCACTTACGTCATACAGGTAAATATTATAATGATATTGCATCATTTCTACACAGATGACACGTGCGACTGCATATCATTTTATTTATTCATAAAATAAAAATAGATGTACCTACCTACATATTTTAACATCTAATGAGTATTTATAAGATATTTCCATTTCGCCGAGAAGGGGGACAATTTGCACGAATAGCAACGAATCAAAAAGACACATAATTGCGCTCTGCGCACCCGGAGGCCAGGTTCAAGATATTTGGCGAAAACTATATCATACATAAGTATGGTGTAGATGTAGATTGATATGCATATTGGTAAAGTTGTGGGTATAGGTACCTACAGCTGTTATCGATTCACGGTCAAGGCAAAAGCAGTTATAATAATGTTTATTATATAATACTGCCTTATCCATTAATAACCACCAACAGTCGGAATATATATCTATATTTAACTATAACATACCAACCACCTATCAATTATAAGTATGTATAGTATATAACTAACATAATACAGTACTTTTGTGGTATTCGTCCAAAAAACTTTAGTATTTTCCAACCGCATCCTTTCATCTTTTTTATTTTTTAAAAAAAATATACAAATAGGTTAAAACGATTGAATGATATGAACATCGTCTGAGTTGTGGTGGCTTTCGTAGATAACAACCTTCAAAATGTTGAAAATTGCTATTTTAACGCGTCAGTTAGTATGAAGCCTCGATTATTATTATTTTTTTTTTTAATAAAAAAAATGAATATGTCCTTGTTAAACAAGTACATATACATCTTCCTACCTTCCCTAAACTAAACATAAATGCTTGTCCTATAGGTGAACGAGATCGGTCGAGGCAGGATTCGAACTCGCGACCACTGGATTACTAACCCAGCGCGCTAACCGCTCTGCCATCCACCCATCCATTGATTATACCTCTACCAAATCCTTAATAACCCTCTTACACCCACGTACCTCAAAGAGAAATTCGCCCACTTATCCTCACATGGCCTTAACTTACGGTCCCAACATAATAGCACACTTACATACAATACCAATACACCACACCTCTACTTATACTTACTTACGGTCCCAACATAATAGCACACTTACATACAATACCAATACACCACACCTCTACTTATCTTACTCGTTCACAGTTCATGCAGCTCGGATGTGGAATATATCCAGCAGCCGGAGAGTATCAGAGATGCCACTAATTTAATAGCATTCAAAAAGTGTCTCAAGTCACACTTTCTATCCACATAAACACAAATTAACGTCTTTTTCCCTTTATCCCTCTTCCTTTCTCCTCTCCTATCCTCCATCCAATAAGCATAGTGTATCTATCTGATGTATTTTTTATTATTCTTATTTTTTGTTTCTTATATTTGACTTTGTATTTTTAAGTTATGATTGATTTATTTAATTATTTTTTTTTTTTTCATTTATTATTATTTTTTTTTCTATTTCTCTATTTGTATTCTTCTATCCCTGTTACTGGCTGTATTTACCATGGTGGTTGACTGGTAGAGATTGCCTGCGGGCAATAAGTCCGCCACGTTGTATAAAACAATAAAAGTATTTTATTATTATTATTATTATTATAAAGCGTGATTTTACCGACTGTCGATTCGTTCAAGAGAATTTATTTCTAAAAATTAAATATTTATTGGATAAAAAATTGCATAATTTTGTAGCGATCTGTGCAAGTAACAAGTTGATTTCTATTTGTTTCAAGTGAGTAGGTACCTAATCAATGAGAAATATCTTAAATGAATTTATATTCTGCATGAATTGAGCCTAGGACAGTGTTAGATGGAATTTCTATGGGAATCATGTCAATTTCACATTTTCGAATCATTTATAATTTTACTTATCTGCATATTTAAAAAACACAATTAATAAAAATGAAAACGAACCACGAATCCTAATATATACCAAAAAAAAACAAACTCTGAAAAATCAATAAGTATAAATAATAATTCAATATATAACAATACACATACCTATTAAATAATGATAATGCATTAATGTAATTTATATTCAAAAGGAGTTTGTTTGTTCAAACGAATTTAGAACCGTCGAAACAAAAATTCTAGTTTTGTTCAGATGATATTAATTTCTAAACAGATTACTTTTTTAAGTGGATTAAAAAAGTTATAGACAAATGGATGAAATGAAACTATAGTTAGTGAAGACACAATATGAACAAGTAAATTGTTTATTAAATTTAGACAAAATAAAACAACCCGAAAAAAAATTCACAAAAGTATTAGCAAAATCGTAACACGGTAAATATTAAATTATGAATGATATTCAAATGAGAACACTCTCAAAATAACATATAAGTGTACTTAAATTTATGATACAATGTCACAAAAAAAATAAGTAGTATTTTTATATTTACTTAGTACTGGAACTGAAGAAGAAAATCTATACGAAGATGTTCCTTAATGATCTTTAAGTAATATCAAATATTGTCGAAACTAGCTAGTAGGTACTACGTGTTTTTTGACGCTTTTAAAGGAAGTGCGCTGTTAGTGAGAAGATAGCAGTACACTTTTGAAAAATTAAAAAAAAAAAACTATCGTCAAAGAAATTGTTGAATCAATCTAAATTTGCTAGAAAGGTTTCGTTGGTGTCTGTTATAATAATATGTACGCTGCTAAGTTCAAGCAATTGAATTTCATAAATAAATCTGCGAAATTAAATTTAAATTTATTTATGAATATTTCGTTGCACACTGTGTAAATTGCGAGCTTTTTACAATTAATGAGAATAAATTGTATTTTGAGCGGTTTCAATAATATTCAAAATATCATTAATTATAACGATGCTAAGTCAACATCTTATAGGCCACGCTATAAATTGACAATTTCTATGAAAAAAAAACATACCGATAAAAAATTCGCGTAGGTACTATAGTAAAATGAAGCGGTACTCACGAGTATCTCATCGAGCATCGTCTGCAGGGTGTCCTCTGGGAGGTCCTTGAGTCTATCTTCTGTTCTGGCGACGGCCCTTACCAGGGCATCCATCTCGTTACTTAGGGAATCCTGGGGACGGGTATCATCAAGGCTATCAGTTAAGTTATGCACACTAGGGGTAAACTCGAACACGACACAATACAAAACACACCAGGGAATCATGCTCAAAATTAATGCGGTAACAATATTATTTCAATGACGCTAAGTTTTCACCTCTAAAATCATCCAGGATCAACTGACAAATTAATAAGCTAAGCTAAAAGCCACGAAGGTTTGATTGCCAAATAAACTATCAAAAAACTTTCCTGTTAACAAGTAAGTCGTATTTGGAATAATGAAGATACTAATATATTTGATTTTTAGAAACTGCTTTTCCATTTACGCCATATCGTTGATGTACTCCGTAATACTACAGCAAATGAGATTTATTTGAAAAATATCATCTAACACTGTCATTCATATAATAAATCAATAATGCTCGTTTATTGGATAAAATATTTTAAAAGCACAAAACTTTTTAATTAAATGGAGATAATCAAAACCAAACTTAACAGTGACAATAATTCTTTTGGTTTTTAAGGAAACTATATTCTCTAATCGCACAAATAAATTCACATAACACACACATAATAAAACTGAAAATATTAACTATAGTGATAAGTATATTTAATCAATGACGAGGTCACATAAAAGTTGATGCATAAAATAATACTTTTACTCTGAAAATTCTAAACAAAATTCTACCATAAAATTCAATTAAAACTATATAACTTATGAATATTAGATACTTATAATATCGAATTATGAAAATAAAATGGCATAATCACAAATAAAGCTATATCAAAAGGAAAACAACAGCTAGCGAATTACTAAATCATAAACAGTCAACAAAAATTGGCGCTCATTACCATGCAGATAAATATTATAACCTAAAAAATACATAAAATTAACTCATCATTAAGCTAGCTAATGAATATAAAAAAATATCACAAGTGTGAAATCAGAATTTAAATCGAAACAATTATGGAATATTTCCCATTTATAACTAATAAACTCTTTATTTTATCTACAGAAAATGTTCAATCCATTCAAATCTCAATGTCGTCTCTTGGGATTGCTAAAAGAATTTGAGTTTCATATAAGTAATAATAAATTGACGCCTGGAGCATTCAAGGAATAAAAAAAATTAGTCAAGTTACATATACTATGTTCATACTTGTACAATATACATATTATCTATATATATTAAATGTTTAATTCATTTAACTAACCTTATGTCTCTCGTATTTTAAAAACATGAAAATATAAATGTAAATAAAAATGTGACAAAGGAAACACTAGTAGTAAGAATTATAAATAAAATGTAGACATATTATTAACAATGAATACTAAAAAATAGCCGAATAAATTCAGGCACAACTAGGAGTGTCATCTTAGGTAGGTACCTAAATTAATGTATTTCTTAAACTCTATAAACCAATAGCGAATTATCTGGAAGCCTACATATAAAATCGTTATCCTTACAATTGGATAATTAGTAAATTAAATGACAATCGCTCAAACATGCGAACTACTTGTAATGACTGAAAAATAAATTAGTATTATTCACACTGAAATACTACATTATTGATTATTCACCTTCGCGATGTCTGATGTATCTGGTTTATAAGCTGGCTGCTTCCAGTTGACATCTGTGGGTCCTATTACGGGATGTATGGAAGGGGATACTTGGGTAGTCGTGGGAGGTTCTGGATGTGAAAGGTCAATTTTTGTATCCTCAATAATATAATGTTTCGTGTCGGCGACTTTGTAATCATTATTCGGCTCTACCGAAACCGTTCCAGTTAGAGGTTCTGCATTTAGATAAGTGCTTTGATCTGTCCAACCGCAGATTCCTCCTGGCAAATCTGCGTTTCCGAAATCAGTATAATACCCAGACGGATTTCCGCCGTTAAACGCATCGAAATTCTGAGAGTCGGAACTGGGAGAATTTGGATCACTGTCTCGACTAGGATCATGATGTTCGTCGTCTTCGTCGAATTGAGAATATTGAATTTTAGAGTTTTTAAGGATTCCGGCTAAAATAATCTGCCAATCTCTTTCAGCATCGTGATATTTGCATCTTTCAGTCCAAAAGCGATCGTCTAATTTTACATTGTAAAACAAATCTGGAGTTTCGTCCAATTCCACGTTATCTCTTTCATCAATAACTATCATTGATTTTTCTGAAATTTTGATAGATGCTTCTGGGATATTTTGCATTTGTGTGGATATAATAACAGGAGAAAAATTCATAGAACGATCAACTATGAAATTATCAACACATTCTGATATCGTATCGGGTTCAACACGATGTGTTTCAGGTACATATATATTTGAGTCAGAAGTAATTAGTATATTTTCCATGTTGGTTGGTAGGTTATCGGATAATGCAATAACACAGTTTTCACTATATATTGAAGTATCAGAAGGGACGAAAATTGCAGAATCTTCAATTATATCATCTTTATGTACTGGTGAATCAGCGTCAGCGATTTGGGAAGTGAAAACAGAGACACTATTATTTAGATCACTCATCCCAGAAGAAAGAGAATAATTTTCAATATTATCGCAAGAGCTGACATTTGATTTTTCAGACTCAATAATTGATTCGTTGACTGGCAAAATTTCTTCAAAAGGTTTAAGAGCATCATTGTAAGTTGATTTTTGAGAATCAGAATCTTCAAAAGCCATAACTAAATTAGGTTCAATGTGACAAAGGCTATCAGAGAATTCAATTTCGTTTGTTTGTTTGTTTTCATTTTCTACCAAAACTTCCACGATAGTATTTTTTGGTGCAATATTTTTACTTGTGTTTAATTTATCATGTTCAATATTAACATAACCATGTATTTGTTCATCAGTGTTTATACCAACGTCAGCATCAAGAAGTGTTGAATTATTTTTCTTCCCCCTTTTCTTCTTTTTTGTTTTTAATTTATTTTCTACAGATTGTTCTAAAGTTAAACATTCCAAATTTGTATCAATATCACTTTCTTTGACAACCATATCTGGTGTTTCTGATTCAAGTTTATCATCATTCGTTGATTTAGATTGTTGATCAGTAAACTTATTTATTTGTTCAGTATCGCTTTCTGACTGTTTTCCGTGTTTCCTTTTTTTCTTTGATTTAGATTTATGAGGGGAATCGGATTGTGTTAGTTTATCATCGATTATTGGTGTTGATTGCGAAGTTTCAAGTGCACTCTCCAAGCATATGTTTGATTCTTTATTTTTTTGAATACCTAGATCATTATTGTATTCATTATCATGTAAAATCAAAGTGTTATCTTCATCGTCATTTTCAAATACATGCCTAGGAGTTACAATT